>JALPQD010000212.1:2710233-3232733 GCA_023101885.1 Typhlomys cinereus
CAAATGCAGAGTCACTCCAACAACTAAGAGAAGATTAAAGTTTGGACTTTGTGTACAGCAAAGAACCTACGAAAAGAATCTGGCATGGATTAGTAGATTGTGGAAAGTGCCTACACGTAGACAGGATGATGAAGCCCCCCCAATACCATGCTAACACTGTCTTGGCAAGAGCAGCTGGACTCGCATGAGCCTCGGACCCCCCAGTGCGCAGTTCTGGGCTCCTCTCACATTTATTTACTGTCTGGCACAAGCCTTGGCACTGACTAGTCAGCTTCATGGGTTGGCATGTTGCCGTTACATTTTTGTGTTGCCTGAAGCAGCTCCAATGATTACAGTCAAGCGTGTTCGCTTTCTGATGTCAGCCTGCTGGGTGGACTCCACTTGCTCTCCTCGCTTTACTTAATGGCAGCCATACTCTGCAGACAGCTCAGTGGGCAGCTTGTTGGACTGGGGGTGTCCTGTGCCCTCAAGTCCTGAGAACACAGATGCCAGAACACGCAGATAAATTTCTAAGCCATCCCTCCTCGCTGTTGTGCATTTTTTGCTGTCTTTCATTTTCATTTGGTTTTGTTAGTCTTCGGGCTGTCAGGCTGATTGCCTTCGAGTTCACTTACCCTCTAGACTCCAGACGAGAGCTTAACGCAGGTGAACAGACAGTACAAGGCTTCCAGCTGAGTCCTCTGAGCTGACTGAGCTCCATCTCCAGAGTCTTCTCCGCTTGAGTCCTTCTCGCATTCCTCGCAATGCTCTTTCCGTTGAGCTGAAGCCCTTGGGGCTGGAACACCTCAAGTCAACCTCTTTCTAACAGTGCAGCCTGCATCAAGCAGCCTGTAGCTCTTGGGAGAGCCCCCTACTCACCCAGTAGAGCCACAGCCCAGACAAGCTCCAGAGACTAAGAATGTCTCCTTCAAGGCGCCTGTTGCTCATAGTCCAAATGCAGAATTAAAGTCAAAATGTTAATAAGCTAATAAACCCGAATGTCTTTTTCTTCATATTTCAAAACTATACTTAATTACAAATGTAACATGCTCTTCCTTTCTTTCCTACCTTAATTTATCTTAAGATGTATAACCTATTATTTATAGAATACAAAGGGTCTCTGGGCTCTGCCCAGTAGAGACTGAATTATAGTGTCAGCATCTCAGCGTGGTCGTCCTGTTGCATAGATCTGCCACCTCAACCTCCCTTGTTTTTCTTAATTTCCAGTCTAATCCCACGCAGGCTTTTTTACTTACTTTGGACTGACTTACCTGCTGTAGCCAAGACCAGGGCTGACTTATTCCTCAGAGGTCCCCAGAGATCATGACTGTCTGCATCCATGCTTTCTGGGGCTCACCTGCCTGTGTCTGCATCCATGCTTTGCGGGGCTCAGCTGCTCACTGCTTGTGTCTGCATCCTGTTTCGTGGGGTTTGCTGCCCTCACTCTTTGCACGTTGCCCTGAGCCATCCTGCCGCACTGCATCATTTCTGGAATCATTTTCCTCCTGCTTGGACCATGGTTCTGTCTGCTTATGTGGGAGTGGCAGAGCCATGTTGCTCTGACCCGTGCAGACCCTGCAGACAGAGGGTCGAGCGTGAAGGCAGGTGCTGGCTGGTCCTTATGCTGTGCTGCCAACTTCACACGGCCCAATCAGGGACTTGCAACCCACCTCCCACGGAGGTCAGTAATGGAATCGGGGTCTCCATAGTGATGCTCCTGGAAACTGTTGTACAGCCTGTGTTGTCTTTTCAAACCCAGGGACTCATGAGGTTTCCAGCAAAACCAAGCACACACTTCTGAAAGCTCTTGCTTCAGTGAAGTCCTCGCATGACCAGGTTTGCTGGAATTTTATTTATTTTTTATTAGTTATCAGGCTTTCAAAAGTCCTTAAGTTTTAAAAATCTCCCCAGGAGCCTATTCTGTGTGGGAAGGAGGGACATTGGGACAGAGAAGCCACACAGACGGTCAAGTGTTACTGAGCTGGCACGCATGGTGAGCAGACAAGATTCTTCGGTTCATCGAAGAATGAGGCCGCCTCACACAGGACTCCTGCACAGCAAGACTGCCTGGCATCTCTCAGGCATGCCAAAGAGAGCCAGGGCACCCAGCCAGAGTCACCACATGCCAGAGATGCATGTCATCATGTCCCTTTGAGATTGGTAAGTGCATGGAGAAAAAGACGGTGTTACTGGCAGGAATCAGCAGAAAGCTTCGCATGGCTTCCCTTGACTGGCCCCTGCGGAACACTGGGAAGGATGATTTTCCGTGGGATCAATGTGTGGGGGGGTACAATGGGGAGCCAAGCCTTCTCCTTCTGGGTACCCGGGGCTTGGGCTCTGCTCATCTGTCATGGCAGGAGACAGAGAAGAGTGGGGCGAGGAAGAAAAGAGGAAGAGGAAGTCTGCACACTAAGAAAATGCTTAATTTATAAGAAAGGATTGTTCCTTACCAAAAAGCTTTCCCCATTGTTGTTTAGTATAAACTAAAATATGTTCAGAGTAGCTTCCAAAGCAACAGGACAGGAAGATGTACTCAGAGGTTCCAGGTGAGGCTTGGGAAACACGAGCTGACCTGCCCTGCATGTTCTACCTCTGCTGGGCAGCCGTGTCCCCAGTCTTGCCCTCTATTTGGTTCCATTATCTCTGACCTTTATAGAGTTAACCGTGAAAAGTGACCTCAGTCTCAGTTGTTGTGGCCACTGACCCAGCATGACCTCTGTGTACCTGCTGGCCCACAGCTGGGGAAGTTCTCACTCCCGGGCTCCACAAGTGGCCTGGTCAGGGTTTGCCCCCAGGCTGGCTTCCCACTAATCCATGCTTTGGAGCATGAAGTTGGGCAGAAGCTATTTGCCGGCACCCAGCCCTGCATTCCTCAGCCTCCACCCTCTGAAGGCACAGAGACGTTCCCCAGGCTCAGGCAGATGGATGTGCTGCCCGCTGGCCAGCGCAGCCCCCGAGAGCTGCAGCGGGGAGTACAGGGCCGGCCTGGACGGCACGTGTGCTCTCCCTGCCTGAAGTCTGGGGGCTCCGTCTCCCCCTGCCCCCGCCCAGGCAGGTTAGTCCTGTAGACAAAGGAACAGGCCGTCTCAGGCCTTGCCGCTCTTCCACTCACCATGTAGTCAAGGTTGACCTTGAACTTTTGATCCTCCTGCCTCTGACTCCAAGTGTGGGAATTGCAAGCATGAATGGCCGCACTGGGTTTACTCAACGTTGGGGATTAAACACAGGACCTCCTGGATGCAAGCATTTACAGACTGAGTTACATTCCTTTTTCTGTGTCTGCAGGGTGTCTACACCACCTCTTCTCCGTCTTTTCATCTGGGTGGAGGGGTGTAGAGATATGGAGGGGATACATGGGCTTGAACTAAACACTGATACTTTTAAGCACAGCAGCATAATCACAGGCAAACTTTATCTGGGAGCAAACAAAATCAGTGATTGTTCAAAGCCATCTGCAAGAAGGGTTGCTATCACAGTATGTCACCCCCTGGCCAGAGACAAAAAGCTGTTAAACTGGAGTCTTGTTGTACATACAGTGCCCAGCAGAATGGAGTGAAGGGAATTGCAGGAGCAGTAAAACTGCAAAAGAAAATCAACAAACCACAATCCAGAACTTCAGAGACTCTATATCAATCACATAGAGCTAGGCCAGCCTAATCTCTCCCCATCCTGGAGCTCAGGGACATTTGCGGAAGAGGGGGCGGTAAGATTGTAAGAGCAAAAGGATGGGAGGAGCAACGATTTGCAAGATTCTCAACAATAGTTGGGGCCAAAGCAATCATAATGGGACTTTGCATGCTCTGCGCAATGTCCAGCGCACTGTTGCCATCATAAAGTCTAGCATCTGTTAAGGGCACCGAGACCCCTGGAGGCAAGGGATTGACAGCCATAGTAGTGATCTTATGCTTAAGGGGAACAAGAGAAAGGGCTTATGGAAATGCCACTGGGTCCTTATATGTCATCGGAGAGGAGGACCCAGTGGAGAGTTAGGCGTACACAAGAAAGGACTCTCTGGGAATTGGGGGGGGAGGCACTGGGGGAAGGGGAGAGGGAGGAGGGGGTTCGGGGGGAGGAGGGGGGAGGGAGGGAACTGGTAAAACATTTTAAAATGTATAATTAAATTTTTAATAAAAAAAAAAAAAAGAAGGGTTGCTATCTCAGGCACCTGTGAATACCATGACAGTCCTGTAAAGTACTTTGCTGAACACTCAAGTTAGCAAATGCCAGTCTTTCCCTCCTTTCTTTTTCTACATTCCCTCCGGAAAGAAGGGGCCTGTTTCTAAGGTCACCAAACCTTTTGAGCTGAACCTATGCCCCTGTGTTCCTGCAGCCAGGTCCCTCTGCAGGCCCCTGTTCCCTCTGCAGGCCCCTGTTCCCTCTGCAGGCCCCTCTCCCCCTCTGTTTCCTCCCTGCACTCACTCTGCTGCCTTTGAAGAGCACCATACACCCTCTTCCTGAGAAAAATATTGTGGTTTTTTTAAAATGCTAATGGTTTTTTCCAAAGGCAATTTACTAAAGCGGGTGGTATATTTTCACCACCAATTTTCTTATCTTGGGTCATCGCCCCACATCCTAATGACTTAAGCTCCAGTCTTCTGGAGGCAGTTCCCAGAGTCTGGAATGCAGTCTTTCTTGCCTGGTGGCCCTGCTGAGTGTGAAGTAGCCGCTGACTCACCAGGTCAGGGAGTTCAGCGTATCAGGACTATTGCAGGAAAAAGGCATCCAAGCGGAATGCTGCCTTTATGTCACTTGATGTTTTTATTATCAGTAAAAATTGTATTTCTGAAACAAGATGCTGTCTGTAACATACTCAGCAAATTAACTGCTCACAGTGACTCGCACTTAGAACCCCAGTTCTCAAGCAGGTGCATCAGCACAAGTTTGAACAAGTGAGTTCAAAGTCCAGCCGTGGCTACAAAGTGAGTTCAAACGCTAGCCTGGGCTAACTTACACAACCTTGTCTCAAAAAAGATCCTGTAAGAGAACTTTAGATAATTGTTAGGGCTCCTTTAGGAAACATCTGTGATTTTGACCTGTCTTACATAGATCCAATCCTTTCCAAAAGCTTCATACATCATACGTTCAGTAAATTATAATATTTCCAATGGTTCCCATAGGAGCTGATAAGCCTTTGCTGCTTTGTCTGGGACACCTGACATGGAGAGAACTGCTCACACGTGTATATTGCCTTGTAAATTCATATTTAGTTCAAAATGAAGTCCAATTTCATGATGTATTTTTAAATCAAATCAGTCTAATATACTGTAAGCATTTCTTAAACTTGTGCATTTGCCCAAAAATGAAGGTTATTAGTGAATAAATTTTGTCTCTAGAGATTTAGCTTGCTGTATCACAGAATCACTTGCGCTGAGTCTTCTGTGGAAATTGACCGCAACATTGTTCTCACGGTGTTGACCGTCACAGTCAAAGCAGGCCTTCATTTTGTGAAGAAGCATTGTGTGGCTTATAAAGGCACCGTGGAGAAATCTTACAGCATGACTGGCACCTTTAGCTTTTATCATCATTGGTAGGATTTGATTTTCTTTTATTTCTGAAGACACACTTGATCATTTAAAATATGTATACTTCATGTTTCTTAAAAATAACTACTTATAGGAGCTGGAGAGGTGGCTCAGGGGTTAAGCCTCTGCCTTGCAGGCGGAAGGTCCTGAGTTCGGATCCCAGATCCCACGTATAGACGCCAGGCAGAAGCGGGGGCGGCCTGCGCTTCTGGTCCTGGTAGGGCGGAGCCTGTGAATCCCCGAGCAGAGTAAAAGAAGGAGAAGGTGGAGGCGTCCATGGTGGTTCCCGAATTCGTCCGTGGTTCTACACACACACAGACACACGCGCACACGCGCACATACATATGCACACACGCACAATTGAATAAATAATAATAATAATAATAAAAATTTAAAATAACTGCTTATAAAAAGATGAATGATGTCTTAAAACGCTTCTCTATCACTGAAAGGTAAGATCTGGAAGAAGCTAAAAAACATAGCACCCGAGTTCCTTCCTAGGCAGACATGCCGAGAAACGCCCCCGAGAGGTCAGGCTGGCCAAACAAGAAGGGAAACTTACGAAACAATAGATTCCATGGGAAGAAGAACAGACATTATTAAAAGATTCACAAGGAGTTACAAAGATATTTCCTCCAGCAAGACAATACAGAAGAAAACAGAAATAACTGAGGAATTGTTATTCAAATGACTGTTTTTTGCACAAATAAACCTGTGTAACATTCATCTCTGTATTCATTGTCATCTTTGTTTCCATCAAAAATCAGTTGTTTGATAATTCTTTTCATTGAGTTTCACAAATTGAAATTTAATTAGTTGGATGACAAAGCAGGTCCGATATATAAGAATACCACAGGACGTTTGCCTACCCAATCTAATCATTAGCATGTGTTCTTCATCTTTTTATAAATGGTCTCACAGCCACAGGAGAAATCTAGCCATTCCAAAGTGGACAGTTAGTTTTCATGTTAGAAATTCCACTTACTTGTTATGGTCAGAGATAGTCTGTGGTATTTGTTTAACCTTTGATGATTCAAAGCTGTGGCTTGAATGCAGACTCTCTAATTCCAACTGTTCACTTCCATTGATATGTGCTAGAGGAGCATGTTTATGCAGAAAAATCTAGGAACTGAGATAAGCGCTGTAGTCTTGGAGCTTTGGCGTTTCCTGATAGCTTTTCTCCTGGAGCGGTCCAAGCAAGGGAATCCTGAAAACCAGGCCCACGACACCAGACACGTATAGTGAACTTCACTCTTCTTACATTGCTCGGCATCCCCAAAACACTGTCCAGTGGGGCTTTCTGCTGTGATAGAGATCTTCTCTCTGCGGGTCATCAGATAAGGTGGCCACTGGCTATGCCTGTCTACTGAACACTTGGAATCTTGCTAGACTGCTGAGAAAGTCAAGTACAAGTTTCACTTAATTTTCGTTAATTTGAAATTTTAATATCAATAGCCACCACACATGACTAATGTCTTACAATTGACATCTCATCTCTAGAGTAAGGGGTCCTCATGAAAGCTTGCTGAGTTCCCCGCTATCTGCCAGCACTTGGCACAGTGCCAGATTACATACCTGTAAAAGTAAATGAGGACTCACAATGCAAGTCTCCAAGTCTCACGTATAGTGCAATCACTGTACTTAGCCTGGTATGGAATGTATAAAGAATTCACTAAGGAGAATAATCTATCAAAACCTTTTTGCTTGCAGACTAATTAATATAAATAGAACTTTAAGAAATTAGGTTTCTTGGCTGGAGAATTGGCTCAGCAGCAAGAGGACTTGCTGTACACAGGGCCCGTGTTTGAGTCCCTACCAGCCATGTAAAAAGCCAAGTGTGGTCACCACCCATGTCTCTCATGTCACCTCAGCTTTGTGCAGGAGCAGAGAGAGGAAAGTGACAGGCTTGATGTCCTCAGCCTGCTCCAGGTTCAGGGAGAGATCCTGTCTCTACGGAACAGTCAGCGAAACCAGGACACTCAATATTCTCCTCTGGCCTCTGCCCACATAGGCGTACTCGCCTCCTGACCCCCACATGTACATCCGTCACACACACACACAACACACACACTTTATCATTTTTCAGAGATTATCTGACATGCATGAAAATCCTGGAGATCCCATGAGAGCACAGGATCCAGAAGCTCCTGGCCCGACTTCCTGTTAAGGAAACTGGTCCTCTGGGTGAGGTGGGCAGGTTCCTACCTCATGCCGTGTGTTCTGAGCCCCTCCCTAGTACTTCAGGCCAGTCATTCTGAATGCGCAGCTAAGGAAACCTACACCACCGGCGCAGTGTCTGCACCAGGCTTCCAGTGTGAGGACACTAGTGGGAAGTTCATTCAACAGTGAGCAAGGTGTTTGCAGAACCGAGATCCACAGTACCACGTGACGAACACATGCTGGATCTTACCCATAGGACCACAGTATCACATGATGGATGCGTGCTGGGTCTTACCCATTGGACCCATGGTACCACATGATAGATGTGTGCGGGTCTTACCCATCAGATCTATGGTACAACATGACGGATGTGTGCTGGGTCTTCCTGTCGGACCCACAGTACCACATGATAGAGTGTGCTGGGTCTTATCTGTAGAACCCACATGACAGATGCATGCTAGCTGTTACCCATCGAGTGCCATGACTAAGAACAATATTTCTTTCATCAATATGAAAATAAAATCTCTAACAAAGTGAAAATCACATGATTTGAGGTGTTTTTGAACAAATATTGTGTAATTCTGAAGTTACGGATAATGTTTAAAAGCCACATGTAATGTGGTCTCCTGGCTGCAGAAATAAGCATACCAGGATAAAGGAGACAGTGACTGCAAACAGAAGTCACTCACAAGAATGGAGGCGTGTTTTTCTCTTCCTGTGCCCCCGGGTGCTGGCGTAGATCCCAGGGCTTGTGGATGCCCAGCAAATACTCCACCACTCCTTACATGCGCAGCCTTTGTTTATCTTGGACAATGTTGCTAGGTAGCCCAGTTGGCCTTGAGCTTGTTGAAATTCTGTCCTAATCTCAAGCCAAAATTCAATACCAATTTTTTGATATTCAAATCACGACTAAAAAGCATATTAAAACTATCCTCAAAATGATGCAATCCAGAGTTATACTAATCTGACACTGAATTTGCATGGCGTGATGGTATGTGCATGTCAGGCACTCAGAATCAAGGCTCCATGATACAGCAGGAGTCAACTTGGCCAGAAACACGCCAGATTCATCACACTTGGAATGCACGGCTGGTCTTTGTGCATTCAGAAACCTGTAACTGTTGCCATCTATTTTATGATCCCTACATTCAGTCATATGAGCCGACACAGGGCTGTGACCCACAGTTTAAGAAGGTGGGTTGTGAAGAACTTGCTGAATTATTTGAATTAAAACAGAAACTAAAATGCAATAAAGGGAACTCATTAATGAAGGAAAACTAAAAACTAAAATGCAAATGCTCCAAAAAGAAAGTTGTTGAAGGGATTTCACTTGCAACTGAGTTTTCCAAGCTCCAGGAGAACTTTGAGATTTTAGCATTTTCTAAGACCATTGAGACATTTTTAT
The DNA here is from genome assembly GCA_023101885.1 of Typhlomys cinereus. Classification (NCBI taxonomy): domain Eukaryota; kingdom Metazoa; phylum Chordata; class Mammalia; order Rodentia; family Platacanthomyidae; genus Typhlomys; species Typhlomys cinereus. The sequence goes on from JALPQD010000212.1 coordinate 2,719,300, forward strand.
AAATTTTTTTCGAAAACATATACAGCTGCGTTTGGAAATCATCTTGCTGCCTGATCAGTTACTGGTGACCTGCCTTTGACATGTGGGTGGTTCCCTTCTGTAGGTTTTCTATTTTTCTCCTATCATTGTGAAAGCCAGAGAATACTGAGAACTAGAGGCATGACCAGCACCAGACTTATATGTGGCTCATCGCATCTCAATCCAACTGCACAAGGAACTCCGAGAAAATCACAGCGAGACTAGGATCTGGGGCTAGTTTGGTAGCTGGTTTGGTATGTCAGGACCAGAGCATAAGGTTTTGAAAGGGAGGTTGAATGTTATCAACCATCATGAAGCAGGGGAAACAGAACAAGCAAATGACGAATTGGGATCAGCAGTCAGCATATCTGGAGGGGGTCAGAGAGGTCAGCGGATCCTAATTGTGACATAGCGTCCGCGTGCTTGCTGGGTTTGGCATAGGTTCCACGCCAGATCCACACCTGATGTTGTCATCTCTCTTAGTTTGGGGATTCATAATTTACTTTAAAAATGAATCCAGGTTTTCAGGTGTCATTTTCCCTCAAGTAAGTCAGTAACCAGGAACGCAGGCCTTCGATCCCGAGAGTCACAGATGCAGGGCAGCAAGACACCCAGCGCTTACGCTCAGCCCTGAAGGCCTCACAGGGAGAACTGCCCTGCAGGTGCTCAGTAATTGATATTTACTGAGAATGCGTCGTTTGCCAGCAAGTTACATACATTATCCTTCATAATGTGCACAACAACCCTGGGAGGCAAGAGCTGCATCCCAGCTGGAAGTGACGGCCCAGGCTGCACAGCAAGACTGCTGCTCATCGCTCGTCCACAGACCTGCCTACCTAGTCCCTTTCGAGACAGGTTTACGGAGTCACGCAGTCTGGCCTTGAACTCACTCTGCTGTCCAGGCCGGTCTTGAACTTGAATCTTCCTGCCTCTGCTTCCCAAGTAGCTGGGGTCACAGGCGTTTATCACCAGACCTGCCTCCTACACCAGATCTTGTCTCTTCCGCATTTACTCTGCGTCCTCCTGTCCGCAAGCTTCCTGTCTCAGACCCTTGCTGAACCAGGTCCTGCTCACTGCTCACTTACCCTCCTGGGCCCCTTCCTGGTTTCGCACACAGCAAGGTGGCTGGGCCTTTGGACTCATTCCTTCTCCTCAAAATGCTGATTTTCCTTGTCTTTGGTCAGCACGTTCGCTGCTTGGCACACACGATTTGACTGCCATATGTTTAAAACAGCTTTTCCCAGTCATTGCATTATAGTGATAAATACAGTGTAAGTTATAAACGTATATTCCTGAAATAACTTACGCCATGCCTCTTGCTTGTTCTTTTATTTATTTTTCTATCCTGTTCCCCAGAACAAAGTCCTCAAGAAGCTTAGTTTTGAAGTGATATCATTACCCTTCAAACTATGATCTTGTGCTATAGGGTCAGCACCAAATTTGTGGGTTCCACATCCATATATTAAGCCATTGTAGGGTGAAAATGCTTCTTTTTTTCTAAAAATCATACCTACACTGAACACATGTAGTACAGCACCAGTCCCTTAGCGTTTCACTGTATTTGGCATTATTATATAGTGTATCACAAGAGTCTGATGACCCATGAGAGGAAGTGCTCACATCGCTCACATGTTACAGCATGTGTATTGGGTTTTGTGGCCGGCAGGGCTGCTAGAACCATGATGCCGAGGGAGGATGTGTCTCCAGTGCCTTTGACAGCTGTTGGTGCATTGCCTTTGCTGAGTCACTAAATGCATGCTCTCCTGGGAGACTGACAATGGAGGATAGATGAAACATGGCTGAATAGAACATTTGGAAGTGAGGTCCTGAGAGATGTGACCTGCAACACACACACACACACACACACACACACACACTTCTAGTGTGTTGTCACTGAGTTCAGATGGAGGCTGTGACTAGGATTTTTAGTACTTTTCTCAATCGGGGGAGAAAGGACATCTAAAGATAAGCTTGTTGTTGTTTCTTTTAAGAAAAGAGAGAGCTATGTTTGGGAATCAAAGCTACTATTTATTCTAACGCCTCTAGTACTGAATCAGAAATAGCCAAAGAACAATGGGCAGTTCAGCCAGCTGAGGCTTCTTTGATAAAGCTTGCAACCTGGAATGCTCGAAGCTAACTGTTCTTGTAGCTCTGGAGGCTGAAGCGCCCAGGCAAGAGGCTCAGCATGGCCGGGGTCTGAGTGAGGAGACCCTCCCTCTGGTGCAGATGAGCTTCCCTTGTGTGGATGAGGGAGTCTCTGTCCCGTCATCCTCTTGGTGGGCGGACAGTAATCCTGACGCACCACCCTCAGGGCCTCCTCTTAATCTTGTTACTTCTCTGTGCTCCACCTCGTGCTGTCACATGGGAAAAGAGGCTTCAGCATATGAATGCGCAGATGGGAGACACAAGTGCTCGCTCCACAACATAGAGATAATGCGAGCAGTTACATTGGCACAGATGATGGATGTGTGAAGTCATTGATTCTCTAGCAGTTATACAGTAGAAGACTGAGCCTATAGCTCACTGGAAGACCACTTGTCTGGAATGCACAGGGCCTTAGGTTCAGCACCAGTGCTGAATAAAAAGGTCACACAATGCATATATTTGTTAAATCATCATGTACACATTGAATATATGCAAACCACATTCCTCAAACATTTTAAGGTAAAAGAATACCAAATTTAGCAGCCTCTTCATAAATACTCTGTGTTAACACTTTACTAGACATGATTCTTGGTCTTTGGAATATGCCAGTGAAGAAATCCAAGTCTGTAGTAACAGTATTTAAGAAGTAGAAGAATCCGGGGTTCAAGGCCAACCTCAGCTGTGTAGCAAGCTAGGGACTAGACTAAGCTACATGAGACCCTGTCTGAAAGAGTAATACTAATATGTAAGTAAATAGCAAACAGGGGAGAATAAGGAGCAGGGTACTGCAGATTACAGAGTCACAGACTGATCGATGCATCTGTTTCCCAGGCACCACCCATGGAGATAAGTAAGCAGTAAATCTACGCCCAGCAGAGGCTCAACTTGAATGATTAAAAGTGAATATTAATAGCATCAGGAGGAAAACAAATCTAGTCAGTTTGTGAGTCCCACTGGCCATGTTGACTGGGCAAGTTATTCAACCTTTTAGTTCCCCGTGTGTAAAATGCATTTTGAGAGCAATGGAGTGAAAAGAGCTTGCCTTGAGTCTGGCTAAATGAAGGTTGGCTGTAACTAGCATCTTCCAAGTCTTTGCTAAGGTATATCAAGGAGAGTCTCTTACTAACCCTCTGTCTTATGCTGTCACAGTACCTTCTTCTCTCTTCCTGCTTTAGTTATTTATTGCATAGATCCTATTACCACTTCACATAAGAGTGTGCTTGCTTGTGCGTGTGCGTGTGTGTGTGTGCACGTGTGTGCGTGCATGTTTGGCGAGGGAGCTCTTTCTCCCACTAAAAGCAAACTCAATGGAACAAAGTATTTCACTGGATCTAGAATGGAAAAATGGCATCTGGTACATAGCTATACATGCATACATACATGCATACATGCATACATGCATACATACATACATACATGCATACATACATACATACATACAGTACTTAAATTTTTTGTTGAGTAAATAAAAACGATTTCCTCCTGTATACTCCTTGTGTGAGCTAGACTTACTTTACCATCACCTGAAATAACATTTATCTTATTTTTAAAATTTTTTTAATTTATTTATTCAATTGTGCGCGCGCGCATGTGTGTGTGTGTGTGTGTAAAACCACAAGCGAATTCAGGAACCACCATGGACCGCCTCCACCTCCTCCTTGTTTATTCTGCCCCGGGATTCACAGGCTCTGCTCTACCAGGACCAGAAACACAGGCCGCCCCCGCTCCACCCGGTATCTATACGTTGGGTCTAGGATCTGAACTCAGGACCTTCCGCCTGCAAGGCAGAGGCTTAACCCCTGAGCCACCTCTCCAGCCCCACATTTATCTTATTTTAAAGTTCATGCTAGTAAACGCCATTTTTTAAAAAAATCTTACAGTGTTATGAACTATCTTTTTATGACAACTAAATTACTAGCATTAAGAAACAGTTATGACAAATCTAATTTCTCTCCTTTATCTCTCTAATTTATAGTTTGAAGAATCTGTTTGCTCTATTTCAAGTGACCTTGGATGTAAAAGCATTAGCAATTCTCTACTCAGCCTCTTTATCCTTAGCCTGAGAAATAATTTTCTAATGCCCAAGAAACATGATACATATAGTTCGTTTCTGACCTCATCCAAAACCTTCATGTCCCTTGTTGGCTTCAGAAAGGAAGAGGAGCTTCCAAAGACTCCAAAAAGCAACTGCTGACGTGACTTGAAAGCTCCACTCTGATCCTATTTATAGACCCAAATGCTGTGCTCATGGGCGTCACCTGGTCCCATCACTGTCCATGGTCAGCACGTTGTCCCTGTTGACCTTGGGGACTTTCTCTGCTCCATCTGCACACACCTAGCTCAGCTAGTGAGCAAGGAGTTAGTTTGCCACTGAAATTTCCCCCTATGAACCAGACACCATTTTGTCTTTGACTGATGCATGGTCAGCCCTGGCTGTCAATTTAACTGATGAGTGATCAGCCCTGGCTGTCGACTTGATGCATAAAAGGCATCAAGGAAAAACCTGCATTTCCAGATAGGGCTGACATGTCGACCAGTGAATAGGGGAAGCCCAGAAGTGTGAAATCCATAGCATATTACAAGAACTATAAGTGGTTATTCAGTATTGCTAACGAAGCTCTGTGTGCGTGTGCATGTGCGTGCGTGTGTGTGTGTGTGTGTGTGTGTGTTGGGGACCTCAAATAAAGCCGTTTAATTGAAGGAGATTTTTTATTCAGGCCATTAATCCAAAGTATTTGAATTACTCTGCAAAATTCTAATTTTGCTCTCTCTCTCCAGCAAATTCCATGGCATTTTTCTTAATTCTGGAGTGAGCAGGGAAAGGCAAGCTCTGTTCACTAAGCACAAAACACACCTCTAGGTAGGTACAATTCTGTCCAAGGCTATGTTAGTGAGGTAAGTTTAACAGGCAGTCTCTGTCCCTGGATGAAATTTTGCTATTTTAAAGAGAAAATAGTTTCACTAGTAAAAGTTTGCCCTTATATTCTACCACACATAATAAAGGGAAGCATGAAAGAGCAAATGTTAGAAAAAGAGTCAGAAGTGGTGAGCAAAGGAATCCAGTTGTAATGAGAACCATTGAAATTGCATTTGTATGTGAGCAGCTCTATTCTGATCCAACTTCTGAAGGAAAAACTCTTGATCACTAAGGACGTGGAATCGGCTGCACATGTGGCCCTGAGTGTGTGCATGTGTGAGTGTCGTGTGTGTGCATGCGTGAGTGCATATATGTGTGTGAGTGTGCATGTGTGTATGCATGGGTGAGGGTGTGCATGTGTGATGTGTGTACACCTGAGTGCATGCACGTGTGAGTGTGCATGTGTTTGTGTATATGAGTAGAGTATGTGCGTGTAATCATGGTGTATGTGTGCACATGTAAGTACATCCATGTGTGAGTGTGCATGTGTATATAAGTGAGTGTGTATATGTGCAAGTGGTGTGAGTGTGTACATGTGGGAATGCATGCAGTGTGAGTATGCATGTGTGTATGCATGAGTGGCTGTCTGTCTGGGTGAGTGCATTCATGCATGACTGTGTGTATGTGCATGTGTGTATGCATTAGTGTGTGCATGTGAGGGGTATGAGTGTATGCATGAGTGAGTTGTGCATGTATGAGTGTGAGAGAGGCAGCTCTTTGTTGTTAGATAATATGTTGATAATTTTTCAATAAAGTTTGTTTATTAAGGTAATATCCTGGAATGCTATAAATGGAATGCTTGATTGCTACTCCATCACACTTGGAGAATACAGGTTATGCGAACTACCGGCAATGTGATTCCAGCATAGGTGCAGGTCCTTCATGAAACAGCCTTTGCTCAAGTCTCTCCATCCTAGAGGCCAGGCTCCTCCCTCAGCCGTGGAACCATAAGACCACTTGCTTCATTCTGCTAATCTTGCCTTGATGGACAATTCAATTTTTTTTTCTTCCTAATCTCCCCTTCTCACAACCTAGAGAGATTCAACACTGAAGCATGTTTTTGTTCCTAAAACCAACTTGTAGGAGTGGGCGCACATGTCTCGAGTGCTCGCGGAGGTCAGAGGACAGCTCGTGGGAGTGGGCTCTCTCCTGGTACCATGTGGGCTCCTGGGTTGACTTCAGTTCCTCAGGCTTTGCAGCCAGTGCCTTTCTCACTGAGCCGTCCCAAAGGCACTGATGGGTCTTCTTAGCCCTCAGACGTGGGGTGCGGCAGCCTCAGCTTTCACTCTGTGGGACTTTCTAGCACCTGGTGGTGAGCCTGAGCTCCCCCCTGACTCCCCGCCCCACACCACACTTCTCTCTGCCTTCATCTGACTCTCCAGCCCTATGAGCAGGGGTTTTCCAAAGACCTGCACTTTCTCTAAAGACTTTCTTTGAGATACTTGCAGCCATAAGCTGGTGTCATGATTTGAAATGTGCCCCCCACAGTCTCATGTGTTTGGGAAGGTAATGACACCTTTAAGGAGTGGAGCCTTGTGGGAGGAAGGCAGTCACAGGGGGTGGGCCTTGAGGTAGATTAGTCCACTCTACTTCTGGAAGAGGTCTGCTTTGGCAGCTGGCAATCTTGCAACTTCTGCCTCCAAGATGTGTGCAGTCACCTAGGCCTACTCCAGCTTCTGCCACCAGCCAGGCTGCTTTTGCCATGAAGACCATTATCTCCCCTCTAAAACAATAAGCTGAACAAATCTCTCCTTTCACCCTTAAGTTGCTTGACTTTGGGTCTTCTCTCACAGCAACAGAAAAGAGTAACTAGAACAGAGATTGGAACTGAGAAGCTTGGTATTGCTGCAAGATTAAGAGCATCTGGTACCACAATGTGACTTGTCATTGAAGTTGAGAGATTGGTGCCAAAAAAGTGGGATGTTCCCATGTGAGACTTAAGAGAATCCAGTACCAAAAATGTTGTCATTTATGAAGCTGAAAGAAGTTGGTACCCAACAGAATGGCAGTTGTTGTGGTGTGGCTGGTGTGCCGTTGGAACCGTTCGTTGGGGACAAATATGGAAAACTTGATGCTGGGAAAATCTTTGTGTCTTGTTGACCAAACCAAATGGGCCATTCTTGTGAGAATTTGGAGGACAGCAGTGCTATGAGAGATGCAGGCAGTGGAAGCCCAGCTTGTGATGGGCCAGAGGGGAACAGAGACTGTGTTTGGAACTGGACAATGGCAAATGGAGCCATGTGTTGGCAGAGAGTTTAGTGAAGTTTTACCCTTGTCCTGAAAGCTTACCTGAAGTTAAACTTGAGTGCTCAGCAGAGGAAATTTCAAGGCAATGAGTCTGGACAATGTGGCTACTTTTTAGCACTCGTCTTCAGAGTTATGAAAAAAGCTAAAGGGTGGAGCCCCAAAAGAAAGGCCTGTTTCTCCTCTGAAACCAAACAGAAAGAGAATGTTCCTACTGTCGCACAGAGAAGCTGAATCAGCTGTGATTAGAGGGGGCCAATCTCCAACCCAAGCTTATAGTAGAACTTAGCAAAATCATCCACATGTTCCTGGCATCAGAGGCATCAAAGATGCAAGAGGGAGGAAGTTGTGGATCCCTCCATTCAGAGAATGGTAGAATCCAGGCAGCATGTGACAGAAAGTCTGCAGTTTAGAGGCACAACAAGGGCTGTGGAGTTAAAGCACGGTTTGCCATTGAGGTATGAAGATGTTAGAGATGCCCAGGAGAGCTGTAAATCCTGCGAGGAGCCAGCCCAAGAAAGTGGATGTGTAGGGTAGCTGTGCTGGAGGATGGGACTGAAGCTCTTTAGAACTGATGATTTCAACAAGAGGCTCACCCGTTGGACATGCAACTGCAGGATTTGGAGTTTGTCCTGCTGGTTTTCAGTCTTGTTATGAACCCATCTTTCCTGGATACACCCTCATTTCTCTCTTTTGGACTGGGAATGTTTATTCTGTGCCATTGTATATTGGAACTATATAACTTGTCTTTTGATTTTACAGGAGGTTTTTGGACTGTGCTGGGACTGCTAGATTAATATACTAGTGAATTTTGCCAGTTTAAGGGGGACATACAGTAGCACACAGAGCCGGGACAGGTATTCCCTAGTGCCTACAGATGCTTGTCCAGAGATCTTTACTCGGAAGGCCTGGGGGCGGGGGTTCCACAGGACCAGCTCAGGCATGCCGGTGTTTTCTGTCTTTCCTTTTTGTTTTCCTGTTTGCTTGTGTAGAGCTTTCTCACCTTTTCTCCATTTTCATCCATGGCTTCTCTGTTACCCAGAGATGCTGTTTCTCCTGTAAATATTTTACTCCACTTTCCAATGGCAAATCATATACACCCTTTCCACCTTGATACTACAACAAGCAAATGTGCCTTCATGTTTATTTTTTAAAAATAGATTAGTTTACTTGTGCCAAGTTCCTGAGAAGCCTGTGCAATAGTAGGTTAAAAAGAAGCTGGGGGGGAGAAGGAGGATAGAAGGAGGGGAAGGAGAAAGAGGGGGTAGGAAGAGGAGTGGGGAGGAGCCTCTGTCTCTTGTTTAAACTTCTTTTTTCTTTCTTGGTCTCATCTTCATCTAGAGACTAAAGTCTTAGAGACTGAAAGTCAGATTCTGAATTCATACGCGGTTCCAGCTTCCAGAAAAACCCAGGTGTGCTGCAGTCTATTGGCAGTTTGATCAGGACAGACTGCCACCCTTTTACTTCCATGCTTCTTATAGAGCAATCTTCTGGATCTTGGACCAAAAGCAATTAAAAATCCTTTAGGGAACTCAAAGAGAAAACCTACAAGATCGCTTATTGGGTAAAGACGTTGCCACCAACCCTGATAGACTGAGTTTGATTCCTAGAACATACACACATTCCATAAAGGAAGGAAGGAAAGGAGGGAGGGCAAAAAAAGAAGGAAGGAGAAGAGTGAGCAGAGAGAAACTGCTCCAAAAGAGAAAGTCCCTGTGAGTCCCCAACCACATCAGTATCTTGGCTGTTGTAAACTCAGTGATGTCCTGTCTTCTGAAACAGGAGCGAGTCCTCGGCATGGTATAGCCGGAAAACATAATGGGGCAGGGGTAGCGGTCTGTCTTCTCTTGTTGGATGTGTGCCCTCAAAGACAGAGAAACACGGACTAAAAACTGCAAACAAGACTATGTTGCTGAGCACCTTGGTCAGACTTTATACTTTCCTGACAGAATCAGGATGGGGTTGAAAATATTAAGTAGTTGTTCCCGGACCTTGCTGCTTTTCTGGTATCACTGATTAAGGCAAATCTCCACGTAAAAAGGAGATTGGATAGAAAGGATCCAATTTGCTGGCCTTATTACCTCCAACTTGGCTTTCTAACACAATAAAGTAGGAATTGAGATTAGTTGGGCCATTTGGAAAAGAATCAACTTGGTTTTCTAGCAAAGTGGAGCATGACTGGAAATTAAATATTGATTTTCTTTTCTAATAACCTGGCATCTTGTGGCCCAAACAGCAGTTGTGTTTAAGGAGACTTGATTTCTGCTGTGGGATTTAATCTCCAGGAAGATGCCGACTGAGCACATGTCCACCGGCAGGGGCCTGCCTCACCTCAGCCTTGTCCTGTGACTCTGTCCCGCCTGTGAAGACGGCTGGGCTTGGTCCTTGCGGCAGTAGGTGAGCTTTGCTGTCTGCACCCTCTTAGGTCATGTCTGTAGGCTAGTACTATCCTAGAACTTTCCTGCACAGAATATTCCTGCCACAAAGATGTTAAATCTCATGATCCCTTCTTGGCTAGTACCTGAAGGCATTGAGGCAATCATCAAATTCTTTAACATTAAAAATACAAAATGAAATGTAGCGAATTGAAAGGCATGTGCGATTATAAAATTAGCAAGGTGAGCAAGCTTTTTAAATATTTTATTTATTTATTTACTGTGTGTGTGTGTGTGTGTGAGACAGAGAGAGAGAGAACTGTGTGTCCCTGGTGAAGGACCAAGGGTGACTTCAGGGATCATCCTGGATTGCTTCTCCCTCTTTCTTTCTTCACTCTGGGCTTTCCCAGGCGCTCCCCACCCATTTTTATGTGGGGCCTGGGATCTGAACTCAGGCCCTTCTGCTTGCGAAGCAGAGTCTTAACCCCTGAGCCACCCCTCCAGCCCTGGGCCTTATATTTTTATCAGCAGCAGAAGAGAAGCTGTAATATCATGCTTACATCCCTAAATAATAGAGTTTAGTGGTTACGTGCTCAGTGGCAGAGTACATGTTTAGAGTTCAGTTGGTTTTCTTTATACTGTAGGCATCATTTAGGGTTTTATTCTTTTTGGTCAATGTTAACATTTGTAAAACTTAACATGATTTTATATTCTAACTTAAATTGTCCAAGATTTGGCAGTCCAAAAGTCTTACAACTTTGCCTGTGTAACAGTTGCTGGAGGAGGCTAAGTCACTGCAGACATCTTGGAAGCTGAGAGCTGCAGACTGCTTGCTGCAAAGGCTGACTTCTCCTGGAGGTAGGGTGGGACTCATCCACCTCAAGGCCCACCCCTTGTGACTGCCTTCCTCCAGCAAGGCTCCACCTCTCAAGGTGTCATGACCTTGCCAAACACATGAGACTGTGGGAGTCACATTTCAAACCATAACAGCCTGTATACAAATCTACATTGGGGCTGGAGAGGTGGCTCAGGGGTTAAGCCTCCGCCTTGCAGGCGGAAGGTCCTGAGTTCGGATCCCAGATCCCACGTATAGACGCTAGGCGGAAGTGGGGGCGGCCTGCGCTTGTGGTCCTGGTAGGGCGGAGCCTGTGAATCCCGGGGCAGAAGGAGGTGGAGGCGTCCATGGTGGTTCACGAGTTCGTCCGTGGTTCTACACATACACAGACACACACACACACACACACAGACACACACGCGCGGGCACATACACATGCACATGCGCACAGTTGAATAAATAATAATTAAAAAAAATTAAAAAAAAAACAAATCTACATTGGATTTTCTAAATTAGAATGTAAGTAAATCTAAAACAAAATAACAGGCATCTACATTCATTTTGTATCTCCCATTTTACCCAGTTTACAGATCTCTGTTATTCCTGATGTTGGGAGGTTTGATTAAGTTGCCAGTTAGTTACTATGATATCAGCTTTACTTTTTTTATTGCTACTTTATTCCTGAACATTTCATGTTTGATATGATCAACAATTAACTTTCATATGCCCACACTTCACAGCTAATAGCTCTAAGTTATAGCCACATCTTTTTTGTTTTTCTTCCTCCTTATCAGAAATGTAAGTACCTTGGAAGAACTTAGGGCATTGAGAAGATAACTCAGGGTTAAAGCCTTCACTTCACAAACAAAAGAACCTGAGTTCAGATCCCACATAAAAATGCCAGGCAAAAATGGCATCATTTAATAATTCCAAGGTGGAATCTGGGAAACCCCAGAGCAAAGCAATAAGAAGGTAGAAAAAACCAGAATGTTCTCAAAGTCATCTTGGGCCTCCACAGACACATACTCAAATGCCCTCTGGTACACAAACCAACACACACACACCCCAAAAAAAGAGAGAGAAAAAGAAAGAAGGAAAACTTGGCTTTCTGGGCTCATGAAAATGTAGCTTAGAATTTCCTGCCCATGATCACAGTACTTGGTTGAAATGAATAATTAGATAAATGCCAAGCTGTTTTTTAATTCTTTGCTTGTATTTACCTAATTTTCCTGTTCTCTGGCCCTCCTTCCTAAAACACTGCCTCGCTGGACCTAAGCCAAATCCCCACCCAATGGTAAGGAAGGAAAGAAGATGTACATGATTGCATTTTGAATATTTTACTTAATTCATTTCACTCGTAGAGAATTTATGTCCAGGAGAGGAGGTACTCACGCGAACAACTTGGGAGTATGAGGTCAATTGGTACAGTCACAGGGACTAATTAATTGAGCTCAGGAGTGGAGGGAAGGTACCCCAGGACAAGGAGGCATGAAGGGTGATTTTAAAGGGTGCACAGGAAACTTCCAGCTGAGCCAACAGCTTGAGGTCGTTATTGCTAGAGCGGTCAGCGAAAGGAAGGTGGGGGGAGGAGGCTCCGGAGCTGAGGTCTGCTGTCTGGGGTTGCATGGATGGCTCTGGTCCAGAAATGAAGTGGCTGTTTGACAGCTGACACAACCAAATCTGCATTTTAGAAACACAACCTTTACAGTGCAGTAATCAGGGTGTCAGGTCTCTGTTAACTGTCAGGATTGACTTGATCCACAGTCACTCCAAAGAGCATTGCTTCAAAGCTCGTTCTGAGAGCCAGTTCCGGCCTGAGCCATCCCAGGTGTGGGCGTGCTTCACTGCTGCTGCCTCTGCTCACCGTCACCGCCCCCCAAAAAGCTGCCATGTTGCTTGGCCACACGTCCTGGGCCACGGAACCCGCAAGCAGGAGAGACTGGCAGGGGATGGGTTTTGTTTGCCTGCAGCCAGCGGTTGAGACCAACAGAAGCCCCCAGGGCTGGGGCCAGCAGTTGGGAGGCTGCACTTGCAGCTGCGCGGCCCCTGTGCTGGGGATGTGGTCTAGCACAGCGCTTGCCAGCATGCACGAAGCCCTGGGTGTGGCTGCTTCCAAAGCTAACCAAGTAACGATGGGTATCCAGGTGTTCTGGTGCCAGGGAACCACATCAGCTTAGGGAACTTTCATCATCATGAAACAGACAAAACAGGAAAACAGAAATAAAAAAGTCAAGAAGTCACGGTAGAACTTTTACGGATGGCAATGGCCAATCGGTGCAGCGCTTGTCATACAAGCCCGAGAACTTGAGTTTGGGTCTCCAGCGTACATGTAACGGTGGGGTGCAGCCGTTCAGAGACAGACAGCAGTTTCCTAGGGCTCACTGGCCGGCCAGTGCAGCCTCATGGGTGGGCTGCAGTTCAGCAAGACATTCTTGTCTCAAGAAGTGAGGTGGCGATGGTATGTGTGGACATACATTCAGCCATGTGTACACAGAGACATGCAAAATGAACAAACATTCACTGAGTTGAAATGTGCTTTCCCTCAGGATTATCTGCAATGTGAAGAACTTGAACTGGCTAAGGCTCACGACCTTCATCAGCTGTCAAGCTGCGTCACTCAGCAGACCAGCGGCCCAAGCTAATCACCAGGGCGGAAGAGAACAGCCTGGTACCCAAACTGGTACCCCTTGCTGAGGGAACACGATAGAATCAGACCAATATCGTTTGCTAAGGGAACACAGTTAATCAACGCGAAAACCTGAAGTTCACACACGTGAACGTCCTGTCTCATTGCTTCCAGCTCTTTGCACTTGTCTGCCGGAAGCCTAGTTTAGCGCGGTCTGGAAGTATTAAACTTTGGCAGATTTGCAAAGTATCTTGTTAAAGTGGGATAGATTTTGTCGGTTATATTTGGAAATTACTTTGAAAGGTTTCACTTGGGGCCGGGAAGGAACACCTTTCTGGTGTATATAAATCTACATGTGGTAACTAGGGAAATAACTCTTCTTGAGAATTTTCCTCTTGCTTAGTTAAGTACACACTGTTCCACCTACCACAAAGAATTAAAGTGACCTGCTTCATCACAAAAAAAATGGGGGGCTGCTGTGATTCTGGCAGAAGGAACGCTAAGGAGTTGCCAATTTCTTACATCCCGATTCAGCTGAAGGTCCCAGCCTAAGCCTTAGCGTTTTGCAGTCTGAGCGCGCCCCAAGGATGAGGCCAGGTTTTATAAATTGCCAACAAACCCAGAGCAGCAGGCGGCCTCTGCTGAGGTTGAACCTTTTGGGACTGCATCCAAGAACATGGATGACTTGCCAGGGCACAAAGGAGCTCAGGGACACAATAGGTGAACCAGGCGCTTATTTTGGCCCAAGTCACACTTATCTCTGTAACAATGTGTGCCAGCTGGCAGCGATCCCTAAGGTCGGCCCCTTTTTTTTGAAAAATCTCAGCAATTTAAATAAGTTTCAGTGACATTTTCACAGGATATAACCCGTTTTACTTGGAAAGTAGTTCTGCTCATATTTCTTTTGGGACCAGAAATGTTTGGAAATCTGATGTCAACATAATATTTTAGAACTGATATCTCACACAAAATTTGCATTTTTCAGCCAAAGAAAAATACTCTTTTCTGAATAAGAATTAGATCCCCAGGCCATGGTGAAAATATGCATTTTCTAGGTGCCCAAATTAAAGTGGAAATAATAGTGGTGGCGTGAACTTTGAAGCCACAATTTTATGCTCCCCAAATAACCTTCAGCCCTGTGAACTGCGTGGCAAGTGACTCATTCCTTGAAGATGATACACCTCATGTTACAAACAAGTTTCTCTCTCTTGCTGAAAGCATTGCAGTTAGACATTCTGCAGGGCGTGGGATCCAGGGTATGGGACTGGAGTGTCTCCTTGCAGCTGACATCCAATGGTGCCTACGGGTGAGGTCCACAAACCCCTCTCAGGGGTGCAACACACATCAGCAAGAAGGGGCTCCTCCAAAGCCAAGGCCCCATGTGGAACTGTTGCTGACGCAAAGCTCAGCGTGTGTGGTAGCAAGTGAGCTGCTCTTAAAGAGAACAGCGCAGGCCATTGCAGCTGGTCTGGAGGTCACGGCCCTTGCCAGCGACTGGTGAATGGTGGGCCTGTCTCACGACTAAGTGACGACTATCCGAGTTGCTTGTTGAGGAAACCAAGAGAATACTGTCATGCTGGTTTTACACGCACATGTGCGTGTATGACATTGTCTGTCTCCGTGTGTATGTGTCTCTTATCTGTCTCTATGTACATAACTCTCACAAGTGCATGCCCGTGTCTGTGTATATAATTCTCTCTCATTTCTGTCTCTATGTATATAACTTTTCAGTGTGTGTATGTAATTACAGGTGTGCATGGGTCTGTGTATATAACTCTCTCTCATTTCTGTCTCCATATGTATGTAATTCTCTCTTGTGTCTCTATGTGTCTTTGAATGTAACTCTTTCTATCTCTCTCATGTCTGTCTCTGTATATAACTCTGGTGTGTGTGTGCGAGTGCACGTGTGTATGTGTGGGCGTGTACGTGTGTATGTGTGTGTGCCCATGTGTGCATGTGTGTGCGTGTGTGTGCATATGTGTGTGCATGGGTGTGAATGGGCAGAGCTCTCTTCCTTCAGTAGCTCAGGCGTCGGTTCCTGGAGTTGCCTGTCTGTCTCTTACGCTTCATTCTCAACCTACCAACACATTCTTCAGCTTTGTCTTCAGACTCTGTCCCAAGTTCCAGCACACATGGGGCCAGCAGGGTCTCCCGGACAAAGGAGCCCACCCCGTCCTCTGGTCTTGCTGCTTCCAGCTGAACTTCAGGCTATTTTAAACCACCACCAAAGGGGTCCTCTTAAAACAGAGGCAGATCCCGCGGCCCTCGCCTCCACCTGGGCTCCTGTTTCTTTCCTTCTGTTTGAGAGTCAGAGCTGATGTCCTCAGTGGATGCTAGGGGGAGAGGAAGCGTGGCCTGTCCATCCACTCTCACCCTGCTCTCGTCAGTTGCCAGCCTGCTGTCTCCTCCAGCTGCCTGGCTTCCCCAGCGCATCCCCTGAGCCTGCCTTAGACCTCGGCGTGGTCTTCTGCCAGCAGAGAGAGGCTGGGGTCACAATCCCTGCATGAGTGAATGAGGCCAAAATGTCATGGCCCAGCCCATGAAGCAGACAGGGCGAATCCAAAACATGTTCAGGAGTGAAGTAGGACTAATCGGAGCACGGGGATTAAAAGGGAAAAACATAAACTTTTGTGTTCCCATATTAACTAAGATAGTTGGAGCATTTCATTAAATCATTTAACTTATGTGGCAGAACTTTTCAGGAACAGGCTCAATGTGCATTTTAAGTCAGCATTTCAAACTAGATCTGGCTCTATGCAGGCGCTATGGAAATAATTGTGTTATCTAGATAAACAATTGCTTCTCAAACATACAACTGTATTCGTGGCATATGGATGCAGGGAAATATTTAAATAGCAAGTTTGGGGTGCTTTCCGAAAGGCAGCTTTGAAGTACACTCTCTTCCTCAGGGGTATTGAGGACAAGAATAGTTTTCACTTTCCCACACATTGAAATCTTGTTTCAGGTCTTGCCCATCCTCTTGATAGATCGCTTGTTGATTTTTCCTCATGAGTTCACCCAAGGTCTGAAAATAAAAGACGGTCCCTAGTTTGGGGCAGCTCGACTATTATTTCTTAAGTGTACCAAGTAAGCCCATTATAAAGATAAAGAAATTCTGTCTTGTGTCGCATGAATCAGATAAGGAAACATTCACCTGCCCCGACCTAACCTATGCCAGGTAGACTCGAGCGGCAGGAAGCGTAACTCAGCAGCCCGTCCATAAGCACAGCTTCTGCTGGGTTTTTGTTGTTTTGTTTTGTGTGAGTTTGTAGTACAAGTGCATGTTCGTATAGGCGTGTGGGTGTATTTTCACATAGGTACATGTAGGGCCCAGAAATTCACGGGGTGTCTTTCAATAATATCACTGTCCACCTTTTTTAAGGCGGGTCTCTCACGAAACTTGGAGGTCACTTTGTCAGTCTAGCTGACCAGCAAGCCTCAGAATCTGCCTGTTTCCCCCGCTCCTGTCTCCTTTCTGGGTTGCAGACGTGTGTCTCCATACACAGCTTCCGCGTGGGTATAGGGATCCAAACGCGAGTCCTGTGTACGCGGCAAGCGCTATACCAGCTGAGCTCTCTCCCTTACCTGCTGCCATGGTTACTAACAATGGTGTTCGAGGTACATCAGAGGAAGATTTAGGCAGGTGTCTCCAATCACCTCATACCTGAGGTGGTTTCGGTAGGCCTCCCATCTTTCTTATTTTTTAGTTGCTAAATATAATGTAATGTATTTACGATGTTTGTGATTTTCTAAAATACATACATTATAGAAAATATATACAGTGTGAGTCAGTTAAGCTAATTAACATTTGCATTATCTTACAAACTTATTTTTGTAATGACAACACTTAAATATACCCTAGTAATTTTCAAAATGTAATGCTTTGTTATTAACTAGGGTTACTATGTGTCACGGTAAGACTGAAATGTCCCCATGGACTCTGGTGTTTGAGCACTGTTCTGGGAGGCGCTGGGACCTCACCGAGGGAAGCAAACTACTGTGGGGGGTTAGTTGTTAGGGGTGACAACTCCGGTGTGCTTCCAGGGCTTCCTCTCTGTGTCCTGGTCAACAAAGATACACAATCTCATCCATGAACTCCCACCACTGTAAATCTTACCGTGCCTTCCTCATTAAAGTCATGACATTGGCAGGGGCTACAGAAGTAACTGTGTGGCCTGCGCCCGTGAGCGCTGAGGTGAATCTTCCTGCCTGAAGTTGCTTTGCGTGGGACCCACGGTGAGAACAGTAGCAGCTGCGCTGTGTCCTGCACAGTATCTCTGGCGCTCACCCCCCCCCCGACCCACAGCACCAGCAGCCTGCCCTGCTTTGCTCGCCTGTGCAAGTTCCGTGTTTTCAGGAGGCAGGTGGGCAGGTGGCAAGTGGTCAGGTGGGCAGGTGGCAGGTGGTCTTCGCGGAGCTCACCTCCTAGTCTCACGTCCTTCACTTGGCATTGTGCCCTCTGTGTGCATAGCTAGCATCATCGATGACACGTATTTATTTGTACCACACTTTCTCTGTCGGCTTAGTGCTGACAGACACGTACCACAGTTCCCTCTCTTGGGAACTGCGAACAATACTGGACTGAAGATGGAGGTTTAGGAAGCCCCAAGATTGCTACAAAATGCCCTCCACAGTCACAGCCCACTGAGGGCTGCTTAAATGTTCTGTGGCTGCAGAGCAATACGTCCTTCTCCTTTCAGGTCCATGTAGAGACAGCGATTATTAGTATTATCAATTAACAGATTTAGGTATCATACATTTGAAGTGTGCCATTCATCATGTTTTATTTGCTGTGTTGTACAATCACTGTGGTAATGATTTAAAGACATTTTTGTTACTTTTAGAAGAATGAGTCGTCACAGCCTGCCTCCTCGGATCCTCAGCCAACATAAGCACATCTAGCTACCGTCTCTCAGATTTGCCTCTTTTGAAATGTGTATACAAACGGAATCAGACATGTGGGGTTTTGTTTCAATTATACATTGTTTTCAAATATAAGTACTTTCTGTTTTGTATTGTTAGCAGTATCTCAGCATATGAATATTTGTATGTACATGTCTGTGTAGACATAAATGTTAAATGCTCTTGGCTTAAACATGAAATAGGTTTATTTATAGTGTCATAAAATAATGGTTAAATGTGTGGCCAGTCTTCCGTAAGTCGGTTCATGTGTGCGCGAGTGTGTGTGTATGCATGTATGTGTATATATGTGTGTATGTGTGTGTGTGCATGCATGTGTATGTATGTGTGTGTGCATGCATGCATGTGTATGTATGTGTGTGTGTGTATGCATGCATGTGTATGTATGTGTGTGTGTATGCATGCATGTGTATGTATGTGTGTGTGTGTGTGTGTGTGTACATACACACCTGTGCCTAGAATAAATGCGCTTCCTCCCGCTCTGTAATGGAAGGAGGACAGCAGGCAGGTGGACAAGGAAAGCATTCAGTTCAGTGAGGTTAGAGATACACCTTCTCACATCACCACACCACATCCACGTCTGGGAGCCACAGACTCTTCACTACGGGCTGCATGAGACACAATGAAATTCACCCGGAATCCATTTTCTCAGCAGTGTCATTTCCTAACTGGACTCTAAATAGCAGGCAGCTGGCCCTGGACTCACCACCAGTGAGGGGAAGGGTGTGCGCTTCACATCTGTCCCACTGGAAGACTGATCTGTCCTCAGTGGAATCCCAAGGTGTGTTCATTCTAGGTGTCTCACGGGTCACCTCTGTGGCCGGGTGCCCTGTGCGGTCAGAGCCGTCCCGCGCCTCAGCGTCTGGCCTCAACTGAGATTCTTGTGAGGCGCCAACTTGTACCTGTTCCTCAGGGTCCCTTCAGGGTCTCTCTGATTCTGTCTCATCGTTCTTGGCAGTATTCTGACTCTGTCTACTGGGGGAGTGGCTTGAGGCTCAACATCTCAGAGGAGTTTTCTTCTCTCTGCTCCTAAAGCTAAAGTGGAGGCATAAACACTATCTCTTGTGGGATGGGAAGAGTCCCAGGTTTATGCCAAAGTATCCTGTTTGGGAGTTTAATAAGGGAGTTATGAGTGGTTGGTAAAATAATAGTGTGTCAGTAGAGCTGTGGAGATCACACAGGCAGTACGTGCTGGCCAGACAAACACAAGGACCTGAGATTCCCAGGAGCACAAAGTCAGATGTGGTGACACACATTCGTGACCCAGTGCTGGAGAGGCAGAGACAGCAGGGTGTTTGGAGCTCACTGGCCGGCCTGGCTGACTTGGTTAGCTCCGGGCAATGAGAGACACTCTCAAAAAGCAAGGTGGACAGCCACTAAGGACCAGCAACTGAGGCTGACCATAACCAAAGTCGAGCTCTCTGAATGCACGCACAAGCATAAATGCACCGCATATACAGTACACACGCACAAGCATATACAGTACACACCGCATGCATATACAGTACACACGCACAAGCATATACAGTACACACCGCATGCATATACAGTACACACGCACAAGCATATACAGTACACACCGCATGCATGCACACACCGTGCACACTCACATGCGCAGTGCACACACAGCACACATACATACACAGTACACCAGTGCACATCCACATGCATAAGCACACACATGTACAGACTCACAACTCAGAAATGAGTGGTACATTACATAGCCAAAGAATGGGGGAAATTCTGTGTAAGAATTGGAAAGTCTCTTTGAGGACAGACTCTCCTTTCTCACTTCTGAGCAGCCGCGCTGCCTTCTTGAAGTCTCTGTCTTTCAGAGTCTGCCAGCACCTCTCAGAAAAAGCAGGAAATCACCCTCCAGATGAATAGTTTGAATGTAATTTCTAGATATAATAGGATTTGTTAATTTGTAATTCTACCAAGATGCAATTTGTAGGCTTTCGATAAAGCTATAATTACCACTGCAGGGTTCTGGTTCTTCTTCCACAAATGCAGCCTCTCTGCTCTGTGCAGCAGGAGAACGAAACGCTCCTGCCCTTAGGGAGTTTAGAGCGCGCCATGATGAGATACGGTGCAGGCACAGTAGCTGCGGTGCAGTGCGGAGACTGGCCGTGCCCAGAGGCGGGAGAACAGAGTGTGTGAGGAATAGTAGTGAGAGAAATCAGTCAGGAAATGCTTCATGGAAAAGATGGTGATAATGGCATTAATGATAAAGTAATAGCAACCATTTCAAGTGCAGTATTTGTACTACTGAATCCCCTGCGAGGTCAGCAGGGATTTTTGTTTTATGATGAGAAAACTGGCTTGGGAAAATGAATGGATTTTAAAAATATTTATTTAACGGAGACAGAACAGAGAGCTACAACACAGTGTAAGCGTGGAGGGGAGAGCTTCAAGAAGTTGGTTTTTGTCATTAGGCTATGGATATTGAACTCAGGTCGCCAGGTTGGTGCACACGGTGCCTTTAAGAACCGTGGAGCTATTGTGTCAGCCCATGAAGAAGTGTTTTTGAGGAAGCAGAGTATGAAAAGTGTTGCTTGTTGGTGGAAATAGTATAGTGACACCGATTTTAGAGGGTCCGGAGGCGTCTGCAGACACACATTCGTTTGGTTAAAGCCTTGGAGGTCCGAGCCAGGGACAAAGGAGATGTCTTGCTCAGGCAGTTGGCTGAAGAACGAAGAAAAGGAAGAAGAGAAGAAGACAGGAAGGAGAGGACAAGGGATGAGAGGGAGAGAACACACTGGCTTCGTAACTTCATGGTGATTTCCAGGTCTGGTCCTCAGTCTGCACCTCTAACTTTCCGTTATCTCGCTGCTTATGTTTTTGCCCTGTGGTATTTTGTGAGTTCTGCCAACTCTCATTCCTTAACCTTCTTCTGAGCCCTTTGAAATTCAGTCTCAAATCTGAGGGTTTTTTTTTTCTCACTGTTGGGGAAATTTGTAGATACTTCATTAGAACACCAAGAAAATGATAGATTCTTATGCACATGTAAATTTCCCCAAGGATCTGAATTTGTAATTATGCTGGGACAGAACATAAAATGTTCACTGAATGGTGCAGCGCTTGAAGAGTCCAATACATAGATGCCACCTGGTCACTTGGTGGTAAGTCACAGCTCTCTGTAGATGTAACATAAAGAGAAATTCCTCTAGCATTGAAGTCTGTGAGACAATACCATGGGTAATACATGTAGGTTTGAGTGTCATATGCTGCTAAGAAAGTGTTTTTTATCTGCATAAGAGAAGAGGAAACTGAGACGTGTGGAGATTCCTACAAGTTCTGAGTAAAGCCTCACACAGTAGAGGGACCTGCTTTTGCCCGCAGACAGATCAGCCCTGTGCCCTTCTTTACCTGCACAGGAGCCCACACCCGTCTGAAGACCATTCGTAGACCCTCAGGGTCAAAACCAAATAGATCTTGTTTTTGTCACTCACCTTAACTGTCAAAAAAAAAAAAAAAAAAAAAACACCTCGCTTTATGTTTCATTTCCATCTGCTGCAATAATTCATTTCTCTAAGTAGTTAGTCTCAAAACTAGCCATATGTCTACTCCAGTTGTCAGCTCCTTTATCAGCAAGTTATTAAGAATTTTACTGTGATTTTAAGTGGTGGCCCACGTGGGCCATGTGCAGCGCTACAGGTTGGTCCTGAACCTGCCTTTTAAAAACTTGTTCTTTTTGGGGGGCTGGAGAGGTGGCTCAGGGATTAAGCCTCTGCCTTGCAGGCAGAAGGTCCCGAGTTCTGATCCTAGATCCCACGTATAGACACCAGGGCAGAAGCGGGGGCGGCCTGAGTTTCTGGTCCTGGTAGGGCGGAGCCTGTAAATCCGGGGGCAGAGTAAACAAGGAGGAGGTGGAGGTGGTCCATGGTGGTTCCCGAATTCGTCCGTGGTTCTACACATACACACACACACACACACACACACACACACACACACACACACACACACACGTACAATTGAATAAATTAAAAAAAAAGAGTTTAAAAAAAATTTGTTCTTTTTTTTGTTTCGTACATGATTACCATGAAATTATGACAGTGTCCCGCCTTGCCTCTTTTCCTGCTGGGCCTGCTTTTTCAAACAAAATTTGTTCTTTCTGTCCAGCTTTTCACACCTTCTTTCTGTGGCCCCAAAACAACACAATGAATTCCTTCTCTTTTAATAAGAAAAGAATCCTTGGATTGAACAAACCGTTACTTGTAATTCAAATGCAAGTTTTACCTCTGTGTAATCCCAGCTAGCCTCAGCCTCAAACTCACCGCAGTTCTCCTGCCTCAGCCTCCTGCCTGGGACTGCAGGCACAGGTGACCACGCCTAGCTGCAGCTGGAGTCAAGTGTTTCCACTAGCATCCTGCAAGCCTCTCCATGTGCAGCAGTGGGAACAAGCCGGACCGCATCTGCAGAGAAATGCAGGAGCACCCTGGGCGTGTGCTCGGGGCGCTGCCCTCTCCCGCCCACTTGTGCTGTCCACCCAGCCAGCTCCCTTGCAGCTGGATGCCTGCCAGGAAAGCGCAGGTACTGTTCGCTGAGCAAATGCATGAGTGAAGAAGCGCTTTCCTCCTCATCTACCTGTCTCCTCCATGAAGCCTTTCCAACCACGCCGCACAAATAACTAACTCTGGTCCCCAAGTCTTGGCTGGACTGTTGCTCTGATTCTCTGACGCTCTCCAGTGTGTGGATTCGCTTGCTCTTCGCATTTGCGGGTATTAACATCTCACCTGCGGAGTGAGTTACATTTCTCTGCCCTCCTTTCAACCTCTTCCTCCACTCTCGGAATCCAGTTTCTACTTTCATCTCTCTCTTTCTCTCTTTCTTTCTTATTTCTAAAAAGGATACAGAAGAGTGGACGAAAAGTGAACTAAGTAAATTGGATCAGGGGACGTCTGTACTTAATGGAACTCCTGTGCTGACGCCTTGCATTTTAAGGTGCCCAGTGTTTTGTAGGGAAGGGTGGGAGTCAGGCCCAAAATGCCTCTGCAGTCAGGCAGCCCAGAAACACACTTTGCTTTTGCTGCCGTCTAGCACAATGACATTCCCTCGATTGCTACGGTGATCCATTTCCTCTCCTGTCAAGAGAAGAGATGATCTGTCCCTTGAGGATGAATGAGATGTTATCTGTAACATACTTAACACACGTAGGAAAAGTGGTCACTAAAGGGGTGGACATCATTGTATTCATTTACTAGCAAGTGAGGGAGGGAAGCATTTACTCAGAATGCCATGGAACAATAGAAGAGCTGAAGAAAACATCAAGCCAGTAAAAATGCCTCACTAATCTTTCTTCTTCTACAAACTAATTCACAGCCAGAGTCTTTAGCACATTGTTTTCTTCATATTGTGAAAATATTTTCATTCCACCTCAAATCTATATTTTCACCTCATTTTGTGTGCATATGTGTGAGTATGGGTATATGTGTATATATGTGGATTATGGGTGAGCAGGTGTGTGGGTGTGGGTACATGGGTGAACAGTGTGTGTGTGTGTGTGTGTGTGTGTGTGTGTGTGTGCAGGCATGTGGGTGTGGATGTATGGATGAGCAGGTATACATGTGGATGTGTGTGTGTGTGTGTGTATGGGTGAGCAGGTATGTGGATGTGCATGTGTGTGTGTGTGTATGGGTGAGCAGGTATGTGGATGTGGGATTGTGGATGTATGGATGAGCAGGTATACATGTGGATGTGTGTGTGTGTGTGTGTGTGTGTGTGTGTGTGTGTGTATGGGTGAGCAGGTATATGTGAATGTGGATGTGTGTGTGTGTGTGTGTGTGTGTGTGTGTGTGTGTGTGTGTGTATAGGTAAGCAGGTATATGTGTGGATGTGGATGTATGGGTGTGTGTGTATGGGTGAGCAGGTATGTGGATGTGGGATTGTGGATGTATGGGTGAGCAGGTATATGTGAATGTAGATGTAAGAGTGTGTGTGTGTGTTGACGACACAGGTCAACAATGAATTTGTTCCTCAATTGCTTGTCACCTTATTTTCTGACACTGGTTCTCCCACTGAACCTGGGGCTTATCGATCAGCTAGACTGGCTGGGCAGTTAGCCCTGGGGATCCATCTATTACCCTCTCCCCAGCTCTGGATTATGCTATAATCAGTAATTTATAATTGACAACAGCAATCACTGATACTATGTGTGCAGGAATCAGGGAGGAGGGGTGAACAGGCTTCCAGGGCTGCTTTCCGTTCTGTGTGTGCTCGGGCCATGCAGCCCCATATGTGTGCCTGAAGCGGTCAGCAGGACTTAAGTTCAGGTCTAATCACTGCTTGTTACTCCCGCAGAACCTGGCTCAGGTTAGGGTTTTCTACACACTTGTGCCAGTGTGTCTGTAGGACTGCAGCGGTGCATGAGCGCAGAGTCGGGCAGGGGGAGATGACGGCTGCCTTTGTCCTTCTACAGAGAGAAAAAGGTTATCAGATGCACTTTACTCAACTCCAAAAATGTTATGTACCTCTCTCAACTCGAATTCTTTTACAGTTAAAAGACATAGTTTTTCTGCTTCAGGTTGCCAGCAGATGACCAAAGACAGTGAAAGTGCTACTTTATAGGAGTGAAAAAATCTCAAAAGCAACTATTTACCCTTCGTTCAACATTGGTTTCTTAGGTTGTTTTGTTTTGTTTGTTTGTTTGTTTTTTTGTTAAGACATCTACACAGTTCTGAGTTCACATGGCATTAAAAAAAAAGTGGATATTTTTTTGCTAGTAAAAATATGTACAAGTAGTATCCAGGTGAAATGGAATATATTGATTTGTATTTGTTAAAATATGCCACAAAAACCACACTTTTCTGCAAGTAAGATTGGGTGTCTGGATTCCTGTCCTTTGAGCATGTGGAATGTGCCTTGTCTTGGAAAAATAAGCCTTGAATTCCTCTGAAGTCTTAGAAGAGGCTTATGGATAAAGAATAAATTGCAGATACATGTGTGAGGACGAGTTGTTCCCATACGGATCTATGCAACGGGGATGAATGGGCCCAGACCTTTTGGGAATACTTAAGGGGTACATACTGTCTTCATGTGAGTGGAAATATGAAATTGCTATACACCAGACTCTTTGACTCTGAGGTAATGGAACATGTCACAATGTTTTATATTGTAGTCTTCAACGTATATGCACGAGACCCATGGCTGAACAAGGAAGGAAAATTCTCGTATATACAGCTTTCATTCACACAAGACATTTTATTTTCATTTGCAGCTTAATAAAAATCCCCCGCTGTGTAAATGTGCTCCATATGTGAAGACAGGAATATAGCACATAAAGCCAGATCTTTGTTCTCTTCAACGCTTTCAAAAATCATGCATATGAAATATTTTGCCCATTTTTAAATAGCAGAACATGGAATTTTGCCACTTTCAATTTTGGTTCATCAGGATAAAAGGCTCAAGATACGAAAAATCAGTTTCTCTGATTTTGTTTTTGAGACAGGGTCTTGCTATGTAGTCCAAGTCCAGAACTCTGTGTGAATGACAGGTCTACCTCTGCTCCTGAAAGCTGGAATTGCCAGAGGGCACCACCAGACTTGGTGGAACTTGCATGAAAGATCCTCTCTGGTTAATCTATGTCTATTTTTACAGACTCTGACTCTCCCTACAAAGTTCTGGCATTTTCCCAACAGGGGCTAAGGTCAGGAAGATAGGAGAAAAAGATCTGAGACCAGGGGAGAAAGAACAGGATAAAGAAAGAAAGGGACACCAAGATCCTTGGAGGCAAGGGATTGACAGCCTAAATAATGTTCCTATGCTTAAGGGGAACACAGGAAAGGGTTCAGGGAAATGCCACTGGGTCCTTGTATGTCATCGGAGAGGAGGGCCCAGAGGAGAGTCTGGCATGCACATTAAAGGATTCTCCAGGAATTGGGGGAGGGGAGGCACTGAGAGGTGGGGAGGAAGGGGTGAGGGGAGGGCGAGCAGAGGGGTGGGGGGAGGAGGAGGGAGGGAGGGAACCGGTGTACCTCTTAAGTTTGTATGAGCGGAGATAATAAAAAATGTTAAAAAAAAAAAAGAAAGAAAGAAAGAAAGGGAGTGATTGAGTGTATCGGCAATGATCACCAAATAAGTCAGGAATTAAACCAGAAACAAGTGTGGTAAAGGAGTCTTTATAGCAAACAAATGAGACAAACGCCTGGCTAATGTACTGGACTAACAACTTTGGACAAGATTCGTCTTGTAAACTTCCACCTTCCCACTTTGAGAGGGGACATTTCCATCTTGCACAGCTGTGGCGACAAGACCCAGTCTCAGACCTAGCCTTGCACAAGCTGCTCGGTTTCGGCTATTGCCTGGGCTATTCCTGTGCTAGAAGGAGACAGTGAAGCATCCAGTGTTTGAAGCAGATGCATCCAGAAGGAGTCTCCCTTTATAGCTGTTTCACTACAGAGCGTGCAGTGGTTTTCAGTAAGAGGACATTGACTGCAGTATGTCTAAGTATAACTACCACCTGGGCTGGACAGTTCTAGTCAAAGCCCAGCTTACATTTGGAGCCTCATTTACTCTTGCTCCTCATCTCTGTGGCTACCAAAACAAACCCATAACCCTGTTATTTTCTCTGTCTTTTGGTATGTAGTCCTAAGAGATAAGGACTCCTTTTCAAAGATAACAGAATCATAATTTCATATCACACTTAAAATATGAACGTTACTCTTTAATATCATGAAATGCCTCATGCACTTTAAATTTCCAATTTTGTGAAATTTCTTTTTAAATTTAAGATTTATTTATTTATGTGTTTGTGTGTGTGTGTAGTATGTGTGTCTATGTGTATGTGTGCCTGTGGAGGCCCCAGAGTGATTTCAGGAACTACCCTGGATTACTCGACCTCCTCTTTGCTTTGCTCTGGAGTTTTCCAGGTTCCACCTTCCAGGATCAAAAGTACAGGCTACCACCAATTCCTCCTGGCATTTTTATGCAGGATCTAGGATCTGAACTCAGGACTTTCTGCTTACAAGGCAGAGGCTTAACCCCTGAGCTATCTCTCCAGCCTATTATTAGTATTATTATTTACAAATTTTTAAGTTAAAATCTAAGGTTTACCAACACATGACAGACTATCTTTAAAAATCCATCTAAAAGCTGGCAGGCTTTTTGGGACGCACTGCCACATGGTGTTCCTACTGGTGATGGAGCCTCTTGAAAGCGATGAGCAAATGCATGTGAGTAGTAGCAAATAAATACACGTGCAGTCCTCCCATAGCAAATGCAGTTATTTCCTGGGAACTTGGGGATGCATTAAAAGTATATGAAAATATTTTGTATGTCTGTGCATTGTGAAGCTAGACTTCGGCCTCAGGTAATCATCGCTGGATTTCTGCCAGTATGAGTATCTGGGAAGTCAGGCAGTAGACAAGCAGCTCTTTGCCAAGTAAAGCTTCATGCCAGCGCATTGGCTTCACCCTCCCGCTGAAGATGAGCACAGGACCCAAAGAACCCATGGGACTCGAGGATTTACTCCAGCGTGTGAGTCTTGGTTTCTGCTCATCAGCACAGCAACGGTCACCCCAACATCGGGCCCTGAAGAATCTGGCCACACCGTATCCATAGGAACGTCTGGGAGAGGAACATACGTTCTTGCTTGCCAGCACGCCAAGTACTGGACCAGCTCTCTTCATCCTACCCCTGCTAGAGAACAGTTCCACCCACTGTTTTCCAGGTCTTCCCACATCAAGGAGATGGTCTCCCACGGGCTGCTCAGAGCTTGCCCTAGCTAGCAATTGCTCACCGATGCCAAAGGGTCAGCCTCCAATTGTCAGGCTGGCATCGGAAATTAACTGCCATAGCCCGATTGAAGAAAGTAAATGCCAGTAGCTATTCACACACACACACACACACACACACACACACACACACACACACACAACATGCCTATTACCATGTCCTCTTGTCCCTATAAAGTTCCCTTTTCATCCTTTGTTAAAACCACTGGAGGTGCTCAGGCACCGAGACGTTTCTTACCTGCAGTAAGTTGGGAAAGGAGGGAGCGACAGTGGGTGTGGCCAGGGAGAGCCCCAATCCTAAAGCTGCTGCAGGCCTCTCAGCCTGCGGACTTCCTTCTCTGGACTAGGAAGATACAAAAAGGTTCTTAGTAGACAGTGAGGGCAGAATGGCTTCCTGCTAATATCTGTGGTTCAAGTACAGAAACTGTCGCTAAACAAGCAGCCACCCAGACTTGTGAGTTAAGAAACCAGCAAAGAGGCAGGAAATGATATTTCCGCTTTGAATTTTTTCCTCAGAGTGATTTATAAATCCCCAGATACTATTTTTATATAATTGGCCTATAGTGCTTA
This sequence comes from Typhlomys cinereus, assembly GCA_023101885.1. NCBI lineage: Eukaryota > Metazoa > Chordata > Mammalia > Rodentia > Platacanthomyidae > Typhlomys > Typhlomys cinereus. Next base: position 2,747,681 of record JALPQD010000212.1, read on the forward strand.
TAAGGTATTGGGCTTCATCTTTAGTATAGCTTACCTGTCTTACTCTGTGATTTATTTGGTCTTTTCCAACTTATTAAAAGTATCTTTATTGTCCTTTGGATTTAAATATCATTCATCACTCCAAGATGAATACCACATCCGCATCTAGATTGGAAGGTAAGTTACCATTAATCTTTAAGAATTATTGATCATAGTTCCTAGCCATAGTCATGTAATAGATGCTCCATTAAATACTTCTTGAATTCAGCCATGCACTGACTACAATCAGTGATGTATCTTTAAGCACATGTAATTTCATATCTGGTAACTTTATTCCTATACCATCACACTACCTGTCACAGAATGTTATGTGTGGTGTCTTACACAGAATCGAAATGGAATTAAATGGATTTTTCCTAACTTGTGCTTTTGGCATAACCAGAAGAATTTAGGATACTTTCTTTTTTTAACATTTTTTACTATTATTTCCGTTCATACAAACTTAATAGGTACACCGGTTCCCTCCCTCTCTCCTCTTCCCCCCGACTCCCCTGCTCCCCTTCCCCTCACCCCTCTCTTCCCATCCCCCAGTACCTCCCCCCCAATCCCCGGAGAATCCTTTAATGTGCATGCCAGACTTTCCTCTGGGCCCTCCTCTCCGATGACGTACAAGGACCCAGTGGCATTTCCCTGAACTCGTTCCTGTGTTCCCCTTAAGCATAGGAACATTACTGTGGCTGTCAATCCCTTGCCTCCAAGGATCTTGGTGCCTTTAACAAATGCTAGACTTTGTGGGGTCAATAGTGTGAATTTAGGTTACTTTCTGACTCTGATTTTATCTCAACCAATAGGCTTCTCTGTTCCTTAGAATTACATGTTGTATGTTCCTGCTGCTGCCTGACTTTCTGGTTACTCAGGATGAGGGAAGGAGAAAGAGAAGAGACAAGAATCTGGACAAATTCTTTGCAGTCATTATATATTGACCTCAACCCCTACACGTCTACAATTAGACATTAATCATTTCAGCACTGAATGCTGCCTGGCGTTGTCATGGCACTCCTGGAAAGCAAGTTGCACTATTTAATTCTACGAACTGTAAAGTAGGTGCTACCTCAACATAACCACTGTTGAGAATCTAGAACCTTGTAGCCAGGGAGATATGACCTCATCATATTCTAAAAGGCGATTCCGGCAAGTGTGAGACCTGGTCATAAAGGTGCCTTTGCTGTATGATTGCCTCCCTCTGCGCCACTTTCCAGCCATCTGTCCATAGCCCACCGTGGTCCTTAGCCAGCGTCAGAATTGGCTATGTCGACACTTGCATGTCTGTGGGAGAATTCCGCCTCCACACCAGCATGATGGAGAAATCCTTAAATCTGGTGAATTGAAGAGTTGAATTGGCAGGTGAAGACACTTGACAAAATTCTGCTTGACCTTCGGCTCTGTTCATTGCCTAACACCATGATCTGTTTGCCTAGGAAAGAAGAGAGAGCCCTGTCCTGGCCATGATGAATGGCGCTCAAGGCACCGATGACCAATCATATGAAGTCTGTGATACCCCGCAGAAATACGAGACGCAGAACGACGAGGAGCTGTGAGTGTGGCTGTGGGCTGGGCAGGCCAGAGGGGAGGGTGACGCTGGGAAGGACAGGGAGTCCTTGGTTTATAAACACCTCGGGAAGCAGTAGAACTACTGATTCCACAGTTTCTAAGTACAATGGATCATAGCACACGTGTTTTCTGTTTCATGAGGTCCAAGCCCTTGAGTGACATTAAAATCCCCCTGCACAGAACTCATCCATATAAGACCTGATCGAGATTCCAGAGCTTCCATCTCATGTGTTAAACCATCATCTTACAAAGTCCATGAAACTAGGCCGACGACTTGTGCCCATAACCCCAGCACTGGTGACAGAGGGAAGAGATGGCCATAGCACCACAAGAGAAGATAGACCTGTAACTGGACAGTGTCCTTCCGTCGCCTTCCCTCTGCCTTCATGGTCACGCCTAGAGGTGTCTTAGGCCTTAGAGCTTTTCTGACAAAATGAGTGCTTGGGGTGCACTACCAGCTCAGCGATTGCTGCTTAAACATGCTAAGCACCTGGCTAGTAAAAATGTAGCTTTCAAAGCAATGTTTTTAAAATTCAGGGTAAAATGGCATTTCAATCTTTAATTTCTTTAGAATCTCCAGACGGCTCGCCAGAGTGGCTGTATGAGCCTGCATTCCCACCAGCAATGTAGGAGAGTTCCCCTCTCTCCACATCCTCTCCAGCACTTGTCGTTGTTTGTATTGTGGATTTTTGCCATCCTGACCGGGGTGAGATGATATCTCAGGGAAGTTTTGATTTGCATTCCCCTGATGGCTAAGGAAGTGGAGCATTTTTTCAGATATTTGTTAGACATTTTAATTTCATCCCTGGTAAAGTTTCTTTTCAGTTCCAGGGCCCATTTTTTAATTGGGCCATTGGTTTCCTTGGTGTTTAATTTTCTAAGTTCTTTGTGCACTCTGGACAGTAGAGCTCTATCAGATGTGTGGTTAGTGAAGATTTTCTCCCATTCTGTGGGTTGCCTTTGAGCTCGTGTTACAATATCTTTATCTGAACAGAAGCTCTTTAATTTCATAAGATCCCAACTGTTGAGAGTTGGTAGCCGTGACTGTGCCATTGGATGTCTGTTTAGGAACTGTTGGCCTAGCCCAATCAGCTCGAGGGAGTTCCCTATCCTTTCAACTATGGTTTTTATAGTCTCTGGCCTTATATCAAGGTCCTTGATCCATTTGGAATTAAGTCTTGTACATGGTGACAAGTACGGGTCCAGTTTTAATCTTCTGCATGTGGAGATCCAGTTTTGCCAGCACCATTTGTTGAAGATGCTGTTCTTTTTCCATTGGATTTTTGGGCCCCTTTGTCAAAGACCAAATGGCTGTAATTGTATAGGCTTATATCTGGGTCTTCAACCCTTTTCCATTGATCTGTGTGTCAATTTTGGAGCCAGTACCAGGCTGTTTTTATAACTATGGATTTGTAGTATAGACTAAGGTTTGGTATGGTGATACCTCCAGCTGTGTTTTTGTTACTCAGGATTGTCTTTGCTATCCTGGGTCTTTTGTGCCTCCATATGAATTTTGAGATTGTTTGGTCAACTTCTTTAAAGAATTGCTTTGGGATTTTAATTGGTATAGCATTGAATTTGTATATTGCCTTTGGTAGGATGGTCATTTTTACGATGTTGATTCTGCCAATCCAGGAACATGGGAGGTCTTTCCACCTTCTGGTGTCTTCTGCAATTTCTTTCTTCAGGGTTTTAAAGTTTTCATTATAAAGGTCTTTTACCTCCTTGGTTAGGTTTATACCAAGATATTTCATTTTTTTAGGGGCTAGAGTAAATGGGATTGTTTCTCACAGGGCTTTTTCACTTCTTTCATTCTGGGCATATAGGAAGGCCACTGATTTTTGTACATTTATTTTGTAGCCTGCCACCCTGCTGAACTTCTCAATTAGTTCCAGGAGCTTCCTGGTGGAGTTTTTGGGATCACTCAGGTATAAGATCATGTCATCTGCAAATAGGGATAGCTTGACTTCTTCTTTGCCGATTTGAATCCCTCTTATGTCCCTTTCTTGTCTTATGGCTTCAGCTAAGACTTCAAGTACAATATTGAATAGAAGTGGTGAGAGTGGACAGCCTTGTCTAGTTCCTGATCGAAGTGGGAAAGCTTCCAGTTTTTCCCCATTGTGCATAATCCTTGCTGTGGGCTTGTTGTATACAGCTTTTATTATATTGATAAAGGTTCCTTCCATTCCTATTGTCTCTAGAGTTTTGATCATAAAAGCCTGTTGGATTTTGTCAAAAGCTTTTTCTGCATCTATTGAGAGTATCATGTGGTCTTGGACTTTGGACTGGTTTATATGATGAATTACATTTGTTGATGTGCGTATGTTGAACCAACCTTGTGTGCTGGGGATGAAGCCTACTTGGTCCCCGTGAATGATCTTTTTGATATGTTTTTGAATCCGATTTGCTAAGACTTTGTTGAGAATCTTTGCGTCTTGTTCATCAGAGAGATTGGCCTATAGTTTTCTTTTCTAAGTGAATCTTTATTAGGTTTTGGGATTAAAACAATATTAGCTTCATAGAAGGAATTTGGTAGTGTTCCTTCCTTTGCTATTTGATGGAACAGTTTAAGGAGTATTGGTGTTATTAACTCCTTAAATGTCTAGTAGAACTCTGTGCTGAATCCATCTGGTCCAGGACATTTTTTGGTGGGAAGATTCGAGATTACTTTTTCAATTTCCTCATATGTTATAGGACTATTTAGATAATTCACAACTTCCTGATTCAATTTAGGTAAGTTGTGTTTACTCAGAAATTCATCCATCTCTTTTGTGTTGTCAAACTTCACAGAGTATAAGTTTTTGAAATATGATGTTACAATTCTCTGGATTTCTTGGGTATCAGTAGTGATAACTCCATTTTCATCTCTAATTTTGTTAATTTGGGTTTTCTCTCTCTTGCTTTTGGTTAATTTAGCTAGGGGTGTAACCCTGCTATTCCACTTTTGGGAATAACCCCCCATACAGCAAAAACTCACCTCGATAGCAGAAGCATAACCATGTTCATAGCAGCACTGTTTACAATAGCAAAGTCATGGACTCAACCCAAATGTCCAACAGTTGACGAATGGATAAGGAAAATGTGGTACATCTATACAATGGAATACTACTCAGCCATCAAAAATGATGAATTAATGGAATTTGCCAGGAAATGGATGTCATCAGAAACAATTATATTAAGTGAAGTATCCCAAGCCCAGAAAATTAAGCGCCATATGTACTCTCTAACAGGTGGCTCCTAGTACCAAACCCACCCAGCCCACCTTGAGACACTCAAAGATAAATCTATGTAATACCTACAGTAATTGCAAGGATTATGAACAGGAGGGATGGGGTTGGAGGGCCACACTAGAAACAAGGAAAGAGGAGACCATGTTACAGCAGAGAAAATAGGCCTCCATCAAGGACTGCAAGGGGTGACATACAATGCCCATCAGGATGGAGTGAAGGGCATTGCAGGAGCAGCAAAACTGCAAAAGAAAATCAACAAACCACAATCCAGAACTTCAGAGACTCTATATCAACCACATAGAACTAGGCCAGACTAATCTCTCCCCATCCTGAAGCTCAGGGAAATTTGCGGAGGGGGGGGGCAGTAAGATTGCAAGAGCAAAAGGATGGGAGGAGCAACAACTTGCAAGATTCTCTACACTAGTTAGGGCCGAAGCAATCATAATAGGACTTTGCATGCCCTGCGCAATGTCCAACACACTATTGACCTCACAAAGTCTAGCATCTGCTAAAGGCACCAAGATCCTTGGAGGCAAGGGATTGACAGCCATAGTAGTGTTCCTATGCTTAAGGGGAACTCGAGAAAGGGTTCAGGGAAATGCCGCTGGGTCCTTGTATGTCATCAGAGAGGAGGACCCAGAGGAGAGTCAGGAATACACAATAAAGGACTCTCTGGGAATTGGGGGGGAGGCACTGGGGGATGGGGAAGGAGGGATGAGGGGAGGGGAGCAGGGGGGGTCAGGGGGAGGAGGAGGGAGGGAGGGAACCGGTGTACCTAATAAGTTTGTATGAGTGGAAATAAAAATAATAATAATAATAATAATAATTTTTTTTAAAATGTAGCCAAATGATAAACAAATAAATGTTACTGACAAGGAAAGAAAAAAAAAAGATTGTAAGAGCACAAGGATGGGAGGAGCAATGATTTGCAAGATACTCCACACAGGTTAGAGCCAAAGCAATCATAATTGGACTTTGCATGCCCTGCGCAATGTTGACCTCACAAAGTCTAGCATTTGCTAAAAGCACCAAGATCCTTGGAGGCAAGGGATTGACAGCCACAGTAGTGTTCCTATGCTTAAGGGGAACACAGGAAAGGGTTCAGGGAAATGCCACTGGGTCCTAGTACGTCATCGGAGAGGAGGGCCCAGAGGAGAGTCTGGCATGCACATTAAAGGAATCTCTGGGGATTGAGGGGGGCACTGGGGGATTGGGAGGGAGGGGTGAGGGGAAGGGGAACAGGGGGGTCGGGGGGAGGAGGAGGGAGGGAGGGAACCAGTGTACCTACTAAGTGTGTATGAGCAGAAATAATAATAAAAAATGTTATAAAAAATAATAAGGAATAATGATGTAAATCCCAAATCTGGAAAAAAAAAAAAGAAAATGTTTGGCTTGCTAAAAAAAAATAAAATAAAATAAAATAAAATTGAGGGTAGAGCTGGTGAGATGGTTCAGATTTTGAGTCTATTGGCGAAATAACTGTTCATTAGGACAGTGTCCTCTTGCCTGATCACCTCTGAAAACATGTATGCATCCACACATGCGCACATTCACCTCTGGAAACATGCATGCACACACGCAGCACACACCTCTGGAAACATGCATGCACACATGCAGCATAATGCACACATGTATATACACAGTGCTTTATGCCAATCTCCTATGTATTTTCAACCTAATGCAGTTAATGATTAGCCATTGTGTAAAGGATTCTGGAAAAGGGAGCAGATGAAAAATAACCCATGGAAGCAAGACTACTCACTCCTCACTTAAGATAAAAAGACTTGTGGCTCCAGACTGGGGGTGCCTGGCAGGCTATTTGTCCTATTTTGCAGAGCAAAGAAGGTTCAGGAATCCAATGACTTTTGTTTCTACTCAAACATTGTACACACAGGAGTGTGTCTGGGATCACAGGAAGAGCATCCACGCAGCACGCGGCAAGTGGAGTCATCAAGAGTCAGTCACGACTGTTGTCTAGCTTGTGAGATAGTTACACTGTAGCCTGGAGACGTCATTCACATGACTGAGTGACTGTGTAAGACTTAGCAAATGCTTTTAGAGTGTGAAGAAAGAGACAGGAAAAGTTTTTGTTCCTGCTGAAACTCCTTTATAATGGTGCCTGAAAACTGTAATTCTTTGACCTTTTTTCTGACATTAAAAGAGGGAGAAAAAGAAAGAGAAAAGAAGAGGGAGGGGGAGGGAGAGTGGAAGAGAGAAGAAGAAGAAGAGAGAGATTTGAAAATAATTATTAACCAGAGAATTTTTATTTCTACTAGCAAACTCACTCAGCAGCAATAGGACTTAAAGAAGCAGGTATACCAAACTGATATATTAAACAAGCTTTCAGATCCTATATTAATGGAAAGAAAAATATAAGTATTTTGACTTTGAGTGAAAACATATTTCAAAACATAGAAGGAAGTTCTGAACCCACTGGTTGATGGCATTCTGGCATTCTTATCATTTTTCACTCATTTGCATCTTCAAAATCAGCAATAGAAATTGTTGATTTTAAAGTTTAAAAAGAAAGAAACAGCAAAACGTAACTACCACGCTTTATTTGGGTTGTTAAAGCTAGAATTAGAGATGGTCCTCTGTTTACATTAGGTAAAGAACACCTTTGGAAAGTGGGATTCTGAGCATTTGTAGTTTTTGCACTAGAAGCCATTTTGACTTTCTTACTTTATCTAATAATTTGTGTACACAGATGGGAAGACAAACCTGATGTTGCGGACCCAGTCAAGCAGCCATCGTCAGTGCATTTCTTCCCAGAGGCGACAGACTCGGATGTCACACTGTTGCCCGAGTCCCACTGTCTCAGCTGCAACCAGGTGCCCAGTGCCCAGGACAGCAGCATACTGTTAGCCTCGATGGAGCCACTGGCCTCTAAATCAACAGGCCTGAGCTACTCCCTGGTGGACGTCGACTCAGGAAAGCACAGTATGCACTGAATATTTGACACTCCTCAGAGCACATTACCGTTGCATTCTTCCTTTGCCTCCTGTCTGACCAAGACTTTACAGGTCATTCCTGATGTGCTCCTTTCTCTGCCTGGTCAAGGACTTTTTTACTCTGAACCTGGGTTGTAAACTCTGGTCATAGGTGAAAATGCAGATGCCTAGGCAGGGGCCTATGATGAAGGCCGGGTTAGCTCATGCAAGGATGTCACCATGCTTTAGAACTGCCAAAGAACTGAAATGTCAGTGTAGGACACTCAGGACCTCCAATGCTTTCAGAAGCATTTAGTGACCTTGCAGTCACTCCATGCTTGACATGCCTGTATCAGCCACATGGTAGATGCAGTTTACTTAGAGCTTCTAGTCTTCTCGCAGAGCTTACAGACAGTAAGACATGTAAAGAACTGTGGTTGTAGCCTTTCCGCCTGCCCAGGACTCTCGCGGTCCAGGGAAGACACACTGCTCCCCAGGAGGAGACATCCAATACCCATCAGGATGGAGCCAAGGGGGGTGCAGGAGCAGCAAAACTGAAAAAAAAAACATAATTCAGAACATCAGAGACCCTACATTAATCACCTGGAACCAGGCCAACCTAATCTCTCCCCATCCTAAAGCTCAGGGAAGAGGGGGCAGTAAGATTGTAAGAGCCCAAAGATGGGGAGGAGCAACAGTATGCAAGATACTCCACACAAGTTAGGGCCAAAGTAACTATAATAGACTTTGCATGACCTGCCCAATGACTGACATAGCATTGACCCCTCCCCCAAAGTCTAGCATGGATCACAGGAACTAGGATCCTTAGAAGCAAGAGATTAACACCCACAGTAGTGTTCCTATACTAAAGGAGAACACAAGAAAGGGCTCTAGGCAATGATACTGAGTCCTTACACCTCATCAGAGAGGAGGACCCAGTGGGAAGTATGACATTCGCACTAAAGGATGCTCCAGGGAGGGGGCACTGGGAGAAAGGGAGGTGGGGAAAGGAAGGGGAAAAAGGGGAAGGGAGCAAGGGGGTCCAGGGAGGGAGGGGATCAGGGTACCTATTAAGTTTGTATGAGTGAGAAAAACAAATTAATTAATTTTTTAAAAAGTCACCAGAGATTATGTTAACAACAACAAAAAAAAGAACTGTGGTTGTAGAAGCAGGGCTCTCAGCGTTTGTCCCGATGTCTCTCATTTGCTTCTCCAGTTTCCTTGAAAGACTCGAGCTTCTTACACCCTAAGAAACAGCCGTTGTTTGACTTTGACCCTGACACTCTCGTGTTTGGGGAAGGAGAAGATTATTTCCTCTCTCTGTTCGGAGAGCAGAAGAAACTTCCTGCAGATTCATCCCAGACACAGGAGGCCAGCAAACGCCTCTCTGTGATTCTTGAAGAAGTTGGTCAGTTTACATCAAGGTACGAATTCCACCTGAATAATGTGGTATTTTCTGCTGAAGTTGGGCCCATAGATTAGTAGAAAACTGCATTCTGAACTCTATATTAAATCCATGATTTTATCAGAAGCTCAAAGCAATTCACTGAAGTGTAGCCATGCATCATCTAAGGAACCTGTAACCAAACAGAATGTGAATTCTCTAGAAATGTCAAAGACCAGAGTGGCCACGACCCATATAAACTGTTAGGTCAAGTACTCAACGCCCTTTTTACTGTTAATGAATCTTCAAATGGATTTTTGCACTTGTCCCTCTTCAGTTGCTGTGGTAACATTCCAAAGCAACTTAAGGGAAAGAAGGGTTTTGTTTGCTTTTGTGTTTGGGCTTATAGGTCAAGAGAGGATACAGTCACGAGCAGGAAGGCAGGGCGGCTGGCTCACATTGAATTGGCAGCCAAAAGACAAAGAGCAAAACCAGGAAGCCAGGTAGGGTTAGCGAGCCTCAACTCCCACCCAAAGTGATGTTCTTCCTCCAGCAGGACTCTACCTCCTGAACGTTCTACAGCCTTTCCAAAAGCACCATCACCAGTTTGGGGACTCTTCTTCATGGGGGACATTTCACATTCAAAATAAAAAGTAATTCATTCTCCACTCTCGTGGAGGAGGGCATGCATGTGCCCCGCACACATGTGGAAGTCAGAGAACAGCATTTGGGGTTTGGTTCTCTCCTCCTATCCTGTGGTTCTAGGGATGAAGCTCAAGCAGTTAGGCTTGGAGACACACACTCTGCAGTTAGGCTTGGAGACACACGCTCTGCAGTTAGGCTTGGAGACACACGCTCTGCAGTTAGGCTTGGAGCCACACGCTCTGCAGTTAGGCTTGGAGACACACGCTCTGGTCTGTTCCCTTTCAGTTTTTCTTCTCTTAGGTTTTTGAGTTCAGGACAAGTGCAAGATGCATTTTTAGCTCATGATCCATTTTTATGACTGTTGGTGTCTGTGAAAAAGATTGATCAAGAATAAGAATTGATGCTAGGACCGAAAGGGAAGAGCTGGCTTGCTGTTGTTTCCTTAGTCTGCCATGCTGGCTTGCATGAAAACCTGATATCCAATGCTCAGCGCTGAAGAGCTGGCAGCAGAGTTGAGTGTCTTGTTCCTAAAAACAGAGTCCCTGGCCCCACTGCCATTCAACTAACTGATAACAGAGAATCTAAGCATTATGTTTGAGCACTTAAAAACACTTTATCAGAATCATTCAGTATCTTCCACATCAAAATGATAAACTGCATACTGGAAACAGGGCTCAGCCGGTGGAGCGCTTTCCTAGCATGCACAAAGCCTGAGCTCAGTTCCTTGCTCTACATAAACAGACGCGGCAATGTGCAGCTGCTATTCCAGTTGGTGTAAGGTCAAGGCGGGAAGATCAGGCGTTCAAGGTCAGCCTCGGTTACATAGAGTTCAAGCCAGTCTGAGCCACTTGAGACTCTATCTCAAAAAAAAGAACTATTTAAGTCCAAGAATTATAAAAAATATTTTTCTTTTTTTAAATTTTTTTATTATTTATTCAATTGTGCATGTGTGCATGTGTGTGTATGTGTGTAGAACCACAGGCGAATTCGGGAACCACCATGGACCGCCTCCACCTCCTCCTTGTTTACTCTGCCCCGAGATTCACAGGCTCCGCCCTACCAGGACCAGAAATGCAGGCTACCCCCGCTTCCGCCCGGCATCTATACATTGGGTCTAGGATCCAAACTCAGAACCTTTCGCCTGCAAGGCAGAGGCTTAACCCCTGAGCTACCTCTCCAACCCTATAAAAAAATATTTTAAATGCTTCTAAATATATATGGTTATGAATAGGTGCATGTGTGTGCATGTGAAATCAGAGGTCAAACTCAGGTGTCATTCCTTAGGACCTGTCCACCTTGTCTTTGAGACAGTCTCTCACTGGTAAAGCCAGTGCTGGGATTACAAACACATACTCTGCGTTTTTTTTTATATGGGTTCGGGGATTGCTCTAGGTCCTCAGCCTTGTATAGCAAGGACTTCGCCTGCTCAGCTATCTGACCAGCCCTGATTCTGAATGTGACTTGTAGGAGTTTACACTCAGGGCAGGGAGTCCTGCTAGGGAGACTTGCAGCCAGGACAATTGGGAAGATGTGAAGGAGCTATCATTTAGACTAGGCTTTGAAAAGCAGGTTTAGGATATGCAAATTTAGAATCTGTGAGAACATTCTAGAACACTGATTTGTCAGTAGCCAGTAGGTGGAGGGAGATACTTTTAATGTTGCACTCATTGAATCTGAGTCTACATAGGTAGACTGGGACAGCTATATTGTTTTTAATCCTATGGCAATTTTAATGTATAGTCAGTGTAGAGAAGCAAGGCCCAGACCGAAGGGAAGTGAGGAAGATGGAAAAGCTAGGAGAAGGACAGTTAACTGCATCGTGACCACAGTAGACAGCGTGCAGAAAAGCACAGCAGAGCTTCAGGTGCCCCCGCGACAGTAAGTCCTGCTTCCAGGTGCTTCAGTTTGGACCTCAGTTGTGGGTGATGTAAAGGGTTTGAACAGTGCAGTGACAGAATTATGACGCAGAACATCCAGTGCGATGCATGGATGTTGGGTAAATTCTGTCCGATACTTTGTGTGCCTCTTTTGAGACGATGACGAGTGTTGCTTTTTAATTTGTGTCTATGTGTGTTTACACGCATGTGGGTATGTGTCACAGAAGGCGCTGTGGGTGTCTGTGGAGGCCTGTGAGGAATCTCTACCTCCTTATTGCTTTGTTTTGAAGTTTCCCAAACTTCACCTTCCAGAGCCAGAATTGTAGGTCACCACCACGTCTGTCAAGCATTTTTACTGGGATCTACGATCCCAAACTTGGGTCCTTTTGCTTATCTGGTAAAGGTTTAACCCCCGAGTCATCTCTTCAGCCCCTTATTTTTTAAAAAGAATTTAAAACAACTTTTAATTGGAATCAAAATCATTGGATCCTAGTATCTATCCTTTTATTATATTTTAATTCAAGTCTACAACTTTTTTCCAGTTTCTGTTTTGAAATGAATATTGTTTTGTATCTTTTCCTATGAAGTCTTTGCTTTGATACTCCAGAAATTTTTCCTGATGGAACAGAATCAGATCTATTCTGTTTTCATTTTCTAGAATTGCTAACATAGAATGTTTTCTTTAGTATTTTATAGGATTATGAAAAGATTCATTTAAGTGATGCCATCTGAGCCAGAAATCTCTTTGTAGAAAAATCGTTAGCTACAAATTCTGCTTTAAAATAGGTTTGAGGCTGTGCATGTGTCTGTTTTGTCTTGAGTGAACTTGAGTAGTTTGTTGCTGTCGAGGAAGTGAAGTCATCCCCTTCATCTTAGCTGTCAGACATGTCGGCATAAAATTGTTTGTGGCATTTTCTTAGTGTCCCTTCGCTATAGAACCTGTGCCAGTGTCTCCTTTCCTGTCCTGCTGTGGTATTTGGTGTCTCTGATGTTACTTTCCTATTCCCGCTGTGGTGTTTCATGGCTTCCCTTTTCCAAATTACTCTTGCTACAGATTTAGCAATATTACCAAGCTTCTCAAAGAGTCTATGTTGGCTTTTATTGATGTCCTCTATTTTATTTGTTTCTATTTCATTGTTTTCTATTGTGATCTATATCCTCCTTAGGTTCCTTTTCACTTCATTTGCTTTCCTTTTTTAAAATATTAAGGCAGAAGATTTTCCAGGTCAAATGATTTTTCCAAATACCTTCTTGTTTCTGATTTCTAATGAGATCCCATGTAGTAAAGAATAGATGATTTGAATCTTCTTAAATGTATTGAGATTGTTTTATATTATGACCATTATCAACTCTGCAAAAGCTTGGGACAGCTTGCTGGTGTCGTGCGAAGGGTTTCCTGACTGTTGGTAGCTGACAGTAGCAGTGCGCCATTGTCTTGCTGATTTTCTCTTCACTCCTCCCATCAGTTATTGAAAGAAGAATCTGTTTCATTTGTGCTCCTGTTGATTTTCATAAAACAATGTGGGTGTTCACAGGAGCTGTCCCCCTTTGAGGCAGGGTCTCCCGCTGCCTTGGAGCTCATGAAGTCTCTGCCGCCCCAGCACTCGGATGCAAGCGCATCACCACAGCTGACTTGGTGGATATGGTTTCTGGCCTCCACCACGCCCCAGCACCTGAGCTGTCCCAGTCCCACCACTGTTCGGAGATTCAGGTCTGATGCTTCAGGGAGGAGCTTTCCAGGTTCCCCGTGCCAGTAGTAGTTGAGCTTTGATTTTTATTTTAGAAGTTTGAAAAGTTTTGCTCGTTGTGCTACAATCCTCAGATACTACGAGGCCCTCTGATCACAAGTATTAGTCGGCATGGAGTCGACGCTCAGGTCTAAGCTGCCGTTTTGTTTTAATTATTCTCTGTGTGTTTCTTTTGGGCGGTGTCTACTCCTTGTGTCTTCAGGCTCGCTAATCTCACCTGTGGTGATTAATTCTTAATTTCATCCAGCGGAGTGTCCTCTCAGCTGCGTCTCTACATAGACTGTTGAATATCTTCTGCACCGTTGTGAATATACAAATACAGTTTCAAAGATTTTTTTCCTTTCCTTCTTCTTCTATGTCAATTCTGAATCGGTAATTTTTTCTTTTTGTTACAGATTATATTTTCTCTATCATGTGTATACCTGTTACATTTTTAATTAGATGCCAGAAGTCATGAATGAATTTTACCTTGTTTTAGAGCTGTGAGATTTTTTACATCCCTATAAAATCATAAGTTCTCCTTTGAGACATACTTAAATTACTTGGGAGCAACTGAACCCCTGTGGACTCCTGTTGAAGCTTAGAGGGGAGCGGGAGCAAAGCAGTGTCTGGTCGGAATGAAAGAGTCCCGTGACTGAACCAGTACTCTTCCACACATGCAGTGCCCCAGGAATGGCTGCTTCCGACAGGTGTCCTTCCTCACGGCCTAGGCAGTTCCCAGTACTCTTCCTGCCAGGCATTTCACGTACTTTCCCCTGTAGTCCTGGGGGACTTACTTAATCAAGTGTGTAGAGCCGACCTCTGCTGAGCACTCCACGGACCATCTGAAACACAGAGTTCTATGCACAGCAGCCCCGCCTGGCACTTGGCTGTGACCTCCCCAGGCTCTGAGACCCACCTGAATCTTAAGTACAAGTCAAACACACACCGGGGACTGCATGGTTCCCTCTCTCTGGGGCACAGCCCAGAAACGATCTTAGGAAACTTGGGGAAAGTTTAATGCTTAGTGCATTGATTTCCTGCGTCTTGAGTGTGACCAGTGCCCAGTGTCTTTGGAAACGTGCCACGTGTTCATCATGGGCTTTGGTTCTCTCCAGTGGGATCGTAAGTCCATCTCCGTTGTTCTTTCTTGACTGGAAACAGAAGTGGATGCTCAGTTTGGATGTTTTCAGTCAAAGCTGTTGTTTCTTGTCTCTTCCCACTCACCATCTCTGAGAATCTGTTTGGTAAAAGTGTGTCGTAAGCAAACAGGAAATGAAACAGAATTTTTACTAGTTCTTTGCAGAATCACACTTCCTATACATAAGCCCTTACTTTGGCTCCACATTACTCTCTTGCTGCCTTGGAGATGATTAGATCACCTTCCCATTCATTCTCCATCTGTATTGCCAAGAAATTTCTGCATTCAAGTGTGGCGTCAGATGGTCCGACACCCTGGACTGAGATGGAGGGAAGGAAACAACTTGTTTGGCTCTCGCCCAGGATTCCGGTGAGCTGCAAGTCCACTCCTGTGCCCCAAGGACTCCGATTCGGCCTTCCTTAGGGTGATCATAGCCTGGGGGCAGTGGATGCAAGCTCCTCTCTCCATTACACAAATGAGCTTCTGCTGTAGTGCCGTGATCTGAGCAAGTTTCCCAGTCTGTCCTCTAAATACTGAGTCACCAGCTCATTCCTCCCCCGCCCCAATTAGCAACAGATGCCAGCCTATATAAAGAATGTTTAGCTGCAGGTTGAAAAGAGCAAATGCTAAACTACAGAGTGGTGGGAACTAGGAAGCGGACAGATAGCACAGTGCTGCCAACTAGACACATCAGTGCTTAATAACGGAACAATAGGTTTTTCCTAGAGACAAGACCTGTGTCTTTCCAGTCTCTTTACAAATTAATTCTCTGTAAAGACTGCAAACAGCATGATTTAGAGCATCGGTCTCTACTCTTGTCAGTCACAGATTATAGGCAGAAGTCTCAAGACACTTTCCTGCTGGAGATAAATGTAAAGGCATGCAGGGAAGAGAAAAAGATAGCAGATTAGCAGCTGCCTGTGTGGATTTCCATGTATTGTGTAGTGTTTTCCTGTAGCTTTTGGTCTTATATCAAAAGGAAGGGAGGAAAGGGCCCTGATATGCATAGTGTTTGGTTTTCTTCCAAACAAACAAATCTGTCTTACTTGCTTGCGTAAAATGAGCATTTATGGTAGACTTGTCCAATGAAAGGATCCTGAGGGATAAATAGTTACAAATATTCTATTCAATGATATGTAAGAATAGCAAAGGGATGAGCTCTTCCCTTTGTATGTGTCTAAAAGCACAATCAAATAGATCCTCACTGTGGGCAGAAAAACTAAGTGTGGGCAGCAAAACTGTTACCTACCAAAAAATTCAAAGGGTCCACAGAGCATTAAACAAAACAGTAATGCAAATAGCAGAGCGGAACCCTGGGTGTGTGAAAGAAGAGCAGAGCGCTGTGTGCACGCTTCAGTCAGAACCACAGGGAACACGGAGAAAAGAAAGGCCATGTCCTGTAGCTACTCAGAAGTGAGCCTGTGACGCAGGCGCGCCCTGGGCAGTGAGCTCCCCAAGGCCTTGGAGGGAGGTGGGCGGCACGCGGCAAGAGAGTCCAAAGAAGTACAGGACCTTCGTTCTCACACTTCCTCTTCCAAAAGATGGACCCCAGAGGTCCAGCCTGGTCCAAATAGCAGCTCAGAGACTGGGCAGTTAGCGTGAAAGCAGAATCCTGAACTAAGCTGCCAATTGGGTCCTGTCGAGGATGGGCGCGCCAACACCTGCAGGCTTTCAGTTGGATTTCAAAGGGTACGGACTAGTGTAGCAAGACCATATTCAGAATAAACCTGCGGCAAATCACTTCACACACTTGGCATAGGACCATCTGACGCCACACTTGAGTGCAGAAATTTCTTGGCAGTATGATGCTCTAAATCAGTAATGTGGGACTTATTCTTCAACATTTATAGCTGCCAGGAACAAAAACATATTCTGTGTTGAGCAACAAAACTTTAATAGAATCTTAAGTGATTTCTGCCATTTTTAAATCTATAGTACTAGAAACTAAAGATAAATACATCAGCATGCCTGTGAAATAAAAGTCATTGTAGGAGATACAGATATTATAGGTGTCTGCGATAGATTTCAAACACCCGTGGTAAGACTGTCCTAGCAATTAAATGATAAGATAGAAATTTTGGCCTGTATATTTAGACTAAAATAAAAGAATCAAAAACAAATTCTGGAAATCAAAAAACAAAGCCAGTATCAGATTTTCACTTCAGTAGATGGTTGTCATAGTTAGGCACAGGTGTCAACTTGACAGTTGAAGGTTTGAGCTCTGGGCATATTTGTAGAGAATCAGTGGTTGAATTGGGCCCAGAGCAAACCTGCAGGAGATTGTCTGGCTGATGGGGAAGGCCCAGCCCGTGGTGAGTGGGATTAGGCCCTGGAATAAAATGCAGATATGTGGTTGGCAGAGTTGGTATCCTTGTGTACACTTAGCCACATGCTGGTCTGGCAAGTAAGGATTGTCCATCTCTCAGCCATTATGTGGTGATGCTGTGGCCAGTTCGCTCGGTCCTACTGTTCGTGCGTACTCTTCCGTCAAGCTGGACTGAGAACTGTAACCAGATCATCGTGAGACAACAAACCCCTTGTTCCCTTAAGCCATTTGATGGTCACTTATCAGCAACTATGAGGTAAACTGCAACAGAAGTTGGTATCCAGGAAGTGGGGTGTTGCTGATAAATTTGACTCCGTGGACTTTGTGGCTTTTGAACAGTCTTGCCGGACAAAGTTTGAAATGTTTGAAGATTTTCACTTTGTGGATTATAGCTCTGAGGAGAACCTTAGAGTGCTTGAGATTGTTAGTCCAGTTCAGTTCTTTGTGGGCTCTGGACTGAAGGCCCCAGCTTTCGGCCTCATGGAATCACTTTAGCTGCTGCCTCTCAGAGCGGCACGTGGGCCTCTGTGTCTCAGGATCTGACACTTCCATTTTGCTGCCTGTTTATGCTTCTGCTAAATAAATTCCCTCGTGTGTGGGTTTATTGGATTAGGGGTCTATTGAATAATCCAGCATAGTTTTTCTCTTTCACTATCCACAACTTTGTATCTGTAAAGGTTTTCTTGGTTTTCGTCATGTAATATGTCATATCTATTGTGGGAGGGATCTTTGAATAGCTTTCGCCTATCACAATAATGTAAAGGCAACAGTTAAAAAAGAAAATAATGGAAGAATTAACCAACAAAATCAAACTTAATTTAAGCAATGTTAGCCTAAACTATATGTTATGGGTACACAGCTAGATCAACAGAGCTGGTAGAAAAACTTACAATGTTCAGGAAATTGTCAGGTAACAGAAAGTAGGGAAATTATGAACAATTTCAAAAACATAACTAGGAATTTTCTCTCTCTTTCTTTCTCTTTAATTATAACAGTTCACCATAATATTTTCCAACTTTACAAAGGTACAATGCACATTTAATAGAAAATACCTGAAACATTGCTATTTTCCTGACAGGCAATGTGCCTCCCTCACACTTGTGATGTTGGCAACAGCAGCAAGTTGTGATTCCTAGGCAACCGTGTGGCCCCTGGTCATCCACGAGGCTCCTATGTATCCTGTGTCTCCTAGGCAACCACAGGGCACCTGACATCCACAGGGCGCCCAGACAACCACAGGAAGCCCCTGCATCCACAGGGCTCCCAGGTATCCATGGGGCGCCCAGACAACCACGGGGCTCCCAGGCATGGACAGGGTTCCCAGACAACCATGGGGCTCCCAAGCAACCACACAGTTTCTAGGTAACCAAGGTATTGTACAGAGAAAAAAACCATGATTCTCAGCAGGACACTGTTACTATGCTGTGGCACTCATTAGGTCAAACATGTGCTAAATATATTTTCTGTGAAATATTTCCAATGTATAATGTACTTACCAGGAGATAACTCCATCAGAAGTTGAAATACATCTGATATAGATAACAGAAGATGGATGGATGGACAGACGGACAGACAGATGGATAGACAGACATAAAGATACAGATAGATGACAGAAGATAGATGGTAGGTAGATGGAAGATAGATATAAAATAAACGATTAATAGCTAGACTGAGAGGTGATAGATATTAGATAGATAATATACACAAATTGAGGAAGTAAAAAGCAAATTCTTAAGCTATTTAGTGAAAATAACCGAGTAGGAAAGTAGTTTAATCTCAGACACAAAAAGCAAGAATGCTGAAGTAAAGGTTGATGGTTTCATCTCAGAAACATTTCAGAAGTGTAACCTGTCCTGTGTTAGTCTGAGAAGAGCAGCTTAGGGACGATTAGATCACTTTGGCTTTTGGTTTAAGGGGACACAGTCTGTCATGGTGGGAAAGGCAAGCTGCTTCGTGGCAGCAGGAGTGTGAGGCTGTGACATCCTCATATTTAGATCATGACAGGAATTAAATGAATAATGTAGTGTGCTTTGTGCATTTAACTGTGACCTTCAGTAAAAAAGAGCTAGAAACAATTCGGTGAGAAAATTCAAATCCACACCACCTTCACCAACACATTGGAAGACTTGTGCATTTTCAAATTATGACCTTAGGAGACTTTAGGAATGTAATCATGTCTAGAACGCATCACACACTGATAGTGTCAGGCTTAGAGACACACAAAGAACCCAAACATCGGTCTTCCAGTGGAAAAACACAACATGTTCCCAGCAGCAGAAACTAAAGGTTAAGCCTTGATTTGGGAGAGTGTTGCACTTCAAATATATTTTCAAGTGTATTCTGTAGTTTTCCGGAGCTTTTTTGATTTGGGGATTTGGAGTAAGAAGTTGTGGGGACACAGATGTAACCAGGGAAGAGTGGTGCAGTAAGTTCTGTCACGTGCACAGCACAGGAGCAGCGTGAGGTTGGCCACGGTCTCTCAGTGGATGGCGAGTGGCTGTCAGACAGGCTGATGTGCAAAGGACCTGCCCATGCACAGGGCACACAGGTTCTCAACATGTGCCCCATCTTACTTTTCCAAGGCCTTTCACCACACGGTGGTCACTCCCCCCCACCCGAGCCATTGTCGGGAGCGAGCTGCTCATCTGTCACAGAGGTTTGTACGCAGCAATAGGAAGATGAGGAAATTATAATCACATCGTCTCTTGGCGCTTACCCCTGATGGCCGAAGCGCTTCTCGCTTGCATTGTTCGACGTGCCATGAAGCCTGTTGCCGCGCCGATGCAGAGCAGAGCACATCCGGCCGCACTGTGGAGTGTGCGGCTCCTGAGAGCTCGTGGTGTTCGGTGGTCAGCTCTTCCCTCTTCTGTTTTGAAGATGCCCCTGTGGAGCCTGGCTGGCCTGGCTTGAACTTCCTGTTGTAAGGACGGTGCTGCTCTTGACCCTGCAGCCTCTGGTTCCCAGTCCTGGGTTTAGTTCACCTGTTCACGCTTCCGTTTGTTTTTCTAGTTCCCTTGGAGACATTAAAATAGCTGAGGTGAACATCAAGGGTCTGTTTGTGCGGCTCATTAACTCTTCCCCCAACAAAGAAGTGGATATTGGAGACCACATCCTCCAGCAGAATGTGAATGGATGCGCCGTTTCCATGTACAGATTCAGCCCCAATATCACCATGCAGGCCAGCTGCACGGTGACGGTGAGTATGAGCCGCGGACGGTGGAGCGAAGGCACCCCTCACCTCGTACCCCCTATCCCCTCACGCCAGCTGCAGTTTAGGGCCAGCTCAGGCCTTTTTACTGAAAGTGACTTTTGTGGTGTGGGGGGATGAGGGCACGGGGGTGTGGGGGTGGGGGGGCGGGGTGGGGATATGGAGCATGGGGGCATGGAAGTGTGGGGGTGTGGGACACTTCTCTTCAGTTTCCACGGCTTTCCACGGTGTGGTACACAATGTATTTTGGCTTTATCATCTAGTTATTAACACAAAATTCCTAAGCTCTCAAAACCAAGAAATCATGCTCTTAAAAGACAAGGAGAGGGATTCTTTGCTCCAAGAACAGGTAGCACGTTGGCGCCTGCTTTCCTGTGCTTGCCTCTTGTTGCAGTTCACCTGCATGGTTGCTAATAAATCACCATCAAACGGCTTAAGGAAACAAAATTATCTGGTTACAGTTCTCAGTCCAGCTTGACGGGAGAGCACGCACCAACACTAGGGCCGAGGGAACCGGCCACACCATCATCACGTAACAGCTGAGAGAAGGACGATCCTACTTGCCAGACCAGCATGTCTGGCCAAGTGTACAAAAGTATGACAACTTTCTCAATGAGCTCTCCATATTTTATTCCAGAGCCTAGTCCCACCCACCGTGGGCTGGCCCTTCCCCATCAGCTAGACAATCTCCTGCAGGTGTGCTCTGGGCTCAACTCAACCACCAGTTCTCTACAAATGTGCCCAGAGCTCGACCCTCCACTGTCAAGTTGATACCTGTGCCCAACTATGACATCTCTGATCAGCATGTCAGCATCAGCGTCAGCTGGCAAGAGCGTGTATCTGTTCATTTTGTGTGACATGGCAAAAAGACCTGATGACTTATGAAGTCCTCACTCGACTGGTCCCCCCCAAATCCTCCTGAGTAAATTTGCGACTTTTGACAAACTGTGTTCAGAGCTGCCCTGGGCCACATGCAGCACGTCAGTCATGGCTGCACAGCCATGTGATCCATGTTTACGTGCTGCCTGGTGTTACTTTGGACTTTAGAACTTCACCTGAAGCCTGCTCAGAGGACCCCCACCTGTGTGCCTGCTTGCTCAGGAGGCCAAGGCAGAAGATCATTTGAGTGCAGAGTTCAAGTCGAGCTAGGCAGATACACCCAGACTTCTAAATCAGTCAGTCAATCAATCAATCAATCAAATAAGGCACTGAAGCCCCATCCATTCAGAAAGCTTGAGCTGTGGTAACCCCACAGCTCTTATGAACTCTGCTGAATGCGTGACCTGTATCACTGACTGACTGCTTTCTCCCAGGTGTGGGCAGCCGCCTCAGAAGCAAAGCCCCAGCCACCCACGGACTTTCTCTGGGAGGAACAGAACAGGTTTAAGTCAAGTCCAGACTGCACAACCATCCTGTGCAAGCCCCATGGAGAGGTGAGTCCTTTACAAAGTGGCCAGCCTGCCTCTATTCCTCTTCTAGCTTGTTCCGTTTTCCCTCTGTCCTGAAAAATTAGGAGCACCATATACCCCGTGACACCTCGGATGAACAAGCACCATTCTCTCCCTTCCGTTCAAGCGCTAAAGCACTGCTCACGCGTGGCCCACGGCGACTCCTAACATCTCCCTCAGATCTGCATGCAGGTTGGGTTTAATTTTTTACACTGGCCCAAAGCACAGACCGAGCCATTACAGCCAGCCCTCCCTGGTCCCGTGATCGGGCCTCCCATGTCCATTGAGCCTCTTCTCCTCAAGCCTTTCTGAGCACTCGGGTTACAGCGCAGTGAGCTTGGGCTAATGAAAGAGCTTGCAGTCTTAACTCGAAATGACTATCTTTTATTCACCACAAAATTAAATGTCTTGCAGGTGATTTCATGTCACTCCTTCCTGACACTTGGCACTTTTATATTTCCACTGTGCTTTTCCCTGGGCACAATATTGTCATAAATAATACTCAAGGACATACCAGCATGGTCTGAAGGCTTCTCTGCTGGTGATAACCAGACACTGCTTTTTCAAAACTCTTCTTTAGATTTTCCATAAATATATGTCTTTTGCTTTTGTCCTAGACTAAATGACTGTGTGGTAAACTGCTATCCCACATGTAGGATGATCAGGCATGCGCCAAAGGAAATGCACAGGAGAAAGATGCTAGAGATCTGATGTATAGCATGAGGAGTATAAATACTTCAGTGGTATTATGTAAGAGAATGTTTGGCTGCCTCAAATTTTACTGACTCTTATCACAGAAAAAGGAACTATGAGAGATGACTCATACTTATTTTCTTCATCCTGATAACCTTATATCACATGTAGCAGGTCCTGCCATGCTGGAAGCCTCAAATATGCACAATCAACTTTCTAATAATTTATAATCCAGGCTTGTTGGCTTACATCCTTAATCCCAGCACTTGAGGTAGGAGGATCGCCATGTGTGGAGACCATCCTGGGGTACAGAGTGAGGCCTTGTCTTAAAAACGGATAAGTATTTAAAATGGTAAAAGCCTGAAATGGGACAGTAGTTGGCTAGACATTGTGTCTGGACATGACAGGGCTGTGTGGTATAGAGCTGTGGTATACATGACGTCATGGCAGATGTGAATCCTTCTACAAGAATTGCATGGGAGCTGTCTTATCAGCACCATGAAAGCAGAAAGATCAAGAGGTTTCACACCTCCTTGAGAGACTGACAAGGACTAGAGTTGATGGGGGAGGGAAGGAAGATGCCGTCCTCAGTGATGTGCCCACTGATCTGTGACACATACTGCACAAAGCGTGTCAGGCACATGTCATCAAAGACACACCAGATGAACACAGTGGGCCACACAAGCGAAAGGATTTGAAAATAGAAAGGAGTTTGAAAGGGTTTGAAAAGAAGGGGGGATAGGATTGGCGACTAAGGGATAAAATACCATAAATTCACTGTATTCATGCACGCAATGTTAAAAAGAATAAAAACTAAATAATTATTTAGAAACAGTAAAAATAAATTCTAGCAGCACAAACCAGTAACCTTAGCAATGTAAGTCCTGGTAATACACTTGACCCCAGCCGCTTTTCCACTGCCCTAGGCCATTGCCTGGTACACACCTATCCACTGGAAGCAAGCGTGGGAGAAGTTAGAGACGGATGTTGAGTTTGACAGATGTTCAGTCGTGACTCCAATGCTGGGAAACCACAAGTTCCAGTGGACAACAGCTGAGACAGCAGTAATCAAAGAGGAAAAAGACTCACCAAAGACAGTTCCCAAGTATGAGACAACAGAGCAAGTCCAGCCTTCTCTTAGGAGGTGGAGTATTTCTGTCATCTGTTTGTTACGTACCCCCCTAGCACTGAGCATGCGTGATAGATGGATAAACCTGGAGCTCCCATACAGCTGTGTACAGTAGGTAGCTGTGTTCCTGTGGGCCGTGAAGGGCGATGCACTTACAAGGGGACACTGAGGCCCCCTCGCTTCTCCTGGGCACTGCTGGTTGACACGTGGCTGCAACAGAGGCGACGATGCGCCGATCTTCACCATGCTTACGAGACAAAGCAGTGCACCAAGGAATCTTGTCCTGGGGCTGGCTGGGACAGGCAGGCAGAGGAGCCTCGTGGGTAAACTCTGCAAAAGATATTAAATGATAGATGATAGATAGATAGATAGATAATTGATATGCAATTGACAGATATATGGAAAAATGATATACATAATTGATATATGATTGACAGCTATATGGGTTGATAGATATATTAATAGACATTTGACATATGATTGGTAGATGATAAACATAATAGGTAGATAGGTAGATAAAAGATGATAGATAAATAGATGATCAAGTGAGAGAGAGAGAGAGAGAGAGAGAGAGAGAGAGAGAGTTCTGCCCTCAAGGTCCAGCACAGCCTGGCCTGGGCTTTCCCTGAATTGCACCTTCAGTGTATGTGCCATAAGGTTCAAAGTTACCTTTCTCTTCTTACAGAGAACAAGAATTCCCACCAATGCTTTTCCCCAACCGTAGCCCTTGGTGTCACAGCCCTCAGAGCACTGCACATCCCTACTGTCCTCTGATCGCAGCAAACGGCATAGACTCGTATAAATACCCCAGTGCTCGGACGACCAAGTTAGTCTCAGGTAGGCCAAAAGCACACTTCATGTAGAAGGTGTGTATGTGTGTGTGTGTGTGTGTGTGTGTGTGTGTGTGTGTGTGTGTATGCATGTGTACTTAGTATTAGAAAATCTTCAGACACTCAAGCAAGACAGAACTAGCCCCTGACCTCTGTGACAAACACCCACAACACTTGTTTATTTAGGCTGATGACTTTGGAGGTTTCAGTCTAGTGGGCGGATTCTGTGTAACCTCTGGGTCCGTGGTGAGGCAGAAGGAATGGACAACTACTTACCTCACAGCAGTCAAAAAGCAGCAGAGAGCAAGGTCAGAAGGAACAGAACAAGACAGCTGCAAAGGGCCTCCAGGGATTCCCCTCCTCGCCCAGACCCCTCCCCAGCTGTGGCTCCACCCCTCACCCAGGGTCCACCCCAGGTGTGGCTGCACCCTGATCCAGATTCCACCCCAGCCTCAGCTCACCATCCCCAGCAGTCACTTAGACCACCACCCTCGTGATCCAGTGTCTCCCCAACGCCCCCCCCCCTTTAAATGGGGCTCGCATCTGGCACCAGCTTCTGTGCAGGAGCTTTTGGGGGACACTATATGTTACAACCACAGTCGGCTCTTGATAAGTTACCTGTTGAATGAATCCGTGTAAAGGAAATTCATGGTCAGCAAGACATGCAGTTCTTTTTGGCTCTCTTTGTTTTTGTCGAGGGACACTTTCTTGAGGCAGGATCTTACTTAGATCAGGCTATCCTGAAACTCATGTAGCACAAGCTGGCCTTGAACTCACAGTAGTCCTCCTGCTTCAGCCTGCCCAATGTAATTTTTGAAACTTGTACAAAATGCTGTCATGCTTTGAGTATTAGAAGTTCCCCACAGGCTCATGTGTTTGAATCCTTAGTCGATATTTGGGAAGATGGAGCCTTTGGAAGGTGGAGCCTTGCTGAAGGAAGGCTCGTCAAAGGGGGCGGGCCTTGAGGTTGGTTAGTCCCCTGTTTCCTGCGAAGTCTGGTCTTGGCAGTTACAGTTTAGCGCTCTCAGCCTCCATAATGTACGTGACTTAAGCCGCCTCCAGCTTCTGCCAGCCAGTCATGACTTTTCCACTGTATCTCCCTTGAATAAATATACCTCGAAGTTGTTTTGAATATTGTCTCGCAGCAACAAGAGAATAACAGTACAAATACATTTTTCTTTTTCATCATACAGGAAAAATGGGTCCTAGAAGTCTTGCCATGATGTAAAAATATCCATCATTTCCATACAACCCTACATAGTAATCCCAAGTTCACAGTCTTATTCAATCAGGATTTTCTTAAACCGTACAAGTAGAGCTCTTAGAATTAGCACTCTCTTCTGTCGTTCTCTTGCTGTGGTCCTGGCCTGGCCTCCTGCTTCCAGGCTTGCACCCGTGTCTGGCTGGCATGTTGCTCTTGACAGCTCTGAATCGCTTCCTCACGTCCTGGAGACTGCTTTGTCACATGTGAAATTGTTTATTGGATTTTTTCCTCTGTGGAGAGTACATGAGGCTTTTCAGGTGCCCCTAGATATTTGGAGGAAGCTCAACTGGAAGACCACAGAGTCATGAGGAAGCGCACGTTTACTTAGCAGAGAACTTAGCAGAGACCAAGCGCCACTGTGTGAGGTCCGCAGGGCAGCTGTGTGGTGAGGAAGGCTAGCAGTTTTCACCGTGCTCTTCCTCCTCCTCCCCGCCTGCTCAAGAGAGTTAAAGGCTTCTGTGGAGTCACAGAATGACCTCAAATAGCAAGAAAGCCACTGCACTGCTTTGAGAAATAAAAGCCCCCAAATAGCAGCTCTTAGAGGAGTTACTAACGATTCTCTGTTTTCATAAGACATCACGAGACACAGCACAGCCTCAGCTTTGAGAGTAAGATTTGAGTCTGAACTGTCAGTTTTCAAGAATCACGTTCTCTGAGGAAACAGAGGGGGGAACGATATGGTTTATATTTGAGACTGTCCAGAATATATAATGTTTTTCTTCACTGGAGAGCTACAACAATTTATTTTTTGAAGAAATTCGGCTTCAAATATTCTTGAAAGATCTTTTTGTTGTATTGGCAACTCAAAATGTAATTAACTGTTTGATAATGTTCACTATTCACAAAATATTTTGCTGTGTATGCATAGTCTGTAAAGATAATTCAGAAAGATAGATCTCAGATGCCTTGGGGCTCTAAGTATTACTACATAACTTTAAAGTTTTTATTTATTGGAGTCTCAGTATATACAGATAAAATACTTCCGACTTATAAGAGCTTTCCTTTGGCTTCTATCGCAAAAGATGGCCACAAACAAGCATGAAAGACCAGTTGATGACTGGTAACAGAGAAATCTCTGAATCACAGCTTATGTCCTTGAAAGAATGTATAGTAAGATTCTTCAAGAGCAGTCGTGTTCTTCACCCAGCATCTTTTTAATCTCTCCTCTCGGGCCGTTTGCTGCTAATAGCTGCTATCAGCACATGGCGACTAGTTAGGAAAACACCCCAGACGAAGAAATTGTCAGGTGCACTCAGTCCTGGCTTGCCTCCTGGAAGCAATGGAAAGACCGGTGAGGCACAGCACATGCTTTTGGCGCTCTCTCTCTCTCTCTCTCTCTCTCTTGTTTGTAGATGCTTGTGTGTGTGTGTGTGTGTGTGTGTGCGTGTGTGTGTGTGTGTGTAGAAGAGGGCACTGTGTGTGCCTGAGGAGGCAGAAGGGTGACATCAAGAATCATCCTGGATCACTCTACTTCCTTATTGCTTTGCTCTGGGGTTTCCCAGGCTCCACCTTCCAGGGCCAGAAGTACAGACCCCACTATTTCTGCCTTATCTTTTCACATGGGATGTGGGACCCTAACTCAGGTCCTTCTGCTTTCAAAATAAAGTCTTAACCCCTGAGCCATCTCACCAGCCCTGTAGCTGTTTCTTAAATGCTACATAGGAAGTCTATGTAGGAGCTTAGAGCATAAGGGCTAAGATAATTTTAAGGAAACATTTACACATCATATGCCAAGTACATTTTATTAAAATACATTCAGTATGTAATATAACATATAATTATTAATATAAATCAAATGCACTAATCATTCAGATTTTATGGGCATCAGTACTTTGTCAAACTTTTCATTTTGTCAAAAACTATCTGTAAATATGAAGTCCCCTTCAATCATCTTTCCAGTTTTGACCAGATATTGGATGTGCTTTTCTGGTCTTTATTTTTATAACAATTACACAAGCAATGATCTCAAAAAATACTAGTAGTATTTTTAACTTACATAAAATGGCACCACACTAATTTATCCATTCTAACTTAATTGTATAGTTTAGAGATTTTGACATTAGCCATATATGTAGATGTAATTCCATCCCTTTATTGTATAGTGCTTTATTATACAATTTTATTTTGTCTCTTCTAGTATTACTTTCCTTTACAGTAATGTAGGTGAAAATTCTGTGTCTACTACAATTATTATCCTTACATATGTGTGTTCATATATGAGCAGAGAACCTTTAAAGTTAAAAGTTCTCTGCTGCCCCCTGGGCATGCTTGCTCAATCCATGGCATATATATATCTTCAATTTAAGTTTTCCAAACTCCTGTAGAAAGGATTTTACTAATTTATGCTCCCATGATTTCCTTTATTTTCCCTTATTCCTGCCTGTCTTTATATTGACTGTACCTGATGGATGTTGGCTACTAGTTTGTTGCTGATTTTTAATTTTTTTTAATCAAAGGAAGGAGGGTATGTGGATGCTGCAGCACTTGTGTGGCAGGTACAGTACAATTTTTGGCAGTAAGTTCTCTCCTTTTACCATACAGGCTTTGGGGATCAAACTCAGCCCCTCAGGTCTGCATGTAGGCACCTTTACCCTCTGAGCCATCTTGCTGGCCCGCATAGCTATTTAACGTGGATTTCCTTTTTAACTAGGTCATGAGTCTTTCCATATAAAAAAGAAGAAATTCTTTCATAGTTCATGGTAATAGTTTTTGAAACTGTTTAAAGTTACTCTAAATTCCCTGCTCTGCCCAATCGTTTGAAAAATTGGCAGCTTATTTTAGATTTCAATAGATTAAGATGCATGTTATAACCTAGTGTAAATGCTAAAAAAATAATGTGTCATATTTATGACACAATGTGTTATATTTCCCATTATCAGTCATTTGGTAATACATAATTTCCAATGATACTATCTTTGTGAAGGTTATTGAGGTATCAGTTACTCTCTCTGCTCTGAGGTATCAATTACTCTCTCTGCTCTGAGGTGTCAGTTATTACTCTAAACTCTGCTCTGAGAGGTGTCCAGTTTTACTCTCGCTCTGCTCTGCGCTGCTGATGTGTCAGTTACTCTCTCTTGCTCTGAGGTGTCATTACTCTCTGCTGCTCTGAGGTGCTCTCTGTCTACTCTCTCTGCGTTGAGGTGTCAGTTACTCTCTCGCTCTGAGGTGTCAGTTACTCTCGCTGCTCTGAGGTGTCAGTTACTCTCTCTGCTCTGAGGTGTCAGTTACTCTCTCTGCTCTG
This sequence comes from Typhlomys cinereus, assembly GCA_023101885.1. Classification (NCBI taxonomy): domain Eukaryota; kingdom Metazoa; phylum Chordata; class Mammalia; order Rodentia; family Platacanthomyidae; genus Typhlomys; species Typhlomys cinereus. Next base: position 2,776,344 of record JALPQD010000212.1, read on the forward strand.
AGTATCGCCGGGTGTCAGTTACCTCTCTCTGCTCTGAGGTATCAGTTTCTCTCTCCTTCTTGCTCGAGGTATCAGTTACTCTCTGCTGCTCTGAGTGTAGTACTTTACTCTCAGTTCTGCTCTGAGGTGTCAGTTTACTCGTTCTCTGCTCTGAGGGACTCTCTCTGCTCTGAGGTTCAGTTACTCTCTCTGCTCTGAGGTATCAGTACTCTCTCTGCTCTGAGGTATACTTCTCTCTGCTCTGCTGAGGTATCAGTTACTCTCTCTGCTCTGAGGTATCAGTTTCTCTCTCTGCTCTGAGGTATCAGTTACTCTCTCTGCTCTGAGGTATCAGTTACTCTCTGCTGCTCTGAGGTATCAGTTACTCTCTCTGCTCTGAGGTGTCAGTTACTCTCTCTGCTCTGAGGTATCAGTAACTCTCTCTGCTCTGAGGTATCAGTTACTCTCTCTGCTCTGAGATGTCAGTTACTCTCTCTGCTCTGAGGTGTCAGTTACTCTCTGCTGCTCTGAGGTATCAGTTACTCTCTCTGCTCTGAGGTGTCAGTTACTCTCTCTGCTCTGAGATATCAGTTACTCTCTCTGCTCTGAGGTATCAGTTACTCTCTGCTGCTCTGAGGTATCAGTTACTCTCTCTGCTCTGAGGTATCAGTAACTCTCTCTGCTCTGAGATGTCAGTTACTCTCTCTGCTCTGAGGTATCAGTTACTCTCTGCTCTGAGGTGTCAGTTACTCTCTCTGCTCTGAGGTATCAGTAACTCTCTCTGCTCTGAGGTATCAGTTACTCTCTCTGCTCTGAGATGTCAGTTACTCTCTCTGCTCTGAGGTGTCAGTTACTCTCTGCTGCTCTGAGGTATCAGTTACTCTCTCTGCTACTTCTCTGAGGTATCAGTTACTCTCCTCTGCTCTGAGGTGTCAACTCTTATTCTCTCTCTCTCTCGAGGTATCATTACTCTCTTCTGCTGAGGTATCAGTTTACTCTCTGCTGCTGTCTGAGGTTCAGTTACTCTCCTGCTCGTTTCCCTTCTGCTCTGAGTTCAGTTACTCTCTGCTGCTCTGAGGTACAGTCAGTTCTTTACTTACTCTCTGCTCTGAGGTATCAGTTACTCTCTTCTGCTCAGTATGAGGTTCAGTTACTCTCTGCTGCGCTCTAGTTAGTTACTCCTCTGCTACTCGAGGTTCAGTTACTCTCTGCTCTGAGGTTCAGTTACTCTCTGCTGCTCTGAGGTATCAGTTATTCTCTCGCTGCTACGTCTTGAGGTATCACTTACTCTCTCTCTTTTGGTTTACTGCTCTCTTACCCTGCTGCTCTGAGGTATCAGTTACTCTCTTCTGCTCTGAGATATCAGTTACTCTCTGCTGCTCTGAGGTATCAGTTACTCTCTGCTGCTCTGAGGTATCAGTTACTCTCTCTGCTACTTCTGTGAGGTATCAGTTACTCTCTGCTGCTTTTAGGTAACAGTTATTCTCTCTTCTTCTGTGAAGTATCATTTACTTTTTTCTGCTCTGAGGTATCAGTTACTCTCTTCTGCTCTGAGGTGTCAGTTACTCTCTCTGCTCTGAGGTATCAGTTACTCTCTCTGCTCTGAGGTATCACTCTAACTTAAGCAACTTAAGGGAGAAAGGCAGATTTATTTGGCTTATGGTTGGTCCGGAGGAGACACTGTCCATTGTGGCAGAGAGCGTGGCAGGCAGTAGAAGCTGGAGGTGGCTCAAGTCATGTCCCTCATGGAAGGTTGAAGAAGCCATGTCCTGCTGGCTGCAGAAAAGATTAACCCTGGTGTCAAAGATCAGAATAATAGTTGTCTGGGGGCAGAAAAGGGACATGCAGGGAGAACACCCAGGAAGAACCCAAAACAGTGGCCCATCTCCTGACCTGACCTTGTATGTGTTTCTGGTCTCATCAGGCTATGCAGTCATGGTCTGGTCACTTGGTGTGTACCAGATGTATTTAAACGAAGGTTACTTTAAGACATTTGATGACCACAAAGGGAAAGAGGAAATCATGAACACTGTGATGAACACTGTTTGTTGTGCCCACTGAGGGAGGAGCAGTGATGGCCCGCTGTGCTTGCTGAGCGGGCGGGGCAGGGCAGCAGTGCCTGCTGCGAGGGCGGGGCAGCAGTGCCTGCTGCGAGGGCAGGGGGCAGGACAGCAGTGCCTGCTGCGAGGGCAGGGGCAGCAGTGCCTGCTGCGAGGGCAGGGCAGCAGTGCCTGCTGCGAGGGCAGGGCAGCAGTGCCTGCTGCCAGGGCAGGGGGCAGGACAGCAGTGCCTGCTGCGAGGGCAGGGCAGCAGTGCCTGCTGCGAGGGCAGGGCAGCAGTGCCTGCTGCGAGGGCAGGGCAGCAGTGCCTGCTGGGAGGGCAGGGCAGCAGTGCCTGCTGGGAGGGCAGGGCAGCAGTGCCTGCCTACAAATGCCAGCATTTGTGAGGCAGAGCAGAAGGACCAGGAGGCCAAGGCCAGCCTCAGCTACCTGAGATCTGTCTGCAAGGATGGGGGTGATGAAGGAGGCAAATCCATAAAACATATCTACAATTTCAAAATGGATATTCATGTCATGAGGCGTATTTAGAGTGGGAATACAGTAGTCTTATAAATAAAGTCTGTCATTCGTCGTACTGTGGTGGCAGCTATGATGCAGTTTATGACTCAGTTATTTCCAGGAATGCCAGTGGCAGAGGTGGCTAACAGGCGCTGTAGAAAGTTGTTCCTTTAGACATATTACTAGAGGTCCAGAGAACCCAGACAGGGACTCAGACTGGTTTCTGCACCTCTGTCACCGCTGGCATGTGTCACATCTGTACACTGTGACGTGCAGAACGTGACATCTGTTTATCTGCCAAAGCGGCCATCGCTCACCCCATGTGTTGGGGATGGATGTGCACGTCCTGTGCTGGGCTGCACATCTCGAGAAAACCTCGCTGAAGCCACGAGAGGTGGGGTCATTGCATCGTGCCATGTGGCCCACGCAGCTTTGTTGGCACTTTAGATTTTGTTTTCCACTGTGGGCGCTGATTAAAAGGGAAAACACAGCACAGCTAGCAGACATTTTGAAGGCGATGAGATAATTGACTCCGGGAAGAGTATCAGACACTGGCCACGGCTCCTAAGGTCCGTTGTATGGGGGAGAAACGTTCACGCCTCACTAACTGCTGAGCCCTGATGCAGGCGACATCCCACGTGCAATGGAATTTGAGTGATAAGTGAAGACTTGGTTGGTGCATCTGCTGTTTGCTTCATCGCTGTGTCCAGAGGCTTCGCCAGAAGCAAGTGAAGAGGAGAGCTGAGCGTGGCTCACGCTGTCCCCGCGAGGAAGGGCGGGCAGCAGGGGCGACTCTGGCTGTGGGGACAGGAGCCTGCGGCTACTGCTCAGTCTGTGGTGTCAGGACGTGGGAGAGGGGGATGCTGGCGTCCAGCTGGCTTTTTTTTTTTTCACCCTCCTTTCAAGGCAAATCTTCCTCCCTGGAAACCCCACAGCCGTGCCAGAGACGTGCCTGCTGGTGCATGAAGATTAACCATTACAGTCCACAATTCACAGATACTTTCCATGTGTTTGGAAATGGTGACAATAAAAAACTGAGCATGTAGAGTAGAAAGGCGATTGAACGTGTAAAGTAGGAAGGCAAGTCATTATTGAGAGAACGTGGTACACACCTGGAGGCAGATGTGTGCACCGAGTCAGCACTCACGGGCAGGTGTGTGTGCATCGTATCAGTCTTCGCAGGCAGGTGTCTACGCCGGGGCAGTCTTCACGGCAGGTGTGTGTACACGAATCAGTGTTCAGAGCAAGTGTATGTATACTGAGTCAGTCCCCATAGGTGTGTGTGCACGGTGTCAGCACTCACAGGCAGGTGTGCCCAGCATCAGTCTTCACGAGGGGCAGGTGTGTGCCTGAGGCAGCATTCATGCGCAGGTGTGTGCACCATGCCACGTGTTCTTCCCAGACCTACAGGGAAGTGCTATCTTCTTGCCAAGGTTAGCGGCAGCTTGTAGACGGCTCTGCCAGTCTCCTGTACCTCAGTGTGATGGCAGAAACTAGTCTGAAGATGGCATGCGACAGATAGCTGGGTGTATGCTCCATTGCTTCTTGCATGTGAAGTCTCCCATAAGCCATTTGCTTTAGCACTTGAACTCCAGCTGGTGACTCAGTAGTGCCAGGTTTGAGGACCTTAGAAGGTAGAGCCCTGCGGGAGGAAGCAAGTCACTAGAGGTGGACTATGAAGTTTGGGGGGACATTTCTTGTCTGCTCTCTGCTTTCTGACTGTGGCTATACAATGTGATTAGCCACTTAATGTTCTTGTGGCCAAACATTCTCTGACCATAGTAGACTGTATCCCCTTGAACTATAAGCCAAATTAAGCCCTTCTTCCTGTAAATTGATTGTCAGTCATTCGGTCCCAGCAACGACAGAAGCAGCTGAGTGCAGTTCGTTCTTGGAGCATGTTTTATTTGCATACTGTTTGCATCTGTTAACTGCACTACTTGTCATGGAAGCCATACTACATTTCAGAGTGGGGTTCCTCTTCACTAGTGCTACAGCTGCCACTCTACAGTGTAGGTGTTGCTATGCTAATAATAATTTATGTACATTTTTGAGTGTTGCACACACACACAAGAAAAGTCAGCTGTCAGGAAATAAATGAAACCAAAGCACACAAACCTAGGGTAACTATGGGATGCTTCCACTATCTGTGAGGATCTGCACCAAGATCACACGGGTGGACTTTAGCTTGATTTGGATTGTGGCCCTTACTCTTTACAATTCAGTAAGTCTAGCCTGTCTAGCTTGGGATCAAGATTATTTTTTCCCATAAGAAATTACAATAAGGGTTTGACAATCTTTTATGTGTTTAGATTAGTAACTATTTTGTTTCTTGACGTTGGTTTTATGTAGCTTAAATTTATCCTGTGAGGAGCTTGGAACGTCTGATCACATTTCTGTGGATGGCATGTGTGTCAGCACTAGTTGCTGACGTAGTCATGTTCCACAAACCTTTATGTAAAAAGCTGCAAACAAGAGAAACCCAAGCTTCCGAGGTAAGGGCAGCTCCACAGAAGCAACAGCAGTAAGAGCTCAAGGACCACCCAGGTGCCCGGCATTCTGTCCGTGTTGTTATCAAGCAACGGCACCCGAATCAGGAACATTTGTGAAAGGAAAGTGTATTCTGTCCTGTATCTGGGATAACAATGCTTCTTCTCTTCTGTTGCATTCCTTAGATTGTGATGTCATGGTAACTAGACAGGTAAAGACAGTTTACAAGTCTCGTCTTAGCTGGATGCTCTTTTAGTAGCCAACTGAAAAATTCCAAGGTAGTACCAGTACCAATAATTGGCACTAACATAATGATCTTAATGATTTTTTACCTGAAAACATTTCGATGTTGCACAGCAAGTGCTATAGAGCCCTTTAGTTGTGACAGCCATAGCCTCCTTTAGGAGGATACATATCATCAATGATCCATCACCTCACACAATTAAAAGCACTGCTTCACAACAGCCACATTAAATTGTGTGCTAAATATTTCAGCTTCAAATTACTCACAAAATCGTTATCAGCCACTGAAGTCCAAACATATAAACATCGATGAAAGTTCCACCGTTAAACCTCAATTGCCGATAGTGGAGGATTTCCATAAGTATTTTCAGATCTGTAGCACTTTGCTTTTTGAGAAAGAGGCATTTGGGGTGTGACTCAAGATCTTCGCCCTCAGACTGTCATTCTGGAAAGACACACATAGAATATTTACCAACAAACAGCTGTAGAAGACAAGTCATGACATGTCTAAGCCATTGCACGTGATAGGCAAAAAAATCTCAAGTGCGGAGTCACAGTCCCATAAACTACCGTTCAGAAAGCAAATCCTGTGATGCTCCAGCTGTAACAGGATCTGGGTCCACTTGGTTCATAAAGCTGTTAGTGGCTGAGAAAACCACCAACGCTGACCTCCTGCAGTCCTGACCCTACCAATTTGACCTGATTCTGAATGTGTGCAGAAAGAGAAAGGTTTGGGGAGGACAGAGGCAGGCCTGAGACCTGAGTGGGGGCTTCCTGCTCTCTGTCCCCCAAGAGTACAGATGTGCTTGGCCCACAGTTGGAATGTTGCTTTCATGACTTCTATTCCACAGGAACAATGTGACATCTCTTCTCTGACCCAGATGTAACTCTACTAGTATCATTTGACACTGGAGTTACCTATGTGAAAAGTGTCTTATATTCATATAATATGATCTTCAATCCCACCAAAGTGCCATTTTATATCTGAGATTTGGACATGGTGGGGGGAGGCTGAAACCAATTCCGCAGAAGGGCTAGTGAGGAAGACCACCGTCCTTGTCAGCCCACCACCTCTCTTCTGAGCTGTGAGCATGGACCTGCTCCTCTAGTTTCCATGCAGCATAGCAGGGCGAGTGCAGAAGTCCTGGAGATTGTACAGGCAAATCAGTTCATTCCACAAACCTCAGAGCAGAGAATCAAAGCGTCAAACAATGCTGGCCACACACGGCAGGTTCAGAACAACTCTGCAAAGTGAGTCTCGAAAAATGATGCAAAAAGAAGAAAAGAGGACAGAGACGTGTGGAAGCACAGGACCTGCCCATCATGTGCGTGGCAGGCACAGGACCTGCCCGTCATGTGCGTCTCCAGAATCACGCACACACTCGAGTGCACACAGACGCACAAGCACACACAAACACCATACCACATACACACACATAGAAACCATACCACATACACACACATAGAAACCATACCACATACACACACATAGAAACCATACCACATACGCACACATAGAAACCATACCACATACATTCACACACCACAAACACACATACATACATACATACCATATCACACACACACTACACCATATACATACATATACCACACATATACCACACCATGCACAGAGATACATACCACACACAGACACACACCCTCCCTCACACATACACCACACACATACACATACTCCTTCAAGGTGAATAGTTCTTAAAGTTTTTATTAGATTTTTTGAAATGTACTTCTTTTTCAAATGATTGGCCAAAAACTTGGATGTAATAATATTGAATAATGTTTTTCAAGTAATTTAAAAATTTTTTAAATTTATCTCTTATTTTCTGTTTTCTGTTGTTGGATTACATAGATAAAAGATAATAATGACTTTGAGGGACGTGTGTACACATGTGTGTATGAGTGTATGAGTGTGTATGCCTGTGGAGTCCCAAGGGTGACATCAAAATCATCCTAGAATTTTCTACCTCCTTATTGCTTTGCTTTGGGATGTCACAAGGCTCTGCCTTCCAGGGCTGGAATTTGTAGATGCCTAACCTAAAATTTTTATGTGGGATCTGGAAATCTGAACTCAGGTCCTTTTGCTCACAAGGCAAAGGCTTTAGCCCCTTCACTATCTCCCCAGTCCCCTCAAATCGTTTTTAAGCTGTCTGGTTCAAGTCTCCATTAAAAGCTATCCTTAAGCTTTCAAATTAAAGAAATGTCTTATGTGTTTGCCTGTTCTAGGATTTGTTCAAAGGGAAAAGCCAATGTTTGGGATGCTGGAATGAGCTCCTGCCCTTTGCCTTTATTTTCAGGGATCAAGAACAAAAAAGAAATCCAACTCAAAGGAGAAACAAAATCAAGTCAGTCTTTGAAAGTAAGTAACAGTTTTGTCGTTTGCTTTCTCTGCAGAAAAGCAATGTTAGAGACTGAGCTACTCAGATTAGCCAGCAATGAGCCCCAGAGCCAAAACCAAATTACCCAAGATGCTGTAAGTGGGAAGAACTGGAGAATCCAACCTCTGCCCTCCTGCAGTGACTCCAGCTTGAGTTCTGTCTGTGTTGGGACGTGTGTCCTCTGGGCTCCCTGTAGGGAAGCCGAAATACAACTGGTGGGACCTGCAAGCACTTCTGAGCCCCACCACCCCCCTAATTCCTGCTGCAGCCAAAAACAGGTCCTGCCCTGCAGAGAGCCAACGTGCGCACTGGGCAAAGGACATTCTGTTGCAAACAAAAACAAGGGGCGGGTGGTTTGTCGTGATTGGGAAAAGGTGTTCTGATCAGTTTATTGCCTAGTTAATAACCTCACTCGGACACATTTCTGGTTATGTTGCTTATGGGGCACAGACTTGTTCCTGGCTCCCGCCCTGGCAGAGCCTGAGAAGCTTTGATTTTGGTTGGTTGTTTTCTTTTTTATTGTTTTTTGCTTTCTCTCTGGTGTGTTTTGAAAACTTTCAGACCTTCTTTTTCTTCTCAAACTCTCCACCCCCACCTGGCGGTGGCTTTTGGGACTGACCATCATTGTGCCTTCAGAATATTTCTGATTCCTCCCAAGGAGCAAACTTGAATTCCTTCATTTCAGAGTGCCAGTGAATGCACTGGGCTGTCGAAGCGCCCGCGGCGTCCACTGAGAGGCAATGCCGTCATTTCCTGGGCTCTGAGCACTGTGTGTAGGCACTGCTGAAAAGATGCACCAGATGCCACTTACTAAGACAAGGCAAATTAAAATTCACTCTCAGGGGTCTCTGCTATTCACATTTCCACGCGACAGATGATTAGAAGCAGGCATGGCTCCCTATGCTTCCCTCACTCAGCATTTTGCTGGGAATGTGTGGGATTCTGTTGTGGGACAGCGCACGTGGGTGACGTCACAGAACATTCCCAGAACAGCACTTTCCCCAAGCCAGAGAACACTGGAAGGCTGGGGAAAACTATGAGATGCTCTCCGGATTCTAGGACAGAGAATAAAACAGAACCAGGCACAGACGGGTTCTGCCCTTGGACACGTCATTGAAGAAATCTCTAGACTAATGCAGGGCATCGAGTCCTGACCCATGGCAGCTGCTCTTGGTGAGGTGCTGGTGTTGGGTGCTCTCAGGAACTGAGCCGCGAGCACGCAGTGTTGTTCTTCCCAGTGGTCCACACTGGGCAGTCCAAATGTGGATGGACCTTATTGTCTCCAAAATCCCTCCCTTGGGACTTTGAGGAGAACTTTCCATCGCAATTTCTCAGATCTCAGCTTTTATGAATTAGAAGTCAGGATTTAGCAGTTCAGGAAGAGAGTAATATTTAATAGTCTTTGCCGTAAAACCTTGCGAAGGCATTTTGAAAGTGTGGGGGTTACATTTTCTGATGCAGTGTCTTCTGTCTATGCTTTGTGACATATGCCTTTGCTGTCTATATTAATAACGTATTTTTCTTTTCAGCCCCCAGAATGATATATTAGTCTTCAAAAATCTTCTGCTGTTGAAATTTTACCAATATTTGTTGTCTGCAGTCACCTTCCTTTGAAGTTTGTTACCTGCATTGCCCTTCCTCCCTGCTGTGTCACAGTTGTCATAGAGAAGAGCAAAGAGGCTCAAGTGCTGGTGTAGAAAGCAAGTGCTAGGGCCAGCACTGCACCTCCTCCACAGGAGCTTGGAGCGCCTCAGCTCGGACTCCTTCGAGAGGCCTTGAGCCTGTCTCACACAGGGAAACAAAACTTTCCTTGTAGCTACTGTTTGTTAGCGTGCCAGCTGGTTCCTTTAAGCCTGGGGCACCTGCTAGATATTCAGAGAAAAAGCTGATTAGGTATTAGGCAGATAACACCAAAAAGGAAATGAAAGATTGAAGCATTCAGAAATGCTTGATCTCGACCTCCAAAACCAGGTACAAACAGTATTCATAACCAGATAATGAAATAGCTAAGCTTCATAGAAGTCAGAAAACTCGGCTATCATTGAATCCTGATTAAAGCTATAACCTAAACGTGTAAATGCTACAGAGTTGAATTAATGGGAGAAAAATCTTTTTACCTTGGAAAATCACAAAAGCTATCGCAAAACTAATTTCCTCTTTGCTGTGGTTCTCCAGCCACCGTGAGTGTGCTATTTTGTGTTGATATGACTGAAATACCTGATGGAAGCCAAGTTCAGGGAGGCTTGGCTCAGTCCATGGTCATGCAGTCTCCTATATTGGAACAGATCGTCATGGCAACCACAGCATGTGATGGAGTTTCTCCATGTCATGGCAATAGAAAGCAGAGGAAAGGAACATGGAGGAAGGTACAAGGTCAGATATCCCCCAAGGACCCACTCCCAGTGATCTGCTCCTCCAACTCTGCCCTGCCGCCTGCATTTCTCCACCTCTCAGTAATGACATCATATTGTGACTATATCAGGGGATTCATCCATTCATAGATCAGATCCCTTGTTATTTGATTGCCCATCACAGATACATCCAGATGTGCTTCAGTACTGCCATAAGTGTTCCTTAATCTAATCAGGGGACAGCCAGAAAAGTCTGCTCAATATGTACTCGACTAAAGGATTTATCATAATTAGCATGTATAAATAATCTCTAAATACTCATACCTTACATTTCTTAGCACTTCTATCACATTTCTAGTGTGAATTACATTTCCCCACATAGGGTCATGCTACTTCCTGTTTTGACTCAGGACCATAATTTCCAGGTCTAGAGGGTGTAGAATACACATTACAGCCAGCCTTCATCATGCAGAAGAGGAAGCTAATAGCCAGCAAGGAGAAGCTTCTTTTAGAAAAGATAAGCTTCTTTTAGAAAAGAATTAATAGACAAGGTAAAGTGTTTTCTAAGCAACTGAGAAGGTCATTGGTCAGAAGCAAAACCAGCATACTGTTTAATTTGTTCCCAGAAATTCCCTCATGTAATTGTTTTGGCTTTTATACCCTGCTCAACTGTCAAATCAGCAACTGCTGAGATATTTGCAGGTAGGTTTTCTAAAAATATGAGTATTGAGGATTAAGAATCAATGTTCAGTCTAATTCTCCATACTTAATTTCTTGAATATGCTTTCCTTCAATTTTCTTCCATGTAGTGAGTGTTTTTAGGCTTGACCCCACCCCTCACCTTCAGCCTAATCTATTTCATCTTCCAGCTTGTTAAGGCTGTGTACAAAAATTGCACAGACAGAAAATGCTGAATGAACAATGTTTTCATTAAATGATGTAAAGAGCTGTACTCAGGTTACTCTTTCTCTTCATTCCTTGGCTATCTCATTCTGTGCCTATTAGTAGGCTAGAAAATATCCATTATTGCAGCTCTTGATTGTGTTCAGAAAGTGTTACTGCTTCTGATTCTGGGCCCATATGTGCTCAGCTATGCACAAACCCCAGGGGAGGGACAGAAGACAAGTGGAGGTTTCCTCCAAAAACCTCCTCTAAAAGAAAGGTAGAGCTACAGCTCAGAGTTAACATGCACAAAGCCCTGGGTCCAGTCACCAACAGCAAACACACACACACACACACACACACACACACACACACACACACAAACACACTTACACACACATGAAGAGTAACCCAAAAACATTGGCTGTGACCATTATAGAAACTCATTGAATTTTGCTGGCTTATTGTAGCAAACAAAGATGTTAAAATTCTTTATTTCAAAAATATGGAAAGAAAGCTGGGCATGGTGGTACATGCCTAGCACTTGGAAGGCTGAGGCAGGAGGCTTGCCATAAATTCAAGACCAGTATAGACTAAGTGGCAAGAAAATGTTGCTTGCATATATGGATTCTAACAAACACCAGCATTTGCAGAATTGTTCATAATAACCAAAAAGTGGAAACAATTCACGGGTCCGCCAACAGATGAGTGGATGATTTGTTGGGGGAGAGGGACGGAAATCTGTGGGGGGGGCACTAGAGTGTGTGTGCTTATGGAGGGCCGAGGGTGATGTCAGGAATGATTGTGAACTGCTCTACATCCTTCTTGTCTTTCTCTGGGGTTTCTCAGGCTCTGCCTTCCTGTCCCCAAATTGCAGACAACGGCTATTTCCAGCGTGGCATTTTCCAGTCTTCAGGTCCTAATCCTTGAGCCCTCTCTCCAGCCCAAGTGGATGATTTTTTAATGTGTAATATAATGCAATGTCATCTAATTCATCCCAATTCATACTGCAACAATAATCTTTGCTCAGTGGGACAAGCCACACACAGGACAAATGTTATTAAGCGTTGACTTGTCTCAGCAGAGACATTCACAGAGGTAGGAAGTGTCACTCAGCTGTAGAGAGGCAGGGGAAGCAGAGAACAGGAAGTCACTATCTAACATGCAGTCTGGTTTAGGTACAATTATCCAGCATTATGAATGTACTTAATCCCATTGCTTTGAACCTTCTAGCATGGTGAAATGGTTTTCTAGTATCACCCTTCAATAGACTCTAGCATTTCCATGATGAAAAAAAAAATTACGTTACACTGTAAACCATCTGAGCAGCTCTCCACTGCCTGACAAGAACATCTGTCACACACCTTGGCTGATGAAAACGCACTCATCTAGGCCCCTGTGTGTGATACGGCATGAGAGTTTTCTAGCCATGGGCTACATGGACCTTGTTAATTCTTCATTTTCTGAACACTCCGGCTAGATGTGCTTGTCTTCAGAACGCTGACTCCTGTCTGCGCAGCCGCTGGGCATCAGTGTTGACTCGCATGGACTAGATGGTGCAGGCTGCTCTCTTTCATGGTTACTATGGATACCAAGTCATGATGCTTTGGAGAGACTAGAAGGGAATCTAAGAGTGAACAACAAGCATTGACCCTTCGTGGTTTCTGATTTCTTCCAGCTGTCTCCATTTGTGATGATTATCATGTTCTCCTTGGGAATATAAACAGAGCCAAAAGGTGTGGTGACCGTAGCCAATGAGCCGTCCCACCCTAGCCGACCCCCTCCTCAGCAGATCCCCACTACTACTAGCAGATGCCCCTCCACAAACCCTTTCCTTCACATATTTGCCATGGAAACATGAAATGAGTGGGGTGTGTGAGGTCATGTGTTTCTGATCTCTCCCTCCTGTGCGCGAGGCTCCCTAATTGCAGAACATTCTGCCCTCCAGAGAGCTTCCTTGGACGTGAGGACTGTGTGGAAAAATTCCATCTGTGCATCTCTGATGTGTTGGCGCTTCATCAGTAAGCACCACCTCTGACAGACGCCGCCGCCTCTGTGCCTGCAATCATTTCCTCACAGGCAGTCAAAAGCATTTAGTACTGGCCCTTGCAAATAGAGTAGGACCTTTCATACGTCAAGAAAAAGTGACATAAATAAACTGCCCTCAACTCTGGGGTCCTTGATCATCCTTTCCAGTGACACGGCCACAGAGCTTCCAGCACAAGCCTTGGCTACCTTCCTGCTGAAACACTGCCCCCTTCGGATGGTGGGCAGGAAGCTCAACCTCGGCTGGGGGGCCAGCTTAGGGCCAGTGCTGACTCGACTCTCGCAGGATTAGGAGCAATGTGCAAGGGGCACTTTACCTTCCTGAGAGTGAATGAAAGTCAGGAGCTGCTGCTTCGGGAGCAGAAATCTGCCTCTTGCCCCCTCCAAGTTAACTGATACCACCATGTTTATACTTTATGGTGTGTCATTAACATTTGAATAGTTGTTAGATGATAATCAACATATGAATGAACCAGACAATGAGGAAACTCAAAATGTTGCCTAATACTTAATATTCTCCAGACAGGCAGATGCTCTTGATGTGCACACACATCACACACACATCACAAACTATACACAAACCTCACATACTATACACAAGATACACCACACACTGCACCACAGTGCACACAAAAGCACACATTGTAATTCAGGAAGGAAACAAGGTTAGCACTCTTGCTACCAGGCATGTCTGATTACCAATGAGCACTGAAGAGAATCCAATTCTTCCGATGAGTTTCATAGCTAGAGGTCTTAAGGGATAAATTCTTACACTGCTCACACTTTCTTCCAAGTCCAAGTGCATGAGATATGATTAGTTTCTGAGAAAGTTTTCAATTTGTGGAAACAATGGCTTTGAAAGATTAGTTAAGAGTGCAAAGTATCAGTTAAATGTGATTGTTAAGTTTCAGAACTCTGGTGAAATGTAGCCATGATACTTAATGGTGTATTGATTGAATGTTACAGAGAATGGACCTTGAAGTGTCCTTACCTCCACATGCACACCCCACACATGCACTTACTACACAGGTATGCATATATCATATACATGCCAACACATGCATACACTACATGCATGCACATACTAAACATCCCACACACATGCACACACCACACACGTGCACATATCAAACATACCACACATGCACACACACCATACTTATACCACACACACACGCACGCATACCACACTAACACCACACATGCACACACATCACACAAAACATGCACATACTACACTTACACCACACATATGCACACATACCACACATATACCACACACATGCACGCCCTACATTTAGACCAAAAACATGTACACATACCACACTTATATTATTCATGCATATACATACTACACTGCACACACACCATACTTACATAACATACATGTATACACACCATACTTATACCAAGACACATGCACACACCACACTTATACCACACACATGCACACATAATTCACACACTATAACAACAACTGAATGGATGTCAACTAGATCTAGTCACTTCACAATATTTCACAGTGTCACATTATACACTATAGTTTCCACTGACATATTTAGAAAAGTAACAAATTTGGAAAATATATATCCAAATACTGTTGGTCTGTTTCTGTAACTAGCGAAAAAAGGCCAACTTTATAAAGAAAAGATGTATTTAGTTCATGATGTGGAGACTGGAAAGCTCAGGTGCGAGGTAGATGGGGAGCATGTGGAACTTGGAACATTCTAGGCTGGCCATGGACAAAGACAAGGAAGGGGCTTCTTCAACAGAAACTGAAAATGTGATCCAGACTTTCACTTCCTGTTTCCTTATTTGAAGATGATCCATTTGTCTCTGACTCAAGATTTACTGCTGGATCAGCTTGGGAACTTCAGAAAGGATCCAGAAGTTTACAGATTCTGCTCAAAAGGAGAAGAGATGAGTAGCCCACATGGTCATCAGAGACGCAAGTGGGGCGACAGATACACATTAGCATTTCCCAGATGTGGTCTGGCTCATGTTAAATTTTCCCATCCTGTTCCTTTCTTTCCTCATCAGAGTAAGTTGATTGTCTTAGGACTTTAAGGATAATTACCTGTGGCGACTATAAATACAACTACTGGGAGAGGGGAAACTAAAACTGGTGGATGATGGAGACGGTTTAATTTTTTTGCTTTGAATCAGCATATTCTCTTCTGTAGATTTTGCTCGAGCTTGGTTGGTTGGTCTCTCTGCCTCCTGACTGTCCCATGTGGACAGCGATTTCACAGTAAAGGTCACAACTATGGTTTTCACACTCACTGTGAGCTGACTTCCAAATGGATGCACCTCGACTAGCCCTGATCCAGCATCACCACAAGGGCAAATACAGTCCGAGAAACTTGGATTTCGAGACGCAAAGTCCACATAGGTTTGACTCACCAGTAATAAGTTCTAGATTTTAGTGCCATCAAAACTTGCCCAAAAAATCAGCATTTATATCCAAACACTAGACAAGTACAGAAATGTGCAAGTCAAGCCCCACGAATCAAATTTTGTTTTAGAAAATCCTTTGGTCGTGGTAGGCATAGAAGAGTTCAGCATGAAGCCCCTTATAAGGCGTAGACCAACAGAAAGGTTGGGCAACTGTCACGGGACCACGGTGCAGGAAACCTGAGCCAGGGCTCAGGGAGGAATGAGACAAAAATCCAAGAATAACAATGAACAAAGTCTAATGACTTCGTGAGTACAAGTTGTGTTACTGTCACTTTAGGTAGCCTGGTGGACGGCACCTCATAACTATTATGTCAAAAATATTTGGTGAAGATATGTGGGATTCTATACTCAACCACAAAACTATAATACTTTCTTGATTTTTTGTTCTTAATTTTTCTTTCCCTGATTTTTAAAATCATTCTTGGCTTATACACCCATTTTATTCATTGTTAAACTAACAAGATTTTATTATAGCTTATCATTTTGTTACTATTGCTATTACAAATGCAGTCATCAAATTACTTAGGAAATAATACCAAAGCCAAGTCACTTTATCCTGACTTCTACATATACAATGACAACTACATTTCAAACACATTTAAACATCTTGAAATTTTTAACTGCTTTAAAAGTCTGAGAACACTGTGTATTGCTACTCATGATAAAATAGCCATTTAATAAATATCGAAATCCAGTAAGAGCCATTTAAACTTAGATTTATTTTTATTATTGATCTTAGAAAATCCATTCAAAATGTAATCTAGTTCATTCTCCGGGCTTCAAAGAGAACTGTGTTTGTGCTGCCCAGGTGAGCTTTGCTGGGCATGTGGTCTCTACACTCCCCAGGTGAGCTTTGCCCTTAGGTCCCTGTGCTCTGCGCACCCCTCCCCATTACATTGCTACTTAGCTCTGACTTGGGCCCCTAGCTGCATTTTTGGCAGAATTGTTTAAATCTTGCATTTTCCCAAACTTGGAAGGCAAAGCGAGCACTCTGAAATCTTATCTGTGCCCCCAGTGTCATCATTAGATACAGGTGTCAATTTGAAGGTTGAGGTTCCTCTGTCACATTTGTAGAGAATTATTAGTTAAGCCCAGAGCAAACTTGCAGGAGATTATCTAGTTAATGTGGAAAGCCCAGCCCATCGTGGGCAGGGCTAGTTCCTGAGCAGGCGAATAAAATGAAGGGAACTAGTTGAGAAAGTTGGCATCCTCTGTGTACTCGGCCAGATGTGCTGCTCTGGCAAATAAGGACCATCCCTCTCTCAGCCATTATGCAGATACGGTGTGGCCAGTTCCCTCAGCCCTTGGTATTGCTGTGGACTCTTCTGCCAAGCTGGAGAAGAAACTGTAACCAAACTAGCGTGAGCCAAGAATAAAACCTCTTGCTACCCCTGTAAGCTGGTTTTGAGGTTCTGAACAGCCATGTCTTTTTTTCTTTCATGACCCCAGTTTGTACAGGGCAGCCATATTTTCCTGAAATTCTGAAAACAAGGTGGAGAAGGAAGCATAGTGTGTTGTGCAGTTATTTTCCATTGGAAGCATTTTCTTAAAGGGAGAAGGAAAGTGACAAGGTTCAGGAAGCTTGTGTCAAATAAGGACAAAAGCAACACTTTGAATGATTTTTCTTCTGTTTTGATATGGGCTCACTGTGTAGCCTCACACTTGTGGCAATCCTCCTCCTCAGCCTCCTGAGTGCTAGAATGAAAACATAATTCAGTTTATAGATTATAATTGAGAACACTACATTGTAACTGTCTCTTCTCACCCAAATGAGCCCACCCATAAAGGCCATTTTTCTTCTTTTAAAAAATAAAGACAGATTGAATATACACGCACGCCATGGCACACAGGTGCAAGTCGGAGGATGACGTTCAGAAGTCAGTTCTCTGCTTCCACCTTGTGGGCTCCCAGGGATCCAACTCAGGTTTAGGTTTGCAAGCAGGTGCCTTGGCTAGTGAGCTCTCTCACTTTCCAAGGTAGTTTTCCTCATACTTAATGTTTTCTCATATATACTGTACTCACATATGCTTTATACTTATAGTTTTTTATAAATAGATTTCAATTACTTCATTTATTTATTTTGCGTGTGTGTGTGTGTGTGTGTGTGTGTGTGTCTGTGTATGTCTGTGTGTGTGTCTGTGTGTCTGTGTATACATTTGTATCAGAGAGTACTATTGTATATCCTTGTGAAGGACCAAGAGTGACTTCGGGAATCCTGACTTGCTTCTACTTCCTTTTTTGCTTTGCTCTGGGATTTCCAAGGCTCAGCCCATCACTGTTTCTCCCTGGCATCTTGTATGTGGGATCTGGAATCAGAACTCAAGACCTTCAGCTTGCGAGTCATAGTCTTAACCCCTGAGCCATCTCTCCAACCCTGCTTATACTTTCTTAATCCTCTCATCAAGTATTTATAGTTCTTCGCAATATTCAAAAGTTAATGAAGAGGTAATGATGAAGACCACTGATAATGTCTGTGCTAACAAAAGATTGTCTTAGAAAATAGTTACACTAAAGAGTAACTGTTACAAGAAAATACTTTTACTGTAGATTTAACTCTTTAAACCAAAATAATTTAATCATTTATAACAATGTAAAAGGTAAATATGATTTCAAAATTTAGACAGGTTTTTGTTATTGCAGAGATTCAGAAATTAAATGGTGTGACATCAGAATGGAATCTATTATATATTCACATATGATGGACAGCTATGGACAAGTGACTTGATCATGGTGTCGGGGAAGAACTGAACCCTCAATCAGCCTTTGTTTGCCTCCCAACTTCTCATCTGCGCAGAGAAAGCTGCCATCTCTATACATGCTGGAGCCAGATCGAAACAAAACTAAAACCCAAAACAACTGCGAGGTTTCTGGGGACCCTCAGAATCTCGGGCCTCCTAAAAAGTGCACAGGGGTCCACTTAGAGGCAACCCGACTGCTAAGGCACTTACGCGGCAGCGGGGCAGCTGCCAAATAGAAGTGTTTCAGTGCATGGAAAGTACAAATTAGCTTGCTGTTGTACTGATGCCGTAGCACCTACACCAATAAGAACATCCGCAAACGAAGAAGCCAGTGCGAATCACTCCCTACTGCGTGCCACCTGCTAAGAACAGGCAGGACGAGTCTCAGATGTCTCAGAGGGTGGATGAGTAGGTAACCATGGGAACAAGGGCTGCAGTACCACTATGCGGATGCTCCAAGAACAACTGTGGCACTCCGTGCTGAGTGGGAGCAGCCTCGGCCTGAGGAAATGCTGCAGGTCTGCCACGGCCCTTGGAAGATGAGTAACAGTAGTTTGCGAGTCCCGGGTGGTGGCATAGAGCTGGTGTTCCGTATCTAGGGAAAATATGTGTAGAGATGAAAATATCCCTCTCGGCAGCTGACAGCACCTCTCCACTGTAAGACAGGATGGTTTTCTTGCCATTTTCCAAAATGCCATATCTCAGCAGCTGCCGCTAGAGCATCTCTCTGGGCATCTGCCAAGCACTTCGCAAAAGGTTTTGGCTCTGGTGACTCATCACCACCGTACATGAGTCAAACACTATAACTCACTTCCATCCCTGTGGGAACTGTGATACAGACAAAAATATGCATATCTGCAGGTGCATCTCTCTCTACCTGAGACCTGCCCTCAGAGAGCAGCTAAACACTTGTTCCAGACACGGGCAACTGTTTGGTATTGTGCCCTGACCACTTCCTGTGCTGCCAGCCGTGTCCAGTGATACTTTGTTAAGCACCTGTGACTATGCTAAGCACCTATTAGGATGACAAAGTTCAGAAGAGGCAGAGACTGTCTCTGTGTGTGTGTGTGTGTGTGTGTGTGTGTGTGTGTGTGTGTGTGTATACTGTTGTGTCTGTGTGTGTGTGTGTATACTGCTGTGTCTGTGTGTGTGTGTACTGCTGTGTGTGTGTATACTGTTGTGTCTGTGTGTGAGTGTGCGTATACTGTTGTGTGTAAACTGCTGACCTACATCTCTCTCCATCTTTTTGATGAACCCAAAGCAAGTGCCATGATGTAGTTATTGCAGTGGTACCACTTCAAATCTCATGCAGACCCAGAGCAGTTCTTCCAATCTGTGGTCCTTCTCGTGACCTCAGGACCGAGGAAGTGGAGAGCTCAGAGAAGCTTGACCGTGGAGATGACCTGAGTTGATCACTCACAGCCACGCTTTCTCAGCTTTCAGAGTCTAGCAACATGTTGTAGGCATGTGAAGAAAAACAGGAACACAAGATCTTTCAAATCCATGCACTTACTTAGCATATATCCTCTAAAATATAAACCTCTCCAGAGCATTAAAAACAACAGGCTTATTGTATTTTTGTTTTACGGACAGAATAAACATTGAAAGTTCCCATGTAGAGCAACATATGACCACAGCATGGCCTAATCATGAGGATGCAACTAAACTTGCCTGATAACAGGGATCAAAACGTGGTGTTAAGGAACTATGAAGGGAGAATATATATGCACAATGCTACTTGGAGATGTATAGCATGTGACTATATATCATTGATGCATAAAGTATGGCTGAGAAAAATAGAAACTAACTTGATATAGTGGCATGCACTAAAGTATATTTAGTTTGCCTCTTCTGTTAAATGCATGTTTCTTCTATAAGAAACAAAATAATTACCAGAGCTCAGTGCTGCAGCCTTCAGTCATACAGAGAGTCACTATTAATGAAGAAATGGTCTTTACAACGGACAGAGCAGCAGCATCTGGGGACAGAATGAAGTGGTGCTGGAGTGCTGTCCTGTAGTGTTCGTAGACTCCTCGCTCAGCTGAGGGGCAGCCTGAGAGCAGGTGCCCTTAGAGGACATCCTCGCGTGACCGTCCAGCACAGTGGACAGCATAAGGGAAAGTAGCCCTCAGCGTTTCCTGGATCACAGTTAGGACAGAAAGAGTGGATGAAACCAACTGGGGATGGAGGGGACACACGTGCTGCAGTCATGACGGGGGCCGCCCCAGTGGTCACAAGTGAGATGATGTTAAGCCAATGATCTTCTTAAAGACTAAGAATAGTCTTAAAGAATAGTCTTTAAGAATAAAAATGACAGTATCTCATGTTCATGGTTTTCTTTTTTTAAATTTGTTATTTATTCAATTGTGCATGTGTGTGTGTGTGTGTGTGTGTGTGTGTGTGAGTGTAGAACCACAGGCGAATTCGGAAACCACCATGGATCTCCTCCACCTTCTCCTTGTTTACTCCGCCCCGGGATTCACAGGCTCTGCCCTACCAGGACCAGAAACGCAGCCCCCCCCCCCTGCTTCCACCTGGCGTCTATACGTGGGATCTGGGATCCGAACTCAGGACCTTCCACCTGCAAGGCAGAGGCTTAACCCCTGAGCCACCTCTCCAGCCCCCATGTTCATGGTTTTCATGAAAAGTACAAATAATTAGATGGATTCTCTTTCAAGTTGTAATATAAAATCCTGTGGCCGGACCCAGCACTAGAGAGCAAAAAGTTAAGGTTTTCAAATAATTTTTGTTGTTTAATGAATGAAAGATATTAAAGGAACACCCCCCCCCAGTCTTCCTTGGCGGCGACAGCTGAGCTGATAAAGGGTGAATCTGTCACGGGGGAGAGTTGATTCTTCCAGGGGAGGAAAGGGCAGCACAGGAGCATGAGCGGGGGGGGGGGGTCCCCAAGTCTCCAGGAACGTGACTTTCCTCCACGTTATGATCGTATTCCAGCGCCTGGCACCAGGTTGAAAAGGCAGGGGGACATGCCAACCCTGAACAGGTCACGTCCCCTGTATGTCCAGGGAGCTGCAGAAGCAGACACCATTCATTGTGTGCTGGAAAGCAGATTCAAAACAAAAAATGCAAAATCCACTAGTTTGTCTCTTGATCTCACTGCCAACGATGTCCTCTAGTGGCAGACCAGGGAAGTGGAAAACCAAAAAAGAAAAGGAAAAAAAAGAACCTGATAACTGTTAAACTCATTGTGAGGATTTGCATGAAAAAGTGAACTTTTATACTTCCACTTGGGAACTGAATGTTACATTTGGCAGGAAAGTGAATCTTTACAAACGGTCACAGGCGATCAAGTAATGTAAGGGTGTTTCAAAGTCGGCTTCCCCTTGTGACGTACAGGAACGCTGCTGGAGAGCTCAGGGAGGTGTCTGTCTGAATGCCTCGGCGGGCCACTTGTGGGTCACGACTTCCATTGGAGATCTTATTTTTAAAAGTATTCTGCTTTTCTGGAGGAGAAATTCTCCAACGTCTGCTTTTAATTCCAGTTACTTTCAAGAACTGTAGCTTGAGGCAACAGTGCATGTGCCTCACAGGATCTCAGCTCTGACTTCAGCAGCCAGATGATGTCTCCTTGCCCTAGAATTACTCAGCCTCCAGCTGGGCCGAGCCAGTCAAAACAACAGTGTCTGTTACAGAATGGAACCTTCTAGAGCTGACTCAGCAACAAGCTTCAAGGAGCTGCAGCTTCAGTAGAAGACACTGCGGAACATGAACAAGCACTGTCCTCAATTCCAGCCAGGGGTGCTGGCTGCAGGCTCTGCCGCAGATCTGTGTCTGAAAACTGTTTGCTCCTCCCCCCCTCCTCCTTCCGTGACTTCCTCCTCCTTCCCTCAGACTTCCTCCTCCTTCCCTCAGACTTCCTCCTCCTTCCCTCAGACTTCTTCCTCCTTCCCTTAGACTTCCTCCTCCTTCCTATAGACTTCCTCCTCCTTCCCTTAGACTTCCTCCTCCTTCCCATAGACTTCCTCCTCCTTCCCTCAGACTTCCTCCTTCTTCCTTCAGACTTCTTCCTCCTTCCCGTAGACTTCCTCCTCCTTCCCATAGACTTCCTCCTCCTTCCCTCAGACTTCCTCCTCCTTCTCTCAGACTTCCTACTTCTTCCTTCAGACTTCTTCCTCCTTCCCTCAGACTTCCTCCTCCTTCCCTTAGACTTCCTCCTCCTTCCCTCAGACTTCTTCCTCCTTCTCTCAGACTTCCTACTTCTTCCTTCAGACTTCTTCCTTCTTCCCATAGACTTCCTCCTCCTTCCCGTAGACTTCCTCCTCCTTCTCATAAACGTCCTCCTCCTTCCCTCAGACTTCCTCCTCCTTCTTCCCTTAGACTTCCTCCTCCTCCTTCCCTTAGACTTCCTCCCTCTTCCTCCTTCCCTCAGACTTCCTCCTCCTTCCCTCAGACTTCCTCCTCCTTCCCTCAGACTTCCTCCTCCTTCCCTCAGACTTCCTCCTCCTTCCCTCAGACTTCCTCTTCCTTCCCTCAGACTTCCTCCTCCTTCCCGACTTCCTCTTCCTTCCCGTAGACTTCCTCCTCCTTCCCTCAGACTTCCTCCTCCTTCCCTCAGACTTCCTTCTCCTTCCTTCAGACTTCTTCCTCCTTCCCTCAGACTTCCTCCCTCCTTCTTGCCTTAGGCTTCCTCCCTCCTTCTTCCCTTAGACTTTCTCCTCCTTCCCATAGACTTCCTACTCTTTCCCTCAGACTTCCTCCTTCCCTCAGACTTCCTCCTCCTTCTTCCCTTAGACTTCCTCCTCCTCCTTCCCTTAGACTTCCTCCCTCTTCCTCCTTCCCTCAGACTTCCTCCTCCTTCCCTCAGACTTCCTCCTCCTTCCCTCAGACTTCCTCCTCCTTCCCTCAGACTTCCTCCTCCTTCCCTCAGACTTCCTCTTCCTTCCCTCAGACTTCCTCCTCCTTCCCGACTTCCTCTTCCTTCCCGTAGACTTCCTCCTCCTTCCCTCAGACTTCCTCCTCCTTCCCTCAGACTTCCTTCTCCTTCCTTCAGACTTCTTCCTCCTTCCCTCAGACTTCCTCCCTCCTTCTTGCCTTAGGCTTCCTCCCTCCTTCTTCCCTTAGACTTTCTCCTCCTTCCCATAGACTTCCTACTCTTTCCCTCAGACTTCCTCCTTCCCTTAGACTTCCTCCTCCTTTCTTCAGGCTTCCTCCCTCCTTCTTCCCTTAGACTTCCTCCCTCTTCCTCCTTCCCTCAGACTTCCTCCTCCTTCCCTCAGACTTCCTCCTCCTTCCCTCAGACTTCCTCCTCCTTCCCTCAGACTTCCTCCTCCTTCCCTCAGACTTCCTCTTCCTTCCCTCAGACTTCCTCCTCCTTCCCTCACACTTCCTCCTCCTTCCCTCACACTTCCTCCTCCTTCCTTCAGACTTCTTCTTCCTTCTCTCAGACTTCCTCCTCCTTCCTTCAGACTTCTTCTTCCTTCCCTCAGACTTCCTCCCTCCTTCTTCCCTTAGACTTCCTCTCTCCTCCTTCCCTTAGACTTTCTCCTCCTTCCCATAGACTTCCTCCTCCTTCCCTCAGACTTCTTCCTCCTTCCCTCAGACTTCTTCCTCCTTCCCGTAGACTTCCTCCTCCTTCCCATAGACTTCCTCCTCCTTCCCTCAGACTTCCTCCTCCTTCCTTCAGACTTCTTCCTCCTTCCCATAGACTTCCTCCTCCTTCCCTCAGACTTCCTACTTTTTCCTTCAGACTTCTTCCTCCTTCCCTCAGACTTCCTCCTCCTTCCCTCAGACTTCCTACTTCTTCCCTCAGACTTCTTCCTCCTTCCCTCAGACTTCCTCCTCCTTCCCTCAGACTTCCTCCTCCTTCCCTTAGACTTCCTCCTCCTTCCCATAGACTTCCTCCTCCTTCCTTCAGACTTCCTCCTCCTTCCCTCAGACTTCCTCCTCCTTCCCTCAGACTTCCTCCTCCTTCCCTCAGACTTCCTCCTTCTTCCCTTAGATTTCCTCCTCCTTCCCTCAGACTTCCTCCTCCTTCCCTCAGACTTCCTCCTCCTTCCCTCAGACTTCCTCCTCCTTCCCTCAGACTTCCTCCTCCTTCCCTCAGACTTCCTCTTCCTTCCCTCAGACTTCCTCCTCCTTCCCTTAGACTTCCTCCTCCTTCCCATAGACTTCCTCCTCCTTCCTTCAGACTTCCTCCTCCTTCCCTCAGACTTCCTCCTCCTTCCCTCAGACTTCCTACTTCTTCCTTCAGACTTCTTCCTCCTTCCCTCAGACTTCCTCCTCCTTCCCTCAGACTTCCTCCTCCTTCCCTCAGACTTCCTCCTTCTTCCCTTAGATTTCCTCCTCCTTCCTTCAGGCTTCCTCCCTCCTTCTTGTCTTAGACTTCCTCCCTCCTCCTCCTTCCCTTAGACTTCCTCCTCCTTCCCATAGACTTCCTCCTCCTACCCTCAGACTTCCTCCTCCTTCCCATAGACTTCCTCCTTCTTCCCTCAGACTTCTTCCTTCTTCCCTCAGACTTCCTCCTCCTTCCCTCAGACTTCCTCCTTCTTCCCTTAGACTTCCTCCTCCTTTCCTCAGACTTCCTCCCTCCCTCTTCCCTTAGACTTCCTCCCTCTTCCTCCTTCCCTCAGACTTCTTCCTCCTTCCCTTAGACTTCCTCCTCCTTCCCTTAGACTTGCTCCTCCTTCCCTTAGACCTCCTTCCCTTAGACTTCTTCCCTTTGACTTCCTCCCTCCTCCTCCTTCCCTTAGACTTCCTCCTCCTTCCTTTAGACTTCCTCTTCCTTCCCTTAGACTTCTTCCTCCTTCCCTTAGACTTCCTCGTTCTTCCATTAGACTTCCTCCCTGCTCTGTGCTCCCTTCAGTACCCAAATGTGTATGATTTGGGGAGGTACATAGACCCTCTCGTAACAAATTCGAGAATATTCTTTGAATGCCTTTGAGTGACAGGAGCCAGAATTCCGTGCCAAGAATCCTATTTATGTACAAAGGCTCCTTGAGCTTCAAGCAAGTGAGCAGACGTGGGTCATTCCACAGTCATTTCTGGTGAGCAGAAATACTGCATTTCTACAGCTGGACGGCTGACCTAGCGTGAGCCCCACCACGCCACTTAGTCTGAGTGGTTTGCACAAGTGAATAAGGAACTCAGGACTCACGGACTAATTAGCTGACAATTCTCCTGCGCCTGCCACTTGGCTACATTTATTTATTTTTATTTTCCCAAGACAGGATCTTATGCAGCCCAAGCTAGCTCCAACCCTGTATGGAGCTGAGGGTGACTGGCACCTGGGAGCAGGATGGCCCCACACACCCCAGAAACCATGACAAGAAGGAAGCTGCCAAAAGTGGGGTTCCGGCCTCCCCTCAGACATTGCACATGCCTGGATGACCACATAGCCTGCAGAAGGCACCTGTAGGGAGACCAAGACTCAAGTCCCAACCTGGCCACTGCGTGTGACTTCGGACTGACTGAGATGTCAGGTGACAAACTGAAATGACAGAGAACAGCAGGCAGCCAAGTGGGCACCTTAAACTAGTCAATTCCTGCTGAAATGACAACCTAAGTTTCCCAATAGGTTCATTTAATAAGACCTAGAGTTCCACAATATTCAGAATGCCCAAGATCAAATTCGCAGTGACTCAGCATATAAAGAGCCAGGAAAATGTTGAAAGCTGACGAGGAAAACCCAGCGCTGGAAGCTTAGATTGCTCGCAGCGAGTGCAGGCATGGGGACTCCAGAAGAGAAACAAGCAAAAAGAAGAAAGCAAGATTTTAGAACCGAAGGGGAAAGCAATTCAGCGGAGACCAGCATATTTCCTCAACGTAAACAGTGGAACATTCAGATGAATTATCAAGAAAAACTTCCATCTCAATTTCACTGCACTTTATAGGAAAATTAAATGAAAATAAATCCACAGCTTATTAACGTTTTAGGAGAAAACAAGACGAAACTCAGAATCATGTGTTTGGTCTTAACATGACAGCAAAAGTGTGGTGCGTAGTAGAACAGAGAAGGAACTGGGCTGCAGAAACTCAATAGTTATAGATTAGATATCCAAAAAGAGAGCGGAACACTTGAAATATGACATTCTAAGTGTGTGTGTGGGGGGGTATTTGTATTTTTACTGCAGGCCATTTCACATATGCATGTCATGCAATTGGGTCGTTTCCTCCCTCCACCCCCTCACCCCCACCCCTCACCCTCTTTCATCCCTCTCCCACTCCTACTGGTCCCTTCTTCCTCTTCCCAGCAATCCCCCTGCTTTTTCCGCGACCCGTGTGGGTGGGGCCCTCTGAGTCTAGCTAGAGTTGCTTGCTTAGAGGGCGGGTTATTCACAGGAGCGTGGGCAACTGATGAGTGGCGCGGCACTAAGGAAGATGACTCCCTCCGCCCCAGCACCACTGAGCAGCAGCAGCTCCCTAGGGGGCCCTTCCCCCACCCACGGTCTGGAGCTCCGGCATGCTCAGGTCTGGAGCTCCGGCATGCTCAGGTCTTGGGTGGTGTCCAGAAGGTGGCGTTTCATAGCACACCTCTCACCCTCCAGTTCTTACATTCTCGCAGCCCCTTCTCAGAGATCCCCTGAGTCTTGGAGGGGTGCTGTAGGTGCCCTGTCAGGCCGAGCACTCAACAGTCACTAATTCTCAGCACTTTGATTTTTTTGTTGTTGTTATTTCAAAATGCCAACATTTTTAATAGATTGTGTGAGATCAGACACTGCAGTGTGCCCACAAAGGACGAAGACCCCCTTGAAAAGATGAGCATACTTCATGTCTGAAGAGCACATGATATTCTTATTGGCCCACCTAATTCCCAGCACTTTGACCAGTTATGAGCACTGCATTAACTGTTGCCTATCAAACAGCAACTCCGACCCAGGCCAAGAGCATCATCTGTGGGCTAAACACAGATACTCGGCTGGCAATTTGACACAGGTCCACTTATCAAAATACCAGTAGTAAGTATTTGACCCGCACAGCCACGGACTTTTAACCAGGTTTACAGTACCAAGCATGAATTCCTTTCTGTGGACTAGGCCTTGAATCCAAATAGGAGATATGGGGGTAAAACTCATAATAATCAATAATGAAGGATGAACAATCCAAAGATAAGTAGATGATCTCAACAAACGATGTCAAAAAGGACATCAAAATGGCAGATGAGCACATGAAAAAACACCTAACAAGTTAAAAACAATAGTGCTGTGTATTACATGCGCTAACATGGCCAGAGTGTTTTAAAAGCTGACACTGTCGAGTGCTGGCAAAGGACTTGGGACCACTGAAGTGACCGTGATTGCTGGTGGAGATTCTAAAGGGTGAAGCCGCTTGGAATTTAGCTGGGCCATTTCTTGTAAGTTTAGATTTATATATGACCCAGTAACCCCACTCGTAGGTGCCAACACTGGAGAAATGTAGACTTGTATCCTTAGAAAACCTGCAGACGAGTGTTGCAGACACTGCTCATAGTCATCAGAAACAAAGTTGGCTTTTAACAGCGCCAACATTCATCAGAGGGGAATAAAACTGCAATGTGCCGATGTCACACAGCACCAGTCAGCAACGCTGAACAGCAGAAGTGACACACACAGCATGAGTAAGAGCCCAGGCACAGTGCCCAGGGGAGAAGCCGGGTTCTAGCTGGCTCACAGCTGGCACAGAGGGAATCCAGAGCCTGTAAAGAAGACCATGGACTGGCCATGACCTTTGTTCAGGGATGGGACAGTCTGGCCAGGGCGTTTCTGTGGCAGCGTGTGCTGCTGATCTGACTATAGCGCCTGCGCAGGTCTCTCGTGTGCTGCTGTCTAGCAAGAGTTCTCAGAGAGCTGGACGGACAGAATGAATATATGAAAGGGGAATCTGTCATGGGTCTCACAGCAATGTCTTCCTCCATCACGCTCCAACTTACACTGTGAGGCAGGGTCTCTTCCTTGAACCCAGAGCTCATCAATTTGGTGAGTTTAGCTAGCCTGCTTGCTCCAGGTCACCTGTCTCCTGGATTACTGGGCCTACCTCACCCACCTAGTTCTTAAGCCGGTGCTAGGGATCTGAGTTCTGGCTCTCCCTTGTGCAGCGAACACTTTACCCACTAA
The DNA here is from genome assembly GCA_023101885.1 of Typhlomys cinereus. Classification (NCBI taxonomy): domain Eukaryota; kingdom Metazoa; phylum Chordata; class Mammalia; order Rodentia; family Platacanthomyidae; genus Typhlomys; species Typhlomys cinereus. The sequence goes on from JALPQD010000212.1 coordinate 2,804,533, forward strand.
GCCTGCTTGTTTGATTTAGGCAAAGAGTTGATGTAGCTTCAGGTTTATCTACACCCTTATCCTGTGCATGGTGACTTCCTTTTCCTGTTTGGGTGTGTGTCTGGGTGTGTCTGGGTATAGGTGTGTGTGTATGAGTGTGGGTGTCTATATATACATGTATACATGTATGTCAGTATATGGGTGTGTATGTGTATCTATGTATCCGTATGTGTGTCTATATATGGGTTCGTCTGTGTATAGGTGTGTGTGTCTGTGTATAGGTGTGTGTGTGTCTGTAGATGTGTGTGGATGTATGTGTCTGTGTCTGGGTGTAGGTATGTCTGCATGTGTGTAGGTGTGTGTGTGTCTGCATGTCTGTAGATGTGTGTGGGTGTATGTGTCTGTGTCTGGGTGTAGGTATGTCTGCGTGTGTGTAGGTGTGTGTGTCTGTAGATGTGTGTGGGTGTCTGGGTCTGGGTGTGGGTATGTCTGTGTGTGTGGTCATATGCCTGGCACTGTGCACATGTGGAGGTCACAGAACAGCCTCCAGTGTCTGTCCTCACTCGTCCGAGTCGGGGTCTCTTGTGTGTGCTTACACACGCCAGGCTAGCTGGTCAGCAAGCTCCCCCTTCCCCGCAGTACACCACCTGACTGACATGTACTTTCTGGGATGGGTTTGTCACACTCACAGGACAAGAGCTTTACCACCATTTCCCAGCTCAAGTACATGGTAATTCTTCAAGCACAGGTTCGAACAAACTTCTGGGGGGGGCATGCTGCGAGGCGCCCTCTTGCTGAGGTACTATGATGACTGAACACATGTGCACACATTCAAGCCCACAGTGATCTGCTGAGACTTCCTGCCATGATTCTCTCATGGAGGAAAGAGGAAGGAGAATGGTACGCGCTTCTCAGAGTTTGCACTTATAGCTAGGCCTCCCCAAGCACGTTGCAAGCAGGTGATAAACAATAGCCTTAATGTGAGTGCACCTGTGCGCCAAGTGTAGCATCACAAACGTGGGCCTTTGGCTGCCCAATGACCTGGGATCTGGGATGGAGCTGAAGTCCTGAGGTCTGTTTATCCAAATCTCCCGTAAGAAAATCTGATTTTCCAAGTAAACTAAACGGCATCCTTTCCATTTTACCATGTGTTTCCAATCTGCTTCAAAATGTTGCCATGGTGGATTTCAGCAGCAATGGTCCCCAGCGTCTTTTCCAATCATGAGGCGCACACAGAGGAGGCTGGTGACATCATCCCGCATGCTCTTGTGCTCCGGGGTCCCCTGAACGCTTCCAGCATGCACTTCTTGAACGCTCCCCCCCCCGCCCACTATCCTGCATATTTATTGCCATTAAGTGAAATCTCTCCTTCAACAAAACGAACTGAGCATATTATATACCCCCAAGTCATAGCTGCAGTAGAAGGGCAGACTGAGAAATGAGATCAAAGACTTTCAACACCCAGAGGAGAAAAATGCTGCATGCTCCCCTGAATCCTGGCGACAGTCTCTCAAAGCTCCAGCATAAGAATTGAATCTATTTCCAAATATGTCCAGAAAATTATTTCTTTCCCAAGATACTGGGATAAATGCAAACCAGAACTTGTATTTTTTTATTTTGTTGCAGCCTTTTAGACATGTCCTGTGATGTTCTTTAAAACAGGCTGCTCTCAACAGAGACATGGGAGAGTCCTAAAGAGGGGTATGGAGTGGAGCCGTGGAAGGTAAAGACCTGAGTCCTGACTCAGCATCTCCACTTAACCACGTGCACAGCTGTACCTTAAAAAAATAAAAGTATGTCCCTAAACAGGACATAGAGGCCTCACCCACCCCCACCCCATGGCAGATATGTAAACTTACACCAGAATTGCGTGAGAACTGTCTCACCAACATCTCACTATAACATCAGAAGGATCTCAAGAAGTTTCACCTCTCTGAGAGGCTGATGGGAAGTGAAGGAGGACGCTTTCCTCCATGGTGTATCCGCTGATCCAGAACACTTGCTGGAGCAAGATCAGTTCGGGCACGAGTCATCACAGATAGATGAAACACAAGTGGGCCCCAGAAGCGAAAGGATTTAAAAAATAGGGAGGAGCCTGGCAGGGGAGATGATGGGTTGTATGGGGAAAAGGAGGGGGATGGGATTTGGGACTAAGGGTTGAAAATATTATGAAGTCACTATATTCACACATACAACATTAAAAAATAAAATGTAAGCTTCTTGAGAAAATAGGATCTGGAATCCAAACTCAGGTCCTCTGCTTTTGAGGCAGAGGCTTAACCTCTGAGCCATCTCACAGCAAAGGAATATTTATCATTTTCATCAGTTTTGAGTCTATTTTTTCCCTTGTTATAAAAAAGTCAACAAGAAAAAAAACTACTCATTGGATTAAAACAGACAAATCATCCCACCGGATAGCATCTCTAGGTACCCCCCCATGAGGTAGTGTTTAAACCACCTGTCTTGAGAGCCTGTAAACAAGTTTAGTTTTCTATGTAGATTGAGCCACAGGGGCCCAGACATTCAGTCAGACTTTATTTGGGATATTTCTGTGAGGGCTCTTTTGGATGGGGTTAGCATTCACATTAGTAGACTACAAAGAGTAGATTTCTCTCCAATCAGTGAAGGCCTTCTTCTCTATGGTGTGGGTGGAAATAAGACTGCTCCCTTGAGCTACTTCTGTTAGGTACTTGGTCATGGCTATTAAAATTTTTTTAATAAATCTAATACACTACACAAATCTATGCCTGCGATAAAATTACACAAAACTATATATGAGAACATCTACATAGAAAAAATGAGCTCACCTTTTATTAAAGGTGAAAACTGAATTGACCTTGTGGCTTGTTTTGAGTTTGTTTCTTGTTTTGAGACTATCCAAGGATTATCCGCTATGTCAAAATTGAGAAGATGAGGGAAGGGCAAATCAAATCGATCTGCTATTTTTGTAAATAATCATGAGCCTATAATTGTCTTAAAATAAAAATGAACAAAAGACGAGCAATTCTCCAGATAATCAATATATACAAATAGCAAGTAGGCATCTCACAAAATGCTCATTATCATTAACTATTAGAGAAATGCATATTAAAATACAATGAGCTACTACCGTAATGGAATTAAAAAGCTAACAATCCAGACCTCTGGCAAAGATGCAAAGCAGCTGGATCTCCCATTCATTGCTAGAAATATGGCCAGTTCAGGAAATAATGAAGTGTATCTTTTTTTAATTTTTAATTTTAATTGTTTTTATTTTTTGCAGTGTGTATGTGTGCTTGTGTGACTGTGTGTGTGTTGTGTGCAAGGTGTGTGTGTGTGTGTGTGTGTGTGTACAGAGGGCATTGTGTGTGCCTGTGGAGGCCCAAGGGTGACAACAGATTGCTTCTATCTCCTCTTTACTTCGCTCTGGGATTTCCCAGGTTCTACCTTCCACAGCCAGAAGTGCAGGTCACCACCATTTCCACCTGTTATTTTTATGTAGGCTCTAAGGTCTGAACTCAGGTCCTCCTACTTGTGAGACAGAGACTGAACCCCTGGGCCATTTCTTCAGCTCAGTCATTTCTTATAAAAATTAGAAACGTACTCTGACCTTATGTCCCAGCCACCAAACTCCTAGGTATTTACTCCAGAGCAATGAAAACACATCCTCACATATTCATGCATGTAATGAATTTATAGCAGCTTTACCATTAAATACCACAAGTAGAATTCTACTATCCACTAACAGAAGCATGAATGATCAAACCATAAACAGAGTGAGTCAGTCATAAAATGATCGAATCTCCAAAACATGCTGAATGAGGAAAATAATTCAGACACGGAAAGGTAAATGTCACACAGTTCCATCTTTACGGAAAGCTAGGAAAGTGCATTTAATGTACGGTGACAACAGCCGGTGTTTGCCAGGGACGGGGTTGGAAGAGCCCAGCCCCTGGAGTGGTAAAACCGCTCCTCATCCTGTTCACCCGGTGACTTGAAGGTCCGTGCTCAGCTGCTGCTCGCTGCACTGCGGATGAATGTGTTCTTCTTGTATAGATAAGCCTGAAGAAAGTCGCTTAAAAAGCAGTGTCTTCCAGCTTCCGCAGGCAGCACAGCGAGTCAGTCAGACACTCCAGTGATCTTGAGTCCAAGATTGCAGGACACTAGGGCTTCCACACTTGCCTTTCAGGAATCCCAGATGAACCATGACCCACTTTTCCTTCAGTCTCTCCTGTTTCAGTGAGCTGTACCCCAGGCATTCAAGCCAGGAATCCAAGGGATACCTGCTTTTCCTGCCATTCTGTTCTCCCTTGGGTCTTATCTCCTGGTGTTCAAGGAGCAGCGGGGGGAGGGGGTTATCTACTGCTCTTCACCCTGACTGCAGTAGCTCTGAAATTTTCACTCTCGCCTGTACTCCAGCATAGCCCAGAGTACCTTCAACTTTTACCACTCAAAGCACCTTTTTAAATTATTATTTGTGTGTATGTGCGGCAGAGGGCACTGTGTGTCCCTGTGGAGAACCAAGGGTGACTTAAGGAATCATCCTGGATTGCTTCTACCTCCTTCTTGCTTTGCTCTGGGATTTCCAAGGCTCTGCCAGAAAGGCAGGCAGTTTTGGTTGTTGGGTTTTTTTTTTTCCTCCAAAGTAAGAAAAACTTAAAGTAAATCTTCCATTTTAAATTTTTCATGATGATAAATTTCAAAAGTTAAAGATGTGGGGAGAAAAGTACTTTAATTCTTTCAAATTAGACGAAATGTTTGGTTTTGCTATTCTCTCTAGTGAAAACCAAGCCATTCTGCTTCAAGAGCTAGGAGTGCTTCTCCTGAGAACCCTAGGGAAAACAGTTTTCTTAATTCCATGGAGTTACAAGCACTTTTCTTCATTGGTACAAGGAGGTAAAAACACTGATCTCTTTGTTTTCTTTGTTTTGGTCTCAAGTCTTAATCTCATTGGTAGTCATTGTTTTATGACGGCTGTCAACCATATAATAGTTTCAGGGCAAACGTAAATTTAGAGTAAAAACAGTGCCATATGCTTTGTATTTCAAGTCAAACTAGCACATTAAACTTTACAGTTGCCCTTGAAACAAATCATGTTACAAATGATTCAAAATACATTTCACTTAAATAAAAGTTCTGAAGTTTCACAATGAGTAGTGAGTTAGGTTAACAAAATTTAATGGTATAAACAAAGATTTCAGAACATAATTCCAACTAAGTGGATAAGTGCAAATATTTCCATTCTGCCTGGCATTTTAAAGTAGAACCTGTGCTCTGAACTCAGGTCCTTCCTCTTGAGAGACAGAGTCTTAACCCCTGAGCCATCTCCAACCAATTATGAAGCCTTTTGGGACTCAAGAAATTTTCAATTGACCTTGGGTGTACAGGTAGATGAAATAATTCCACAAACCAAACTGATAATGAATCATAAATAAATCTATCTTAGAGCAACTCTTTAGTAAATATACCTATATATATTCTTTATATAAAATATAATTTTATGTTATTAAAGATGAAAGTAAACTTGTATCCAGTGAGATGCAAATATTTGTTTGTCTGACACAATCCAATCAAAGATGTACCAATATGATGCTGCTGAAGTATAACAGCAAGAGAAATGTCGAGTCTGTTTTCTAGAATTAAGTCATTGGGTTTCTGTGAGGGCAGAAAGCCCAGGCTGGGGGTGGGAGACGGCTCCAGGATCAAAGCTTTTACCTCATAAGAAAAGGAACTTGGGTTCTCATCCCAGACTCCACAGAAACATGCAGCCCTGTAATTCCCACACTAGAAGGCAGAGCCTGGGAATCCCAGAGCAAGCTGGCGACAGACTAGGCCTAACGGCTGGTCTGGGTTTAGTTAGAGGCCCAGGCTCACAGCAAGAAGGTGGAAGAGCAATGGAGGATGGTTCCTGACACCACCCTTGGCCTCCACAGGCACGCACACAAGCGTACTCGTGTATATTCACCTGCACACACATCTACCGCACGCACACATCTACCGCACACACACATCTACCACACACACACACATCTACATATGCAACAACAACAAAACTTTACAGATGCAGTTCTAAGTAGCAACAGACCTGCCCCTAGAGATACTGTACATGTGGCTGCTGGGTCCCATGTGCATCAGATGGTGGCAGAGAGATGAGACTATTTCTACCTTCAGTGTTCTGACCTGTGGACAGCTGAATGACTAATAGCCTGACATACCACATTGCCTGCCAAAAACCTGAATTCCACGTCTGTGCTCTCACAACATGAAGGCCTTTCATGGGATAGGCGCCATGTGCTCACAATGTGGCCAGCCTCCCTGAGTTGAGGCTGTGTGTGCTCACAAGTAGGATGTTCTCTTGTGGGCCGGGTCTCCATGAGCCCCTTGCGTGGACAGCCTCCCATGGGCCACGGCTCTGTGTGCTCACACCATGAACTTAGTCTCACAGAAGACTGGACAAAACTGCTATTCTTCAGCTTTATCATGTGTTCTTTACCATGTGGAACTGGGAGCTCAAGCGTAACTATCTACATCCTTAATGTATCTTCTTTTATTGCTTACATAATACTTTATATAGTCCAATTTTTTAAAATTGGCAGGAGGTGCACATGCTAAGGAAATTTCCAGGGGAAGTGGGATGTCAAGGGTAGCTGTGGTCAAATGCATTGTCTCCATGTATGAGACTATAAAAGAGTAAAAATAAAAACAAAATTAATTTTAAAAAAAGAATTAAACAAAATAAACTTTTTAAAAAAGACATGCAATGCAACACACAGCCCTGTGAACAGCGCCTCCATTCACTATGGTTCCATTTTGAATTATTTTTTTGACCCTTATGCAGCCCAAAATTTACAGCTGTCAAATTTTTCACCACCTCGCATTCAGTGTAGTCCCATGTGTCACAGCCCACAGCTGAAGAGGCTGTCATTGCCTACCAAACCCACACCTGCATCATCTCCTTTTTATTAGCATGTATTAGCCACACATCATCACAGTCTTCATTGTGACATCTTCATATGTTTGCATAAAATGTGATATACGTGCTGTGTTTCTGTCATGTTCTTCCCCATTAGCCTCTCTTGCCCCCATCAGGCTGGTCTTACTTGATCTTATTCCTCTGCCCAAGTTGATACTTTCATCTTTTTTTATTATTATTTATTCAATTGTGTGTGTATGCATGTGTGCGCATGTGTGTATGTACATGTGTGTGTATATGTTGTATGTGTGTAGAACCACAGACAAATTTGGGAACCACCATGGACAGCCTCCAGCTCCTCCTTTTACTCTGCCCGGGATTCACAGGCTCCGCCCTACCAGGACCAGAAACACAGGCCGCCCCCTCTTCCGCCTGGTGTCTAGGTGGGGTCTAGGATTCGAACTCAGGACCTCCCACCTGCAAGGCAGAGGCTTATCCCCTGAGCCACCTCTCCAGCCCCGACATTTTCATCTTTTATGTCATGTGTGTGTGTGCCTGTGTGTGTGTGTGTGTCTGTCTGCATGTGTGTGTCTGTGTCTGTCTCTGTGCTGTGTATGAGAGACAGAGAGAGACCCCGTGAGGGTTGTTAGGTTATTTACATGACCATGGATAACCTTGCAGTATTGACACCTCTGAAGAGACCCTCTCCCTCCCCTAGCAAGCTTTATACATTCTTACCCTCAGTAATTATCTAGGTTCTAATTAGAAAGGACAGAAATCCAAACTAGGTTAATTGCTTTAGGAATGAGGTATACTCACATCACAGAGGGTGGCCTGGTAGTGACACATCTGTGAACTTGCCTCATTTTCCAGTGTTCTCCGTGTCTATATTGGTTTTGCTTTCATGCAGCTCTGCCTAGGTGTAAGGAGTCCTTGGTGACTGCACCCTTGATGATCTGTCCTTATAACGTGCAGTCCAAGAGGGGCAGAGAATACCACCCCGGGAGTTTAGGATCCTAAGGAGTGTGCAGTCAGACAGCTTGAGTCATTGGCCCTGACTATGAACCAAGCATTAAGGTCAAGACTAACTTGAATGTAGCTAGAGCGCGGTTGTGGAGGGCGTGGCCCCAGAGGAGACGGGGACGAGGAACTGCGACATGGGGGTGCAGCCCAGTGATGGAGCTGGCTCAGCTTCGGCTAGGGCAGGTGATGGGTTTGGTTCGGGGACCATCCTGTGGTGAGTGAAGAGAGACTCAGCTCTACTACGTCACAAGGAGGGTCCACCACCGCGGAGAACTGGGGAGAAGCGCAGTGTGCTGCAAGGAAAATCTGAACCCAGCACCTCTTCCCTGCCCCAGGAGGCCAATCCTAACCCGTCCCCTTCATCCCTGCCCCGCGGGATCCAGTCCCGCCCAGCTCCTTCCTCCAGACCCATGGGAGCCAGAGTGGTTTCACTTTCTTCACTATAAGCTGAACTGGGTGGTATATTATTCTGCCTCACATAAAATCCCAAATCTCCCAGGTGCTCAGAGAGCTGCATGCGCAAGCCCACCCGCCCACCTCCTGTCTCTCTGCGCTCAGCCGCCTGGCTTTCATTCATTCATCCCCTCCGTGCTCAGTCCCTTTCTTCAGCCTCTTCCCGGCGTCCCGCGCGCTCCCTCAACCCAGGGTGTCCACACAGGTGGGTGCTCAGCCCGGTTCTGAAGCAAGCGGCCTATATAAATAAACTAAACTTACCTCAGGTGTGAAATTCCCCAGACTCTCCCAGGTGTGCTCAGATTTCCCCAGTTAACCCACTGAGGTGTTTTGTTTCCCCTTTGCGATGCTCCTTGGCGGCGTTGTGCAGCCAGCGAGGTCAATATATTACTCGGCTTCAGCTGTCGGAAGCAGGTTCTGCAGATGGGCTGCACCTGGCCCACATCATAGGCCCCGCGCTCCACAACAAGCCAGGTGGGCAGGGCTTATGAATGAAGTTCTTCCAGCCACCTGGGAGCTTTGGAACTTTCTTTGAGGCAGAATAACATATCTCCCAATGCCACCTTAGGCGATGATGGGTCGAAGGTGAAGTAACCACCCAACAGCCAATAGGGGTGTTTGTTAATCTTGTATTGGAAATACGGGGAAGTCATGGTGAGTAGAACTGAATGTTCCAGGGCTGGAGATAAGGTTCGGGGATTAAGCCTTTGCTGTCAAAGCAAAAAGATTTGATTTTGGACCCCAGATCCCATTAAAAAACCCCAGGTGGAAATGGCGACCTGCACTTCCCAGATCCAGATGATGGAACATATGAAATCCCAGAGCAAAGCAAAAAAGAGGTAGAAGCAATCCAGGATGATTCCTAAAGTCACCCTTGGTCCTCCACAGGCACACACAGTTCCCTCTGATACACCCAGCTGTACACACACACACACACACACACACACACACACACACACAATCAAATGTTCTGTTCCCATGACATCTGTCAGAAAACCAGACAAAAATAGTAAAACACTGTTGTGTCTCCTCAGGAAAGATGGATTTCCACACAGGTGAGGTGACTGGCCGGATCTAGGTGTTTGGAAGACTGGGCACACTGAAGTGCCGACCATCTGCAGCCACAGCTGCTGTGCTGACCAGCTTGACCAGAATGGGAGCAACAGAGGGACCGAGAAAAATAACGGTGGCTGAGAAAAAACTCAGGTGAGGAGAGCTCTGTCTACACCGCAAGCTCATCCTGGGAGCCGCAGCCCTCGAGTCCACCTTGTCTAGGTCCTTCCCTTGCTCAGCAGCCCCGGGGGCCACTGTGGGAAGTGCAGAATTTATTTCTTCTGTGTCCATCCCGGTCTCCTCTACACACATCTGTGGACAGGCTTGTTGGGGTTCTCCCGAGCTGCAGGGGTGCTTCTGGCAGAGTGTCTCCTGTTTCCCAAGGTGTGAGACAGGAAAACCCCTTCCAGAGCTCCCAGTCACAACAGTCTTTCTTCTGTTTTTAATTCATGGCGGGCAGAGGCTAGGTCCCAGAACCTGCAAGCGTATGGTTTCTTTCGTAAAGACAAAGGAGAAATTGAGGTTTTAAAACCCAGGCTGGTTGAAAGGCCTGGGTAATTGGCTTGCTTTTTGCTTTTTCAGGAAGCATCACGTGCCCACACGTGAAGAGGAAGCTCAGCAGAAAGAACAGCTGTGTGTTGGTTTTGCTGTGAAGTTCCTCCCAACCTCAGCCCATGCCCAGCTGTGGGCAGCACCCAAGGGACCCTTAGGATAAGGGTGCTGGCCGGGAGGAAGGAGGGCGGTATTCCCTGAAGCACACTTACAGTGCATATCTTGTGTTTTCCACTGGGGAGCCCTCTTTGAGAACATCCGACTGCTGGCCAGGCCCAAGGTCCCAGCGGGGACAGGGGCAGGTGCTGGGCTCTGTCCTTGGTGACTGGCTGTCGTCTCCTTGCTTACACATCCCTTCCCCCAGCAAGAATGAGATGGCGGAGGGAGGGCCGGGAAGAAGTGAGGGAGGGGGAGAGGCTCTGGATGCCCAAGAGGAGCCCTCACTGTCCTGTGAGTGCCCGGCCTGCAGGCCCAGGAGCAAGGGGGAGCTGGCAGCCAGGGCCTGTTTGACTTAAGTGCCCTCTTACCTCTGCAAGCTCATGCCTTCTTTGTTCAATAATGATTTGGAGGAGAAGAAATGGGAAAAAAAAAAAACATTCTAAACTGGAGGAAAAATCACACTCGTAAAGCAGCACACAGTGCATCGCCATTTAAAGTTGTATAAATCGCTGCTTGGGTTTATTTTTCAGAATGTAGCTTGATGAGTTTGTAAGGATAGAGGAAAGCATGCGGGGGGTGGGGGTGTGTTTGGGGCTAGTTTGTGAAAAGCAAAGAACAATCAGGAAAGCGGAGAGAAGAGAGCCTCTGACTAAAGACAGGCTTAGATTTGGCCCCAGGCCAACTCGATCCAGTGAGAGCCACTGAGTTTTGTTGACTTTGAAGGATGACTAGCCCATCTTAGAATATTCTAGATCTCAGTGGTAAAGAGCAAGAGGTAGCTCCTCAGTTACATGTAATTGTAATGGAAAGGCATGTGAAGTCTTAGAAAATGTCTCCTGGTTCCACACATTGAAGCACTGACATCCAGAGGGACTTGGAAGCATGTCATATGTCATGCACACACCAACATGCATCTTCATACACACTGCGAGTCATAAGCTGCCTACACTGTGGAAATGATGAACATGTGAAGCTTGGTGTGTAAGAGTGATCACCCAGGCAATGGCTTCCCAGGGCTGGCAAAGCACCACAAAGACGGACGTGAGCGGGACTCACGGGTCAGAAGGTGCAAGTCCCAGACAAGGCACGGTTAGTCTGCGAGTGTAAGGCTCTCCGGTCATGCCCTTCCAGCCGCCAAAGGTCGGACAGAAATCTTTTTCTTCCACTTTCATTTATGGATAACTTTTGCTCTTTGACATAATATATATATATGTGTGTGTGTGTGTGCGTGTGTGTGTGTGTGTGTGTGTGTGTGAAATAAATTCCATGTCCCAGTGGATTTAACCAGCGCTCTTTGTGTGATTCTGGCTTTGGGACGATCTCATGAAGTCTGACAGGTCTCCCTGTGGGTGCAACACTGGATATCCCCCCCTTTCAAATCAGTTGTCCATTGTTTATCAGCATTTTGGGGGACTCTGTGGGTCTGTCCATCATGTTATAAAAAGACAAGGAGGCAGTTGATTGACAAAAGAAGCTAACATGGAATGATCTTAAGAACTATGAGGTTTATTAGAAACACACACCCCACCGTATGTCACATACCACCCCACACATAAACTCACACACATTTTAAACCCAGGCTCAACATGTGAGAGAAAGCATGTGCTATTTGTCTTCGGAGCCTGGCTTATGCAGCGAGCACGATGATTTCCAGCCCCATCCATTTTCCTACCAGTGACATAATGTCTTACTTCTTTATGCCTGAATAAAAACCCACTGTGTGTGCAGATGCATTTCTTTCTTCCTCTGTCTGTTCACAGCGTGTAAGCTGGCTGTGTTTCTTGGCTCCTGTGCTCAGTGCTGTAGTAGACGTGGCTGTGTAGGCGTCTCTGCAGTACACTGCCTCCGGCGTCCTCCAGGCTGTTCGCAGAAGTGGCTGTGGTGGAGTCATAGCACGTTGTCACTTTCAGCTTTTAGAGCATCCTTCTCCCTAGCTCCCACAGTGGCCACACTGCCTTACAATCCCATCAGCCCTGTGTAAAGACCCCTCCTCCACCCCGAGTCCTCAGCAGCGTTTGTTGCTCTTTGATTTCTTTTCCTTAAAAAAAAAAAAAAAAAAAAAAACTTATTTGAGAGAGGTAGAGTTGTATCTGGGTATCGAACTCCGGTCACCAGGTTGCTCCTGCTGAGCCATCCCACCAGCCCTTTGCTTTCTCGATGGGAATCTCAATGCCATGGTGTGGGGGTTGCAAGGCCCAGAAGCCTGAGCTCTGGATGATACATTAGCAACTGAACAGGCCATTGAGTGACTCCTCCCTTGGGCCGTTGAGTTTGCCTCTTGTCTGCAAGACAATGATAGGCTAAATTCCCTCCTTGGAAGTTGAGAAAACTCCCAGGTCCTTTGAAACGCTTTTGTTTCTCTAAGAAACTGTCTGGGCTGTTCCTCCCCCAACAGTTCTGTCCTGTTTACCGGTGAGATGTTAATGCATGCGCCAAGTAACTCTGTTTTGGGGCATACATACATTGTCCATTCTCTTCTAACAACAAGGTGACATGCCTGTTTACTCTACCTGGCGACATCCATGTCTGGTCCCTCAGCAGATAGATGTCACTCCTGACTTCTCTTTGTTAACTAGAATGCATATGTTTTACATAATCCTGTAAAGAATTTGGTTCTGCTCTCTCTTTGATGTTTTCCTAAATTTGGCCCTATTTCTTGATTATAAAACCCCTATGCTTTTACAATAAAGTTGGCTTGGATGATGGTGGACATCCAAGACCCCATCTGACCCAAGCCTGAAACTTTTAATTCCTTCTGCTCCCACTTCAGATTCCCACGTTTGTAGGTTCCGGTTCATGCTGGTTCGCGGGCAGCGAAAGGTATTGACCATTTGCTTATGTGCTTGTTGGCTGTTTGTGTTCATCTTGTTGCCCCTTTGCTTGACTGGAAGATTTGCTTTGGTGGGGGATTTGTTTAAATTGTTGAGTTCTTCATCTATCACAGGTACTAATGCCCTATCATGAGTAGAGCTAGTAGGGATCCCCATCCCCCGTCCCATAACCCATTTCTTCATTCTGGCAATTGCTTCCTTTGATCTTAAGATAGGGTGAAAGAGATGGCTCAGGGGTTCAGCCTCTTACATGTGATTTCCCATAAGTACCTCCCTCCCTCCTTCCAGGAAAATAGAACTGTGTGCTGGGGACTTTGTTCCTTACAATTTTTATTAAGGAAACCGAAAACTGGCCGCATCTCAGGGCCATGTGGGCTTGGATGTGAAACACAGCTCCACCCTTGCAGGGCAAACAGGAGGGAACATTTCACCTTAATATTATTTGGTTTAGTCTGAAGTCGGCTCAGCACTCTGCCCTTGCAGGGCAAACAAGGAGGGAACATTGCACCTTAGTATTATTTGGTTTAGCTGGTAGTCAGCCCAGAGTGGCTCTGGGTGGCCTAGAACCCAGAGTGTGTTCAAACAGGAAGAATAACTGTTTTACTTCTGTCCGCTTGATACAGGTTGTGTTAGCTTTGGGCCAGTTCAACAGCTAATTTTGAAAATTCTGCTCAAGATTGTTTTTTACCATTTCCTGGAAAAAATGTCAAAATAACTAATAAATCCATAATGGTGACAAATGTGAATGGTTCCCTGTAATGCAGAGATCTTCAGTTGTACAAGGAAATTTGAGCTGGCAGGATAGCTCATGGGGGCAAAGGGGACTGCTCAAAACCTTAGTGACCTGAATCCAATCCCAGAAACACACTCGGTGGAGGGAGAGACCTGGCTTTTGAGAGTCGTTCTCTGGCCTTCACCCATGCTCCCCAGCATGCATGTGCATTTCCCCCAATAAAAGTGAAGGAAAACCTCACTTAATCCACTATTTCCAAAGCATGTCTCCTCTTCCAGGCCTCTGGTCTTTCTTCATGCTACTCACGTATATCAGCATAGATAATGTTTCCTGACCTATGTTTTGGGAAGTATCACTCTAGAGAACAGATAAAGAGGTTGGTAGTTGGTTATTTTTCATGATTTTGCATATTAGTAATATTCTCCACTGTCTGGAAGATGGATCTTAAAGCCAGACGTGTGGGGCTTTGAAACCTAGCTCTGATACTTTGAACAATATGTGACTTTTCTTTTTATTTACTTATTTATTTTGTGTGCGCGCACATGTGTATGTGTGTGTGTATCGGAAAGCACTGTGTGTCCCAGTGGAGGACCAAGGGTGACTTCAGGAATGGTCCTGGATTGTTTTTATGTCCCTTTTCTCCCCTCTGGGATTTCTCAGGCTCTGCCCACTAGAGCCTGAAGTGCAAATTGTACCATTTCCACATAGTGTTTTTATGGGATCCAAAATCAGGACCTTCTGTTTGTAAAACAAAGTCTTAACCCCTGAGACATCTCTCCAGGCCAAATACGTGACTTTTCTAAAGACGTTCATCTTATTTGTAGATTATGAGTGCATTAGTCCTCCCTGATTCATGAAAGGTTTGCCTGGGACCTTGGTCTGACTCCTGACACATGCTAGCATCTCATTACTCATCACACTGATAATGGTCTTCAGACTTCTTCTGTAGTACGTTACCTAAAAAGACGAAGTGTTTGAATGAAGAACCATAATTTTAGTGAGCAAACGTAAAACAGAAGTCGATGGCAATTTGTTGTCATTTCATTTTTGTAAAAACAAAAGTAGTTTGGAATTACCTGAATTTAGGAGCATCTCCGTAGGTAACATACAAAACTCAAGACATTTTTCAATGTAGAATGAAACTCAAGTTTGGCAAGTATGGGTGTTTTGCTTTTGCCAACAGTGAGCACATATACTCCCATATTCATGAAATGCATGTAAGTTAGAACTTTGAGATCAGAGAAAGTTGGTGATTAGGAAAAAGGAGCAGGTGTGTGTGTGTGTGTGTGTGTGTGTGTGTGTGTGTGTGTGAGTTAGTACAGTGCTTGCTTTGTCCGCACAAAGCCCTGGGTTCCATATCAAGCACTCCATTAAACAGGTGTAGTGGTGCTTGCCTGTCCTTCCAGCGCTTGGAGGTAGAGATAAAATCAGAAGTTCAAGGTCATCCTTAGCTACATGGTGAGCTGAGGACAGCCTAATCTACATGAGATACCCCCCCAAAAAATCAGCTTACTAATTACTCCAGAACCTCAGTGCACTGCATATCTAACTACAGTGCAGCCAGTAATTCAGAAGTGTTTTGTTAAAACTCAAACTGCCCCCAACCAAGCCTTGAAATGTTTGACCTGCGGTATACACGCAGCTGGAGATCTGCAGTGCCTTGTTACTTAATGATGGGGAAAGGCCAACTGTCCGGCCAAGTGTATGCAAGGGGGCACCAACATCTGGTATTGTTTTCTGCACTTTTCAAGTAGGCTCGGGTGTGAGAAGCTGACCTTTCACAGGAAGGACACTGCTGTAAGCTGGGCCGGGTGAGGGTGTGCTGTAGCTGCCAGCAACAAAGTAACCAGTACACAGGGGCTTAATGCAAATGTTGCCGTTCTGGAGGTCAGAATCCAGGATCCAGGCGAGGCAGATGCGGTTGCTCCGGAGACCTCTGGCTTAGACTTGCAGATGGCTGTCTGTCTGTCCCGTCTAGTCTTTCCCCTGGGCATGCATGCCTTCGCTTCATTTCTTGTGAACACACCAGCCCTAACACATGGACACCAGAGTGAGAGCATCATGGACCCTCACCCTTCTCTCAAGGCAGCCCCTGGCCCCCAGGGTCCAGCTAGAACTACAGGGCTGAAAGGTGGGGTGGGGAGACATGTTCTACCCAGAGCCAAGACGACTCACAGTTCATCAAAATACTTGGCACTTCTGTAAAGAGTGTTGGCCTGGGTACCCCAGATGGGCACGGGGATGAGTGTCCTCTCAGCTCTGAAGAGCACCTGACCCATTTCTTTTTTTTTTTATTCAATTGTGAGTGTGTGCATATGTATGTGTGCGCGCATGCGTGTGTGTGTGTGTGTGTGTGTGTGTGTGTGTGTGTGTGTAGAACCACGGACGAATTCGGGAACCACCATGGACGCCTCCCCCTCCTTCTGCCCGGGGATTCACAGGCTCTGCCCTACCAGGACCAGAAGCACAGGCCGCCCCCGCCTCCGCCTGGCGTCTATGTGGGATCTGGGATCCGAACTCAGGACCTTCCGCCTGCAAGGCAGAGGCGTAGCCCCTGAGCCACCTCTCCAGCCCCTGACCCGTTTCTAAATACGTGACTTCATGGAACGACTGATTGTATTTCCTCTTTTGCCTCTGAGCAGAGAGAGAACAGCATCACAATGTGATTGGATCTCGGTCTGCAGGCCTCTCGAAAGGAAGGCAAATACTTGTTCTGAAAAACAGCTGCAGCAGCCGTCTTAGCCCTGCGCACGTCCTCCTCGTCCTCTTCCATCTGCGCTTGCAGGCTGACCTCTGACCTAGTGACTCAGAGCAGCACCACCAGCTGACCTCTAGACATAGCTTTCTTCCCGAGATGAGCAACTCAGAGAAATGGAGGACGTGTCAGCCAAGGTGTGAGGTTTCGGTTGACACTCTAGGCACAGTGAACAAGGCAGCAAGGAATAAATAGAGCATTTCTTTAAAGATGACCATCAAAAGATGGGAGCTGTAGGGACTAGCGCAATGGCATACTTGTACATTCTCTCTCAAACAAACAAACAAACAAGTAAATAAAATATTTTTAAAATGCATTTATTCCTGACTTTGGAAATCAGAAACTGTTACTCAGAGTTAAAAAGGTAGGGAAAAAGCAGGCTTGCGTCACACCATTGCAAGGAGCCTGTGTTCAGTTCAGTTAATTTTATTGATTCCGATATACAGTGCTGAATATTTTAGAAAATGTCTATTAATCTAAACATTTTTAATTCTATTATATCTATTTTGAGACAGGTCTGGTGCAGCCCTGGCTGTGGCACCAAAGATACCCTTGTTTAGAACACCTCCTCTGTGTGTGTGATACAGTGACTCGAACCCGGGGCTTCACAAATGCTAGGCAAGGTTCCTACCAACTGAGCTGCATCCCCAATCCCCAGCTGTTCTTTGGCTAATGCTTGGCTAACTGCAAACAGAATCTGCCTTTTTGCTTGAATGTAATCAAGTTGGTTTTAAAGTATGATCTGGTTTGCATCGACTTCTAAGTCACAAAGATATTTAAGACAGTACTCAGCAACGGAATGCGCACTTGGCACTAAGAAAATAATAACTTGGGATGTGTTCAGTTAAAGACACGCTGAAGCCACGCCCCCCAGGCCAAACCCAGATGTTCCTTTTTGCTTTGAAAGCCTTTGCCAGCAGGGGGAGCCCTTTTGTTAAAATCCAACATTTTTTTTTTTTTCTCTAAAGCTTTTAGAACTATTCCCAAGTAGCGAACATCGTCTTCACGTAAGAGTCCCCTAGGAAGGAACGCTGCATCAGATTGAGGGAGAAGGTGGAAAATAACTTAGTAAGACGTTTGCTGCGGGGGGGGGCGCAGTTTGTCTTCTGTTTGAACTTCGCGGCAGGCTTTCCTGGATAGTTTGGAACCTCGCATGCTTTGAAGGGCAGGACGCTTTAAAATAAGTCCAGCTAGGGCTGGAGAGGTGGCTCAGGGGTTAAGCCTCCGCCTTGCAGGCGGAAGGTCCCGAGTTCGGATCCCAGATCCCACGTATAGACGCCAGACGGAAGCGGGGGCGGCCTGCGCTTCTGGTCCTGGTAGGGCGGAGCCTGTGAATCCCGGGGCAGAAGGAGGTGGAGGCGTCCATGGTGGTTCGCGAATTCGTCCGTGGTTCTACACACACATACACACACACAGACACACGCGCGCACATACACACAGTTGAATAAAAAAAAAAAAAAAATTAAAAACATAAAAAAAAAAAAAAAAAATAAGTCCAGCTGTTGCAGATGTGGGGGTCACAGTAGAAAAAAGGCGTGTCTTTGTGGTGTGCATCCCGAAACCGCGCAGGTTTTCATAGCCACTGAATGTGTAAATTTGTAAGGGCTGCTGCGCATCCTGCAGTCCGGGTTCTTTCTCTTGCCATAATGCTCCCTCTACCCGCTCAGTGGGCCGCTGATGGGTACCTTGAACCACCTCGCCCAGCTCCTTGCATCGGATCTGGATCTTTTGCATCACGAGTCTCCTGTTCCCTGGATTTTCCTTTTGATCCATGGAACCCAGTTGACAGTCATTGCTCAGAGCTGGACCCAGATCTCACGTGGTTTAAATGTGGCCAGGAGCCATACCGGCGTGTGCTGGGGTGGCGCCCTGAAAACTTTCTCTTTCCTTTTCGTAGAAAGCAAAAGGGTCCAGTGTCAGAGTGGGTCCTTGGCCAGCCAGAGCTGAGGCTTCTGGAAGCAGTGGTGCGCTAGAGGACAGCTGCCTTTTTGTCTTATTTGCCTGACCGTTTGCATACATATACACATTTTTGAAACACATTTTCTGGGGGAGTCAGGGTTTTTGCAGTGTTGCCCAGGCTGGCCTGGAACACAGGACAATTTTCCGGCTCCAATCTCCCCAGGGCTAGGATAACTGGCATCCAGCCCCCGCCCCGCTCCAGACTACAGGCTCCGGAGTTCAGAGCCTCGGGACATCCCACTGTCCTGCTCGTCCGCCCGCCGGCACCTCGCAGCTGCCGCTCCCGCCCAGATCGCCTCGGGGTTGTGCAATTCCACTATGCAAATGAGCAGTTCTACGGAGACCAATCAGAGGCCAACCAAGTCATGACGTTTGTGCCGAGCCCCGGCGTATTTATAGCTCGTATTTAAAGAGCCCTGGGGAGTCTCCCGCTCGGCTGGGCGGTGGCCTTGCGGGAGCTGGGGCAGGCGACTGGGCGTGGGTGTGTGTAGCGTGCACCGTGGGGGTGCCGCTTACCCACGGGCTCCTGGGGAGGGGGCAGACGCTGTCACTTGGATAATTTTTCTTTTCTTTCCTTCCATTTCCTTTTTGTCTTTTAGAGTCTTGTTCTCAGTCTAGGTAGATCTGGAGCTCATTGTGTAATCCAGAAAGTCTGGAACTCGGGGTGATCCCCCTGCCCCAGCATCCTGGTGATTTCCCTCCCTAGCCTCCTGGCGTGCTGGTATTACCGGGGCGCACCACCACAGCAGCGCGCGTATATACGTGCGCACGCGCGTGTGCTGCTAGGGGTCAGCCACCTCTATCCAGTGAAGGACCCCACTCCAGGCCTCCAGTGGAGCCCCCAGTCGTGGCCGTTTCCTGGTGTCGGCTGCTCCGAGGCCGCCTTCCTGGGGGGAGGGGAAACAATGCTGCGGGCGGCCCAACCCTGAGTCTAGGGACTCTGGGGCGGGGCTGTGGGCGGGTGACGGAACCTTGCTGGATGGACACTGGAGGATCCCCGCGCCCAGCGGGTTGACCTCTGACTCTAGCTGCTGTTCACTGCTGTGCTAAAGCAGGAAACGCATTACGTCAAAGAGAGAAGCACCCCAAATTAACCCCGCTGTCTGAGGGCGGATTGGCTTCCTTCCGCCCTGCAGCGGTTGGCTGGGTGCGGGTTCAGGCTCTGGGTGCCGCGCCCCGCTTTATTTCGGGGTGCCTGTATGCCTCGCAGCTGTTCACCTGGGCGCCCAGCTCCTCATCACAGTTGATGCTGCTAGGGAGCGCCAGGCACAGTCAGGAGCTTGGGGACCTACCGAACTGTTCTGTGCGTCCTCGCCCCAAGCTGTCCAGCGGGAGAGCCCCGGCTGGGCGCAAGCTGCACAGCTTCTGGGCCCCTTCCGGAATCTCACTTTTCAGACCTTTGTTTCCTGCCAGGGTCTGCGTCGTGAGTTCTCGTCCCTTCTCTTCATAACTAGCACTCATGAGTTCTGAGGCCCAGGCCTCAGCCTCTCGGGCCTGGCATTGCAGTTTGAGCCACCGTGCCGAGCCATGCCTGCTCTCTAGACGTCTTGAGGACAGACTTAAAGCTGGAGAATGTTGTGTTTGGACACACTTGACATCTTGGGAATTCAGAGCCAGCGAGCCTCACCTGCCTGCTCCCTCCTGGTTGAGGTGCACTCAGGGTAACCCTAGCAACAGTCTAGACTTGGTCTCCATCCTAGGGCGAGCAGGCTGAGCGCATGGGTGGTCAGGCCCAGGAGGCAGCTCCCCGGCTGTCACACATGATCTCACAGCCCCGTCACCCGGAACAGGAGAGCCGAGACAGTTGTACCCATTTCAGAGATAACAGACAAGTAGGAATGTGTGTGACCACGCCCTGGAAGAACACAAACCCAGGCCAGAGTTCACAGAGCTCCAAGCCCTCCTGGTGCTTATCTCAGTGAGGACAGACCTGGGCTTCAGACTGGGGACCTTGCAGGGTGACCTCACAGGGCAAGAGGAAGGCGGAGGTCTTCTTTTCCCTCAGCTGGTAAATCTGGTTAGACACACAGGAGTCAGGAACCTGCTTATTTTTACTGTGTTTACTCATGTGTTCAGAACGACACAGGTGACAAACTCCTTTTAAAGTTGCCGCACACTTGTAATAGTATCTTATAAAGTTGTTTGATTAAACTTGGCTGACCCTTACCTGTCCTTACTCACTGAGTAACGAACAACGCAGCCTTTTCTCACCATGCAGAGAAACTGTCCAAGTGACTGACTGTGTAAATAAGGGGAAATGTTCAGAATGGCCCTCCGGGGTCAGATGAGCTGTCCTTGCTCTCCTCTCTCTGCCCACCAGCATCTTCCTGAGAGCGGTCCAGGCTGCCCTTCATTTCCAGGACGGCCGTGAGGGGCCATTTTGAGTGAGGGGTCTTCTCTACAGCTGAGGTCCTGCTGTTTTGTGTAATAACCACAATGCATGTATTGGAAATGAATGATTGGGAAACAGCAGCTGACAGGGTTAAGCACAGATCTGGCCCATCGCAGCTGAGCCTCCTGAGACTAGCTGTGGGTCTGATACCCAGTTTCTTTATCTGTAAACTGGAAGCTAACTATCACTCTTCTGTCAGAAGCCTGGCTCCTGACCGCTTTCTCTGCTGCCTCCTCTTCCTCTCCTAGTCCTTGGAATGCAGGTTTTCTAACTTCTTAATCCTGGTGGGCCCCTTGTCGTTCAGCACACCCTCTGCGGCCCCTACAACCATTGCAGCGTTTCTCTACTGCTCTCCGTCTTCCTTCAGCTCCACATCTGGTGTCTGATCGTAGAACTCCCCACTTGGACCCTGTGGTGGCTTGAATGTGGACTGTCACCTGCAGGCTCCTGTGTTTGAACACTTGGTCCCCAGCTGGGCCCTGTTTTGGAAGGTTGTGGAGTCTTTAGGAAAGTAAGCCCCCCTCCCGTTGTCACGCCCCCTCCCACCACTGTGCCCCCTCCCGGTGCCACGCCCCCTCCCACGGCCATGCCTTCCCAGCTGCGACCCACGGTCTGTGAAAGTATAAAACTAATAAACCCTCCTCCCTCAAGTTGCTTTTTGCCGAGGATTTGATCACAGCAAAGAGACATTTCTAATGGACATTTTGAGCAGCATGTTCCAAGCCGACCTGCTCAGGACCAGGGACTCCCACATTCCTCTGACAAGGTTTTCTCTGCCTTTGTCTGTGCCTGAATTTTCCTTACTATGATCTAATAGGGAACACAAAAGCATCTCCAGGAGGAGAGGGGATCGCTGAGTGCTCCCTGACTCCAGGGGGAGAGTGGCCTGTCTGACTACTGTTTTCCCGAGTCCAGCGCAGCGTGAGGATGCACCAGGGACACCCCTGGGAAGGACCTATAAGACTGGCTGTTGTGAGGACTAGACACAGTTCCCGTGGAGCCCCAGGACATAAAGAAGCAAGTGAATCCAGACTGTCTTCCCATCGCTAACATGGAACATAGACATTAGCGTTTACCACTTTGTGCCTGCTGCCCTGGTCACCTTGAAGTCTCCAAATGAGAGAAAGAGAAGACGTTCAGGGCAGGTTCCTAGTACTGCCTCCTTACTGAGTCTACCTGCACTGTGCTTTGTTTTTAGGAAGTGGCGTGATACTTGATTGGCAGGCTGTTGGTACATGCAAACTGCCTTCTGTTTACTGTTGTCTCTTTAGTTGCTGTTGTTCTATGTTTTCTTTATTTTTTTGTTTGGTGTGCTAATGGTTGTGTGTGCACACCTGTGTGCGGGATATGTGTCTGTACATTTGTATATGTCTGAGTGTTTATAGACCAGAGGTTGACAGACATCTCTAGTCTTGCTGCAGGAATTCTCTGGAATAATTCCTCAGACACTGCTTAGGGTGAAAGAGAAGAGCTTTAGTCATGGTGTTCTGGAGCTGAGAACATTCTCCGAGGACTCGAGTCCTGAGTTGAGCTTGTGTTTCATTTTATGCTGAAGCAGGGCAGAGCTGGAGCAAGCCAAGTGGGACTTTTCAGAAGCAAATGCAATAATCTCTAGGTGTCAGCAGGGTAGACTGACCACAGGCAGCTTTGTCTGCTGTCAGACAACAGCCAAGAAAACAGAGCAGGTGCAGGCCGTGGGGGTGGGGACGTATCTCGGGACACCTCAGTCACGCTCAGCAATAACTTGACGGTTTACTTTTTTTTAATCTCCATCTTTCTCTCCCATCTTATTGTTTGAGACAGGGCCTCACCATCTTATATTTTGAGACAGGGCCTCACCACCTTATTTTTTGAGACAGGGCCTCGCCATCTTATTTTTTGAGACAGGGCCTCACCACCTTATTTTTTGAGACAGGGCCTCACCACCTTATTTTTTGAGACAGGGCCTCACCATCTTATTTTTTGAGACAGGGCCTCAACAATTTGAGGCCAGTAATCCCAGGGACCCCCTCCACATGTCTCTGCTCACATCACTAGCACTAGGGATGCAGGAATACAGCACCACACCTCGCTTTTTAACCTGGGTGCTGGGTATCCAGAATCAAGTCCTCTAGCCTGAACAGCAAGCGCTTGGCCCACTAGATCATGTCCCCGCCCAGGTCATGTCCCACAGACAAACATGTCCTACAGACATGTTTGTCTCCTATAGCCCCCCCCCTTAGACCATGCTGGCACCAGACTCAGGAACTGTAGTTCCACTGCCTTTGGAGAAGTGGGCAGAGATTAGGGGGCATGAAGGCTGTGGGCAGAGAGGTATGATGGAAGTCAGAGCCAGCAACAGGACTCGGGGGACTTGGCTGCAAGTGTCAGTGTGTTGGGGTAACCCCTCCCCACCAAAGAATACAAGATGCAGAGGAACCCAGTCCAGGTCTGAGCTGAGCTGTGTGGCCTTTGTCAATGCAATTCTCCTCAGAAAACCAGGATTCCATTCACCCTAACTGCCTGCAATGTACACCAGTGGTCAGAATGCAAATCCTTCATACAGTATAAAGTACAGCTGTAAATGAGGTGGGGACTCGTTCATAGACATCACAGACATGAAGTATAGAACCACAAGTCAGCACATTCACTGAGCATCATGGTCAGATGTTGAACAGGAAGCAGAAGGAAGAAGGAAGGAATACAGAGCCCAGGCAGCTCTGCTCTGAGCACGCCAGCCATCCTCCCTGGAATGTCGAGTCTCTGTTCTCAAGGGACTTGTGTTCAGCCAGGTGACACGAAAATTCCTGTGAGGCAGCTGTGAATGGTATCGATATCATCACACCCAGCACAGAGGAGGAGACTGATCGATATCATGTTCTGCAGGGGGGTGGGAGAGAGGAAGTAATTTAAAAAAAAAAAGGACATTGATAGTCAAGCCTCAAGAAGGATGACAGTCAAGGAGGGAGGGACAAGTGAAGTAGAGCTAACCTCTGGCAGCGAGGAAGAAGGTTGGAGTTGGAGGGAGGGGATGTGATGTCATGGAGAGTTAGGGCAGAGGGCAGGGTTGAGGACCACAGGACCTTAATTGGCATCCTATGAATGGAACTGTAAAACCTATCTTTCTTAGAAATCTATTCCCTAGTTCTACAGAAATGGTTGTATCAGATGTTCTCTGTCACTTAATAATATACTTGTAGACTAAAAGATTTAAGTGCTGCATAAAATCAATTATATAAAACTTGCATATCTGACTTTATTGTGTTTGCATTAGCCTGAATAGAAAGGCCTTTAAAAGTGATTTTTTTTAGGAAGCATTTGAATCCTGTTTGGTATTGTATTTATTCTGCAAAGTGTTTAATTAGTGCTACCTGTGAACTGGACTCTGCTGTAAGCTTCAGCAAGCAATCATGTCCTAGGCAGGGCTAGCCCACCATAAAATTGCCCTATTGCACATCTCAATGACATTTGAATGTTAAATAAATTGTATACTCACTTTTAAAAAAATGTGCACCTGCTCCTGTTGAAAGTAAGATTCTGTAACTTCTTTTTTCCTAGAAGTGAAAAGTGGTTAGGTTGGTTTAGTGCATAGATAAAGATAAGGTCAGTCCCTCACCAGTGCTTCCCAATGTGGGCCACAGCCCTTCCGTGCATCTCAAAATGGTTTTGCTGAGTTATAACATGAATTAGAAAAATTAGGCTCGACTAGGAAAGGAAACATCAAAATTACCTTATACTATAAGGTAAATGCTTCATAAGTACAGCATTCGATGTACTTCTATGTTAGGCATAAAACTTTTGGAAAAATTGAATTTTTAATAATTCACCTTGAAGATAGGTCAACATAGTCTTCAAAGTAAGTAAAGTGAAGCAGCTTAAAATGTAGCACGTTCAGCTGCAGGAGTATTATCCATCAGCATGTGTATGCTAGGCACGACGAGGTTGAAGTTTTTATACATAATGTAGGTATTAGTGCCCAGAAAATGAGAAATAAGAAGAGTAGTGATTTATTTGTTAGATCTGCCTGAGTACGCGCCATCACATTGGCAAGTTGTTTCCATCTTGAGCAAGAATGACTTAGGTAACTATCTGAACTGTGGAATGCATTGTCGGTTGCATGCAAAGTGCATCTCTCACCATGGGAAAAGCACCTTTGGGGAGCAGTAGAACCGTGCACGAAGCTGTGGTGTTGTGGCACACGTTGAGCTTCTGACACTCAGAGGTAGGGGCTGCAGGAAGTTCAAGGTTGGCCCACTGAGCTGGCTCAGCAGCTAAAGGCGCCTATGGGCTTGAGTTGGGTCTCTGGAAGTCCACGTGGTGGAAGGAAAGAACTGACTTTTGAAAGTTGTCCTCCACATGTATGTTGTGGCACACACACAAGAGCCCTCTCTCTCTCTCTCTCTCTCTCTCTCTCTCTCTCTCTCTTCTCTCTCCCCCTTCCCCTTAAAATAAAATAATATAAAAATAAAAATCTGTAAAAAGTCCAAGATCTTTCTTAATTACATAGTTTACACAGAATTACTATCTTTAAAATCCCCCCAAATTAAGGGAAACTTAAACACATTACAAAGACTAGGGCAGGGTCTGCGCACATAGGAGATGTGTCAAAACACCAGAAGTTTTTAAGGAGAGGTGGTTAAGGCTTCAACAAGCAGATGAGAGGTAAAGAAACAGGACTGGTGTATTCAGTTTACTTCCACAATGTCACTGGATAGAAGTACAGAAACATAGCAACTGGGGATGGCTGGGTCTCAGGATGTGGGAATAGAATATTCTAGTCACTGTCTCCTAAGGCCACGCTCAGCTGCCACACTGACAGGGCACGCCCAGTCTGGCTTCAGAGAAACTTCTAGAAGAAATGGCCTTGAGCTGTGTTCTGAAGGAGCATTAAGCTAAGACAGAGGTAGACAGTTGATACATAGGGAGGAGGAGAGAAAGTGCTGGCGCGAGCATGGCTGTGTGTGTAAGTGTGGAGGACTAGGTAGTAAAACACCATCATTAATTATTAAAACATTTAGATTTTTGAATGAAGTAGCTTGTGTCTTTGATAGCAGTCTTCCACCACCCTGCCATCATTACTCCTTCTCTAGCCTGGTCTGTCTGGGTTGTCAGTATGTGGTCAAGACTCTTCTCTATTTTATTGTTCCATTTTATATTCTAATATATTTTTAGTGTGTGTGTGTGTGTGTGTGTGTGTGTGTGTGCGCGCGCGCGCGCGCACGCTACATGCTTGTCAGTATACATGATTATGCCCATGCAAGAGCATGACACACAGAGCCAGAGAAGGGTGTTGAGGGTCCTTTTCCATCACTCTCTGCCTCATCCCTTGAGACAGGGTATGTCACTGAACTGGAAGCTCTCCATTCCAGCGAGGCTGGCTGCCCGCAGATCCCCAGGCCCATCTCTGCCCCCATTGCCAAGATTGCAGGCGCATACAGCCTTTGTGTGGTGCTGGGGATCTGACCCAGGAAAAACTCAGGAGCACATGGAGGAGCTCTGCTGCCCACTGAGCTGTCCCCCTGGCCTCCGAGGCTCTTCTCTCCAGCACTGAGACCACAGCCAGGCAGGTGCCTTGGACAGCGGGAGGCCAGTCCACAGAGCAGGAAGAGGACAGTGAGTCCAGGCAGCAAGCAGCAGGCAGTGAGTCCACACAGCAAGCAGCAGGCAGTGAGTCCACACAGCAAGCAGCAGGCAGCCAGTCCACGCAGCAAGCAGCGAGTCCACGCAGCAAGCAGCGGGCAGCGAGTCCACGCAGCAAGCCGCGGACAGCGAGTCCACGCAGCAAGCAGCGGGCAGCGAGTCCACGCAGCAAGCAGCGGGCAGCGAGTCCACGCAGCAAGCAGTGGGCAGTGAGTCTACATAGCAGATACTGAGCAGCAATTCCCCCAGTGGGCAGTAAGTCCAGGCAGCAGGCAGTGGGCAGTGTGTCCAGACAGCAGGTAGAAGGCAGTAAGTCCAGGCAGTGGGCAGTGAGTCCATCAGGAGCCAGTAACTTGGTGCCTTCTGCTTGTGCTGTGTGGCCTCATCTTAAGGAGTGTGACCGCGGGAGATCCAAGGCTCCAGCGCCTGGTGCGCTCTCCACAGTTCCTCGCCAGGACCTGCTGACATAACGAGTTGGAGGCTGACATGAATTAAGTTACATACTTCAGAAGACGCCTGTCCAGTATGTGGTGGTCCTGTTATAATAACAGCTGGGACATTTCTCCCCACCCCCACTGAGATTCCAGTATGATTCCAGTGGTAAACCAGACACACCAGTTGCAGTCCAGACACCTAGAGTCCTCACATGTGAGAATCTCCCAGCCCATCAGATTAGCTATTTTTTGGAATCAAAAAATAGAACTACTTACTCACTTCAGTAATTGCTGAAAACCTCATATTCCTTTAATTCTATGCCGTTACTGTCTAGGAAGTTACGATTTCTTGGTTTAATTTGTCTGTTCAGTGCCCCTGCGCCTTTTCTGGTTTCTCATCTTTCATTTAATAATGTGAATCCTCGGACTGGCTAGGACTTTCTGACATAGATTTGGCCACCCCGCCTTTTAAATTGGGAAAGTTACTTCACAGTCTTGGTGTGTTTCGGCTAAGGTCCCGCAGGGTGATGTCAGTCTCTTTAAATAGCAGCCTGCATCATGACACAGTTGGGATGACATAAGCTGGGTATCTCCCAGTCCCTGCCCGACTCCCATGGGACTATCTTGAGTGACAGCATCAGGGAAGGCAAACATGGTGTCTGTAACCATCACTCAGGGGAGACATCCTTCAAGAATGCTCTCTGCCATCGTATTTTTTGGGAGGGGCTGGTTTTCTTTTTCCTTGAAGAGCTCAAATCCCTTACCAACATATTATCTAGAGTCAATGGATTGCATAGTTATAAAGTGAAAACTTGCATTCAAATCCTTTGTGAAGGATTGGCCACTGGGGGAATTGCTGCTCAGTACAAGTTTTTGGAGAATACCTTGTGCTTTTATGCCCCATGGCTTTGGTTAAGCTTGGCTAAGGGTGGGGGATGTAGCCCATTTTGTAGAGTTCTTGCCTAGCATGTCTGGGTTCTGAATTGTATTCCTAGCAAAGGCTGGGAATGGATGTGGTGGTTCACATGTATAATCCCGTAACTGGGGGGAAGGAGGCAGAGGGATCAGAAGTTCAAGGTCCTTGCTACGTAGAGTTTGAGGCTAGCCTAGAATACATGAGATCTTGTCTGAATTTTAAAAAAAATATGTAAAGTATATATGCATATGAAATTGCCAAAGAATAAATAAAAATAAAAGATTTCACATGAGTAAATAAAATTATCATGTTTTCATACAATTGGCATGTTTTAGAAAGCTTTCTCTTTGTAAGTACTGCTTTTCAAGCTAAGTCTGGGGGTAGATTGGTTATTGGGGGTTCCATGTGTACTGGTTACTCTTCTCTGCTGCTATGAGACAACACTCAAAGCCAAGGAACTTAAGAGAAAAAGGAGATTTATTCAGAGGGATAATACAGTCCATTATGACAGAAAAGACATGGCTGGCTGCCAGAAAGCTGAAGGTGGCTTAAGTCACCTCCGTCATGGAGGCCAAGAGAGAGAATCGCAGACTAACTGAAGCAGGGCAGGACGAACCAGCCTCAAGGCTTGTCCCCTGGGACTGCCTTCCTCCGGCAAGGCTCCTCCTCTGATCATCCCACACCTCGACTGGGATCCAAATGCAGGAGTCTGTGGGAGACATCTGATATCCCGAACAATGACAGCATAACTAGGGTTTGATTCCCAGCCTTAATAAAGTGGGTTTAGTGGTATCCACGTGCAATCCCACAACTGGGATGGTAGAGGCAAGAGAATTACAGGTTCAAGACTAGCCTGAGCAACTTAGTGGGACACTGAAAAAAATGCAATGAGCTGGGATATAGCTCAGCAGTAGAGTACTTGGCAGGTAAGTACTAAGAGCTAGGCTCAATGCCCAGAATTCCCCCAGAGTATTCATTTTCATGCGATTGAGTATCTTATTCCCACATATGCTTAATCATGCTTAATATCACATTTAAATAATGCCATCAAAAATCAAACATCAACCCTGCCTCTTTCAGGTGGTGTTCCCTCAATTCCACCTTGTCTTTGAGCTCTTCGACTGACAAATGTGAGTTTCCATCTGTACTTGGAATAAATCCTCTCCTCAGAGCAAGGCTCTGATCTTGTCATTATTGATTGGCAGCACCACATTTCTATCCACTTAATTTTTGTCTACACACAAGAAGCATTCATTTCATTTCTGCATGGGCCAGAATTCATCTGCAAAGAAGAAACTCGTTTAAGCAGGGAAGGATTTGTCCTGGCCTACAGTGCTGTAGACAACATGGAAGTGGAAAGAGAAAGGAAGATAAGTATTGCAGTTTGCCTGCATGGTTGCTGATAAATGATCATCAAATAGCTTAAGGGAACAAGGGGCTTATTTCCTTATGAAAGTCCAGTTACAGTTCATAGTCCAGCTCGACAGGAGAGCATGCACCAACACCAGGGCCGGCACACCGGCAAGGCTCTACGTAATGGCTGAGAGAGTGACAATCTTTAGTGCCAGACCAGCATGTCTGGCCAAGTATACAAAAAGATGCCAACTTCCTCAATCAGCTCTCAGTATTTTATTCATCTGTTCAGGGCTTAGTTCTACCCATCTGGACCTTCCCCAGCAGCTAGACAATATCCTACAAGTTTGCTCTGGGCTTAACTATTAATTCTCTACAAATGTGCCCAGAGCTCAAACCCTCAACCATCAAGTTGACACCTGTGCCTAACTATGACAATAAGCTTTAAGGACAGCTCATGGAGCCCTACGTAGCTGTGGCCCCTCCTCCAAGAGGGCGCAACAGACACCAGAATGACTCTGTTTCCCACTTCAAGAGTTCACACCCGCAAGACCAGTGCTCCAGCCCCTGCTGCCGACCCCTTGGGCTGGTGAGCAAACAGCGAGCCTGCTGCGGTCAGTCGTCACAGAATGTTACGCTCTTTCCAGCTATGCTAACCACCGGCAGCCACAGGAGTCAGGTTTGTACCCAATTGCCTGGATCCCAGGACCTGCCTGTGCCCACAGGGATATCAGCGGAATGACCATTTGCAACATGGTCACCAGAACAACTGAGGGTGCTGCCAGCTCTTGGGGTTATAAACAAGGGGTTTCTGAAGTCTTGCTGGGGCAAGAGAGGCTGGTCCTTCGAATCATTTCAAACAACGAAGTCTCACCCTGTCTCAGCAATGATTCTGTTATTGTTGAGGTCAAAACCCTTCTTTATAGCTTCATTTGAGGTCAATTAAAAATATTTTGGTAGAAGATTAACTGTTACAACAGCGTGAGACAGACATAAGTAATGAAACCTCATGCACTGTGTGGAAGCAGCGTGGAGACAAGTCAGTGGACACCTGTCCCTCGGGTAACTGACCCTGTCTGGGGAAACAGGAAGAAGCATGAACATATCTGCCCACGGTGGGAAAGACCTGACTCTGACTTCTCCTGTTTTATGATCTACAGGCACATACATACAACACATCCACACACATACATACCTACACACAAAGTAATAAACAAAAGAAATAGTTGTTAAAACAAGCCTTACAGCCGTGTTTCTTCACCTTCACATTGTCCCACGGCATATAAATTTTTTTTAAAATAATTCCAGTCAATTTCCTTGATGTAAACACTGCTATGTTTTTCATGGAGATGGCAGACCAACCTCTACCATCAGGTCACAGCACAATCATCTTCAAATACTTTGTTTCATATTATTTTGTCTTTAATACAGATCTAATGAAATAGATGAATCCAGATTTTTATACAAGAAATAGGCCATAAAAAAGCTCATCCTGGAAAAAATATTTAATGAAATGAGCTTACATATATTTATATAACATGTTATGTAGCATGTAATCATATGTTAGACAAACACTCTACCAACTGGGCTACATCCCCAACCCTGTTACATACAAGTTATACTTATGTGTCTGTTTAAGTATGAGAAAGAAATCTTTGGGAAACCACACAAAAATCATAACCATGAATAGCATAAAAAAAGAAAAGAAAAGATACATTCTGAAACTGGGGCTTTCTTGACGGTGGCAGGAGTTTTGTTTTGGATCTTTTTTACAGTAAATATAAAACCACAAGTTTTTGGTGATCTTGTCAAATCTCTTACAAAAATAAACTGGCTTTGTTTGCTACCATAGAGCAACATATGGTCAACTCTGAAGCATACTTCCTGAGTAGTAAGAGCTGATATATCTGACATGGTCTCATATCTAAGTTATCTTATTATATTTTGAGTGTAGTTTACTGTATGGCTCATGAGTTTTGACCCATATATTTCTCATGATGACAGTCAAGACTACATTCCAGGCTTCAGTGGGGACTTATTTTCTGTTTCTGTGATAAAATACTCTGAACCAGAGCTGGAGAGGTGGCTCAGGGGTTAAGTTTCTGCCTTGCAGGCAGAAGGTCCTGAGTTCGGATCCTAGACCCCACGTATAGATGCCGGGTGGAAGCAGGGGCGGCCTGAGTTTCTGGCCCTGGTGGGGTGGAACCTGTGAATCCCAGGACAGGGTAAACAAGGAGGAGGTGGAGGCGTCCATGGTGGTTCCCGAATTTGCCCGTGGTTCTACACACACACATACACACACACACACACACACACACACACACACACACACAATTGAATAAATAATAATAAAAAAGAAATTAAGAAAAAATACTCTGAAGTGAAGGCAGGAAAGGTTACAGTTCAGAGGTGCTGTCCATCACAGTGAAGAAGTCCTGGGGGAGTCACCTGAGGTGGCTGGTCACAGTGCATCTGCAGTCAGGAAGGAAAGAGCGAAGGGGGATGGTGATCAGTTATCTGTCTCCTTTCTACTCAGTCAGGAACCAAGCCCACTACTAGGGTAGTAGGAGCAGCACCTGCATTAAATCAATCAAGATAACCCCACACAGCCATGCCCAGCAGCCAGACAACCCCTCTCAGGTATGCCCTCCAGCCAGATAACACCTCACAGTCATGCCCAGTGGGCAGATAACCCCTCACAGGTATGCCCAGTGGCCATATAACTCCTCACAGGTATGCCCAGTGGCCAGATTACCCCTCACAGGTATGTCCAGTGGTCAGATAACCCCTCACAGGTATACCTGAAAGCTTGTCCAAAGTGATTCAGATCCTTCCAAAGAGCCAATTAGCACTAACCATCACAATGATAAAGCGCTTGCTCTTGTAGATGTGGCAAAGCCCTGTTTGGATCCCCAGTGAAGGAGGATGAAAGGGAAAAGGAAGAGGAAGAGTCATTTTGTGATCTAGGAATCCCCCCCCCAATTCCCCGGCCTTTTTTACTGCAGGTCCTGGCAAACATGGATTTGTGTGATACCCCAGGCCCAGTGTACATGAGTCATGCAGCAGTAACCCTTATTGCTGAATATGTTGCTTGTCTAGCTCTGTGGGCACCTCCTACAGCCCCAGATACAAGGAGGGTTCAGAAGGGAGGATCATAAATTGAAGACCAGCTTGGGCAGCTTAGTGAGAAACAAGAAGTAAAAAAGAGGGCTGGGGATGGAGCTTAGTGACAAGTACAGAGGGCTGGGGATGGAGCTTAGTGATAGAGTGCTTGCCTAGATGCGCAAGACCTCAGGTTCAACTCCCCAGTGTCACAAAAAGAAAGGGGTGTATATGTTATTTGATTACCTTTCATTATAATGTGAAGCTGAGCTGTTTATTAACAGGTTTGATTTATTAAGTTATAAACGCATAAGGCTGCAGCTAATACTCCAGCAATCATGTTTGGCCTTTTACTTGAGAACTAACCTTTTCTTTCTTCAAAACATTTACATTATCATCAGTCAACAAAGTCTAGTTTTATTGCCAAAACTTAAAAAAAAGCAAACTAAACAAAAACCAAAACATGAACTTGTCTGTTTAGGAAGAACTATTACTGCAGGGACATGTGTGCATCTACGTTTCAGGAAGGCCTGGCTTTACAATAGCCAGGCAATGGAATCAGCCCTGATGCCTATTGACAGATAAACCAATAATGAAAATTAGGTGCACGATCACAACGGAATTTCATGCAGCCATGAAGAAGGGAATTATGACATTTGCAGGAAAACGGATGCAACTAGAGATCATGTTAAGTGAAATAAGCCAGACACCATGTGTGTTTTGTTGTATGTGTAAACTATATTTTAAATTGTGTATGTGCACATGTGGGCATTCATATGTGTCATATATGTTTGTGTGTTAAAGGGGCTCATGAGGGGGAGGAGGAGAGCTCAGAGAGATGGAGAGCAGAGAGGATGATGGACCATATGTGACGCAGAAGCCGAAGGGGTCGACTAGAGGTGGAGGGAGGCTGGGGAACAGGGTGGGGGTGGCAGAAGGGAATGATGCCTGTCTGTCGAGGGGTGTGAGTCCCATTACTCTGTATGTTAGCCCAGATGATTAGTAACAGCAATGACGTGACCTTTTCATGTTGAGGTAACCCACAGGAAAAGTAAATTCTGTGTGATCGTTTATAAAAGTTAAGACATGAAATAACCCGCCAGCTTTGCTGTGATGCGTAATGTCCATGAAACACGTTTTTTCCTTCAGCGACTTACCCCTTTGCCTGGCGGGTTTGCTTTGCTGGTTCTGGCTGTCTCTAGCTCCCGCCACGATGCTGACGGCAGCTCCAAAATCTATCAGATTTATTACCAGCCCAGGGTGGAGCAAAGGTTTCTGCTTCGATCACCCTCTGAGTTTTAGTTCTTTTCAAGAGTTTTTAAAGCGACTGATGAAATGTCTTAAATGATGATTCAGACTTTAGCTTTGCTAACAGGAAGAAAGATATTCAACATGGAAGCCTTCTTGGGGTGACTTTGTGGCTGGGCTAATCCTCTTGTGAGATGTTTTTCTGAGCATGAGTTATTGTTTTCAAAAGCAGTTTTGGGGCTCAAGGATTAAGACTCTGCCTTACAAGCATAAAGTCCCATGTGAAAACACCAGATAGAAAAAGTAGAGGCCTTTCTGGTCCTGGTGGGAGAGGCTGGTAATCCCAGAACAAGGCAAAAATGAGGTAGAAGCAATCCAAGATGATTCCCAGTCACCCTTGGTCCTCCGCAGGGACACACAGTGCCCTCTGATACATACACACACACACACACACACACACACACACACACACACACACACTAAAGTTAAAAAGAATTTAAAAAGCAGTTTCTGTGAGACACAGATGAATTACAGCCAAATCCACCCATGTACAGGTATATTTCAGCAGTTTTTAATATATTTGCAGAATTGGCACCATCTTTATAATCTAATTTTAGAACACAGACAACCTCGACTCTCTTCCCAGCCCCAAGTGACCATTTATCAACTTGCTGAATGTCGATGATTTTGAACTCAGCAAAATATATATGTATGTACGTGTGTGTGTGTGTGTGTGTGTGTGTGTGTGTGTGTGTGTGTGTGTAGAACCACGGACGAATTCGGGAACCACCATGGACCGCCTCCACCTCCTCCTAGTTTACTCTGCCCGGGGATTCATAGGCTCCGCCCTACCAGGACCAAAAACGAAGACACCCCCCCCAGGTCTCCCCCAGACCCCCCTGCTTCCACCCAGCGTCTATACGTGGGGTCTAGGATCTGAACTCAGGACCTTCCGCCTGCAAGGCAGAAGCTTAACCCTTGAGCCACCTCTCCAGCACGCAGGATATATTTTTTAAGCCTTTAGCTAAAGGACACCATATTGAAGACCACTCATATAATAAATTTTAGACATTAGCTTCAGACAGTGCCTTGTTAAGCTTCCTAAAGTACTTAGATTAACTTAACTTCTAGAATAGTTGTTTAAGAGAGACAGAAAGAGACACAGAGAGAGACAGAGAGATCTTTTCCTTCCTTCTCCCAGTTAGTGCTCTTGCTTTGGTTCCTTTCAAGGAGTCACTAAAGGACAGTTGGTGCTGAAGAAAGCAAATATTAGCGTGAGTGGTTCCAAAACCCCCTTTTCCTTTGGCAATTAACAGTGAGTTTACATAGCTAGAAATATCTCAGTAGCATAAATTTTCTCAACACGTTACTTAGTAGAAGTAAACAACAAAAGGTCTAAAATATACAACAGTAGCACTTTAGCTAAATGTGTATTTTAAGGTTTAAGTCTGTTTAGCTTTTAAAGGAAAATCTATTGGATGGGGGAGAGAGAGAGAGAGAGAGAGAGAGAGAGAGAGAGAGAGCAGAAGAGAGATTGCCCAGTAAGCCTCACTGGTTCTTTGTATTCCGTGTGTGTGTGTGTGTGTGTGTGTGTGTGTGTGTGTGTGTGTGTGTGTGTTTATTTCTGATAAAGGAAAGAGCCATCTAGTTTTCTTAGTAACAAAGATCTCACTGGCTGGAGACATGTGTCTAATTATTAGAAATCAGTAGCTCCCTAATTAATTAACACGCTAATGCTGTCATTGTTTCAGAAGAATAAGTTGTAAAACTTTTAGTGTTTAAATTTATTTTTCGTGTTAGCAACTTAGAACTGTGTAAAAACACCAACTTGATCTCATGGTGAGCCTGCAAGAGACCAGCTTGACTGGGCCTCCATATAGCTACTTACAGCCATGTAACAAATAGTCCCAAGACTCCGTGATGAAAAACATTTCTTGGGGCTGGAGAGGTGGCTCAGGGGTTAAGCCTCCGCTTTGCAGCCGGAAGGTCCTGAGTTCGGATCCCAGATCCCACGTATAGACGCCAGGCGGAAGCGGGGGCGGCCTGCGCTTCTGGTCCTGGTAGGGCGGAGCCTGTGAATCCCAGGGCAGAAAGAGGTGGAGGCGTCCATGGTGGTTCGCGAATTCGTCCGTGGTTCTACACGCGCACACATACACGTGCGCAGTTGAATAAATAATAATAAAAAAAAAGAAAAACATTTCTTATTTCTCAGAGTAACCAGGAGCTAAGGACTGGGAAAGTCTGCTCTGTGTAGCTCATGCTCTGCCTTCCCAAGACGCTCATTCGAAAGCCCCTTGAGTTGGACATTGTGAACAATCTTTGCAAGGTGAGGTGGGGGAGAGGGTGGGGGCACACGTGCTCCACCAGCTGATGGAAGCTGTTGACACAACTCGGTTTCTCCACATGTGCTGCTCTTTGGAAGGGCTCAGAAAGCACAGTGACCTCACCAAGCATGCCTGTGGCAGGAGGGTGTGGGAGGGCACTCGGGCCACCTGCTAAATGATTCTTCTGTCTGGAGTTGGGCACGGCTTAAGGATTAAGTCTCTGCTCACAAGCAAAGGACCTGAGTTTGGATCCCCAGATCCCAGGCAGATATGGCAGTGGTCTGTAATCCATCCTTGGAAGACAGCCTGGGAAACCCCAGAGCAAAGAAACAAAGAGGTAGAGTAATCCAGGGTGATTCCCAATGTCACCCGTGGGCCTCCGCAGGCACACACACTCAAGTGCACTCCTGTACGCACAACACATCCACACCCATGCATGCACACACATACACACATGCACACACATAGACATAGCTATACACGTGCATATATACAAACATGCATACATACATTCATGCATAGACATACATGTACATGTACACATACATCTTCCTTGCTTCCTGATCCCACATAGCAGTCCTGAGTCAGTGTGAGAGCAGACAACATGAAGACATGAAAGATAAACTCCACGGGAATGAGAATCACTGATCCCCTCACCTTTTATCATAAAGACTTACAGATAATTTTTAAGCATGACTAAAATGCAAAGTTTTTTCAAATATTATTTTAGGCACATGAAGTCTTTGCCCGCTGAGCCATCTCACCGACTTCATCTTTCATTGAAATGTAAAAATCCTCAGTTAAGCACAGGTGTCAACTTGACTGTTGAGGGTTTGAGCTCTGGGCACAATTGTAGAGAGCTGATGGTTGAATTAAGGCCAGAGCAAACCTGAAGGACATTGTCTAGCTGATGGGGAAGACTCAGCCCATGGTGGGTGGGATTAGGCTCTGGATAAATCACAGAGACCTGGTTGAGAGAGTTGGCATCCTTCACTTGGCCAGACATGCTGGTCTGGCCATCTCTCAGCTATTACGTAGCGATGGTGTGGCCAGTTCCCTCGACCTTGGTGTTGGTGCGTGCTCTCCCATCAAGCTGGACTAAGAACTGTAACTGGACTGTCGTAAGAAAGTAAATTCCTTGTTCCCTTAAGCTGTGTGATGGTCATTTATCAGCAACCATGCAGGCCGACTGCAACACTGCAGGCTCCCAGACCACCATACTCAGGTGCAGCTTGGAAGTGGGCAGAGGCCCAGAGCCCCGCTGTGAGCAAACCCCAGGAATGTGCTGGGCCTGTCAAGCTCTTATCTCAAAGGCATCTCAGGAAGATCTTTGCAGAGTAGTGTGGAATTCAATCCCGTGGTCCTCGGAGTAGTGACTATCCTTCAGTGCTTTTTGGGAAAAATCTACATTTTTTCTTGGTCCTAAACAGAATGCTACTTGTGAGAAATGGAGGGACATAAAGGCTAAGCCTTTCTGTCCTTCCTTCCTTTCTTCTTTTTTTTTCTTTCTTGCTCTTTTTTCCTTCCACCTTTTCTTCCTTCTTTTCTTCCTTCCTTTCTTTTGTTCTTTCTTTTCTCCTTGCTCTCTTTTCCGCTTCTTTCCTTCCTCCCTCCTTCTTCCTATATTTCCTACATTACTACACAAGTGTTTTACCCCTGAGCTATATCCCAAGTCCAGAATTTTCCTCGCTTTCTGGGTTTACTCCCCAAAGAGAAAGATCTAGAAAGATATGTGCCACAAGAGCATTTGCTTTTCATCCCTTTTTCTGGGAGTCGCAGCTGCTCCTCTTCCTCCATCAAAGAGTCAGTTTTCCTTTCCATTCCACTGCTGTGGGAACGATCCTGTCGCCCCACCAGGACCCACTTGATATCGAGGTTGGCTTGGGGATCAGCCTTGGGCTCAAGCCCGACTAAGCAGCTGACCTGTGAGAGAGTTCAACAGAAGGATCTCTACAGCCTTGGTCTCAGGTAATCCTCAAGCTGTGCCACCCCTGGTGGGGACAGAATGGTCTGTGAGCTGGAGCCAACACGCCTAGAGAGACAAGACCAGACTAGTGCAGAGTCACAGGTTCTCTGGGATCCTAGAGCCAGATCCCACACATGCCTTTCTGGAGTCTCCCTGTTGGCTTAAGTTGCATCAGATCAAACAGATGTGAATTACAGATATTAATGCCCAAGCTAGTGACTCAGAAATAAGCTGGGGGCCACTGCTTTGTGGGGACCCAGCTGCCCAGAGCTAATCTCAGACCGTCACAGTATCTGAGAAGAAAATGCCCCCCTCAATTTGACCAGCACATTCGGGGCTCTTGTGGGTTTCCACAGTTCTTGACCACTCTGGGGCTAAGAATTGTGCAGCAAAATGGTTCCGATTTGGAAGCACTGCCTAGTCTGTGAAGGACAGGAATAAATTGGGGTGTGGACCATTAATCCCGACACTTGAGAGGTATCAGCAGGAGAATCAGGAGTTCAAGACTAGCCTTGGCTATATAGCAAGTATGAACTCAGTCTGAGCTACCTGAGACCCTGTCTCTCACCCCCTCCTCTGTATCCAGAGCCAGGGAGCAAAGCAGCTCAGACATTTGTGTGAACAAGATACTGCTAGAAGGAGGGGCATCTCCCCTATCTTATGTCCGCCCCATCATCTGCCGTTCATCTATCTTATAACAAATAGTAATTGTAAAGATATTTTTAAAAAAATCAAAGAAATCGCCTTACATGTTATATACTACAAATTATATAGTATTTTATGATTTATTTGATGTAAATCATCATGTTATATTTTACAGATTATATGATATTTTTTGGATTTAATTTCATGTTATTTTTAAGTGCCTCCCCAAGTTTACATCAAATTTGTGAGACTCCTCAGGAATCGTGGGGTTCGATCTCTGCTCAGGGCAGTGTCCTCTTGGGTTGTATCAGGAGCTTCACAAGTCATGTCTTCCATGGTAACACGGAGAAGCGTAGGCACGTTTCTCTGGGCAGTGATGCGCAAGGCTGAAGCAGTGTGCCGATCCCACTAGGAGCCGCTGACTGGTCCTCAGTCCTGCCCCACCTCACCGATTTCCTATTCTTGTTGAAAACTGAAAGTGACAGCAATCTCCACACTATTCATGCTTTAAAAATAACCCTGGGTACAGCTGGGGTGCGGGGAGGTTGCAGGATTGTAAAAGCAGTCTGCGAGCAGCAATGTGAATCAATTTCTTGGCTCGGTAATGAAAATTAAATCTCTTAGCCTGGCATGCTGACTGGCAATGCAACTTTAGCGGGTGTGCTCTACAGTACCCTAAATACCTGCTTGTGCCAGGACCTTGGTAAGGAATATGTTCTGTGTTCCTTGAGGCTTTTGAGTTCTTCGGGAGAATTCAGCTTGCTGTGCTGGGTCTGTGAAGTGTTTTCCCCAAGACTGAGCTGAAATTAAAAGCGCGAGTGGGTTTCAGAACTGTGAACATTCGAGAAGGTGCAGACAGACTACATCTGTGTTTAGAAGGGTGTGACAGTAAATATCCAAGCACTACAAAGGAGGGCGAGGGAGACAGCTCAGCTGGGAAATGCTTGCTGTGTAGGCCAAAGGACCAGATTGTCCATTAGATACTGAGTGCATGTGATGTCTGTAATCCTAGACTCAAAAGATGGAGACCAGGGCTCCCAGAGCAAGCTGGCTAGCCAGGACAGCCCCGTAGGCAAACCAAAGATTAACTAGAGCTCCAGCCTCAGAAGAAGGTGGAAGAGCAGTACAGGATGATTCTCTATAGCAATCTGAGGCCTCCACATGCACACACCTGTGTACACTCACACACGTGTGTACCCGCACATGCACCCCCTACTGCACGTACACATGAAGAAAATGACAAAGACGGAAAGAACAGTGAAAGTTAAATCTGAGCAGAGCAATTCATGTAGAATTATATTTGCTTTGCTTGACTAGCCATACCAAAACAATAATAAATGCAAATCCTTCTAAGTGGGTGAAAGCTTCTATTCCTGCAATTTCGAGGGACTCGGTGTCCCTAAGGTAAGTCACCAGGGTCTCAGGTAGGATGCGCACTGATTGTCTGGACACTTGAGACATGGACAGTCCTGTGCTCCTGCGCGCAGCCTGGGTGCCTTTGGCTGCCCCATGTGACTTTCTTAGACTGTTTCCTCGTCTAAACTTATTCTTGGATGAACCAATGAGTTTATTGGAGTTTCTTACCAGAGCAATAGTGAGGGGGCTACTAACAGGAGCAAAGGAGACTCAGAAGGCAGCTAAGTCAGCAGACGGTCGTCTCCAGAATGGGTGAGACCCATGGAGGCTGCATCCCGAGCTCTCTCTCTCTCTCTCTCTCTCTCTGGTGCATGACTTGCTAGGAACGTCTCCTCTAGGTTTAGGGGCTGCCCCAGGTCTCTCTCTCTCTCAGACCCTGGTCGCTCTGGGGTCTGCTCAGCCATCTCTTCCACATTTCACTGCTCTGGAGTCTTCTTCATATTCCCCCACCTAAAATGAAATGAGTCCATATTTGCATACATTAAATATGCTTTCTGTGTATATTCATATTTTATAACACTCCTCCCTCTCCTGGTTAGTGCAGACTCCACAAGAGAATTGGATGGGCATTCTGTTGACATCAGTCGAATCTTATTTCAGTGATCTATCACAAATAGCCTTTCTATGATGGTTTAAAGAACAAACTGGGATTATGAAGGAAGAGATTGGGCAACTAATGGCTGGTGGAACATTCTAGATGTAAGAGTGGCAGGTACAGCTATGATACCATGTCTTCTTTGGGTGGGGGAAAAAGCAGGCGCTCAGTATCTGTGGAAGCTCCTCCCCCTTGTCATCCCTGACCACTTCCAACTACATCTGGCTGGAGCCTGGAGCTTTCCGAAGCTGGGCTCAGACCCCCAAGCTACCCAGCCGGGCTGTATCTGCATGCTCGGCTCCACCCACCACCCTAGAGACAGTTGCTTTCATTTTGTCTTTCTAAATTCTCATGACGTCCATTCTTCCCTTCCTTAAATAATATTCTGAACACCCCGATAAGGTCTGCTCTGTCCATTTCTCCCAAACTCTTTCTATACTGGTCGTGCTTAGAGTAGGGGTGACCTGCTCCCTCTGTCTTTGTTCTTGGAAGGGGTATCTTTGCATCCCTGTGCACCGATGCCATGTTGATCTTTTTCCATCGAGCTTCCCTCCTTGTAGGTCTCAATTTAGAGCAGAATCATTTTATTCTTGAAATGCTACACTTTAGTCTTATTGTTCCTGCCAGATCTTGGCTTCCCTAAAAAGCATTGGGAACACATTTAAAAAGAAACTGTCTAAGTTTGATGAATACCAAGGGAGGAGAAGCCAATTCCATTGTTTAGAGAGGGGTGTACCTGTAGCAAATGCAGGCAGGAGTCTGCAGTTGCTGGGTGCATTGTGGAACAGGGGTGTGCTTGCACAGTCGGTGCGGGTAAAGGAGTTCCGCTGCAGGTGTATTACCAGGAGCTTGTGGGGGCCAGACGCAGCGAGAGTTGAGAACACTCACCACACAGTCACATATCCATCGCTGCTGATGTCTGTGGAGGCGCCAGTTCTGACGGCTTCACTGGAAAACGCAAAAGATGAGTTTGCTCGCTTTCAACATGACGGCACTGTTCTGTTTAAAGGAACACTTTAAGAAGTTTCCCGTTTGAGTAGAAATTCTGCTTCTAACTCTTACCTGGCATATACAAACACTAGGTTCCACCCCAGCACTGCACAACAAATGAATGCACAAAGCCCGAACCACTTGAAGTGTTAGATGGGTGAGTAGCTCATGCCTGAATCGCAGCAAGCAGGAGGATGGGAAGGACAGTCACTAGCTGGATTACTCTGACTCATGAAACGAAACAAAACAGAAAACATATTTTCTCCAAAATTTTGCACCCATTTCAACTGTAGTGAATGAATAAAAATTTCAGAACCCAAAGCTGCCAGACTTTTCAGAATTTCTAAGGTTATCTTTTGGAGAATAACCAAGTAATTGTGAATTTGACTGTTTTTCCTAAAGTGTTAATTTTTTCTAAGTGCTTGGTGATATTGTGAATTTGTATTGAATCGGGCACTAAAATGAATTGCTTTGTATCTTTATGAGATGTGTCTGGAAAATTTTTAGCCACACACAGTGGCTCTTACCTGGAATCCCAACACTTGGGAGACTGAGGCAGAAGGATTTACATGTATTTGTAGCCAGCCTGAGTTACAGAATGAGTTCTAGGATACATCAGGACTACAGAGTGAGAATCTGTCTGAAAAAAAATCTCCAAAACAACAAAAAGTAACATAGAAAAGATTATCCAAAATGTTTAAATTGAAATTCTGAATTAAAGTATTAAATTTAGCTTACTATTTAAGGAACATCAATTCACATTTAATGTCCTTTATAGATAAATAAGAGAGACAGAATATTACAAATACATTGAAGGGAAAACTATGTGCTTAGTTGAGCATTCTATTTGCAAATTTAAAAAGGTTGGCCTTTTCAACACTATAATCGTCTGATTTAAGAGTGTTAAATAAGTCATGATAGTATAAACACACATGTACAGTGAAGATCTCTTAATTATTTGATTTGTCAATGCTTTAAGATTTCAGCTTGAGGGCTGGAGAGGTGGCTCAGGGGTTAAGCCTCCGCCTTGCAGGCGGAAGGTCCTGAGTTCGGATCCCAGATCCCACATATAGATGCCAGGCGGAGGCGGTCTGCGCTTCTGGTCCTGGTAGGGCAGAGCCTGTGAATCCCGGGGCAGAAGGAGGTGGAGGCGTCCATGGTGGTTCGCGAATTCGTCTGTGGTTCTACAGACACACAGACACACACACACACACACACACACACACACACACACACACACACGCACATGCGCACAGTTGAATAAATAATAAAAAAATTAAAAAAAAAGATTTCAGCTTGAACTACAATCTAAATCCCTTAATCACTACATGCTTTAAGTAGTAATCACAACCTATTCGCTAGCTATAGTCTAAATTACAAGCATCAAAAGTACAAAAAAAATCACAGATTTCCATAACAAACATCCTAATATTGTGAAAAGTTTCCTTAATCTTCATGGAACTGAAAGATTCAGAGCGATCGTTTATGAGTTCAGCTTTGAAAGAAGACCCCTGGATAACTTTTGGATAAAATCAAAGCAATACTGGGTTCTCAGTTATGGCAGTGAGTGGCATATGTGTATCCTAACACCAAACACCCATCCAGCCCGAACCCCAGAACTTATCATTGAGCCAAAGGTGGTCACTGACCCAAAGACCTTAGAGCTGATTATTGCCTAATTTTCAGATGATAGTAAGATTTGGAAAACTCTTTCATGAAACTGCCCAGTTTAATTAGGCCTTTGTATTTCTTTGATTTTTGAGATGTTAAAGTGTTTTTTAAATAGATATTTATTTATTTGAGTGGAGAGAGAGAGACTAGATACAAGTCACATAGTACCTGTGTGGAGGTCAGAAGATAACTTTTGGAAGTTGTTTCTCTCTCTGTGTGTGTGTGTGTGTGTATGTGTGTGTGAGTTGAGTGCAGACACACATCTGTGGAGGTCAAGAGCATCTCCAGGTGTCAGTCCTCCCATCCTGTAGTGTTTGGTGTGTATCTTACCATGTACTGTGTGTTGACTGACGTGTCTCTCGCCCGGTGCCGTATGCTTGATGGCGTTGTGCTGTGACCTTCCAGCTGACCTTCTGGCTTCTAGGGTGATTTTTCTGGACTCCACCTCCCATGCTGCCCAAGAGTCTCGGGATGAGCACACCTTTCTGTGCTCTGCTTCCAAACTCAGGTCCTCACACTTCCTCACACAGCAAGCACTTTACCCCCGAGCCCCCTCCCCAGCCCCTGTGTTTCAGTTCTTTAAATGGCCCCAAGTGGCTTCAAGGCACTCTGCCAGGTGTTCACGGCATTAAGCCCTCTGATCTGCCACTCAACACGGCTCAGGTATGAAAAGACCAAAGAAAAGACATTCTGACAGCTTTGTCGCAGCTGTCCATCACTAGGAGCATGGTGTGTTAAGGCCAGCATGTCACATCATTGAGCGTGGAAATACAGGTGTTGGATTTGTAATCCTGCATGTGGCTTGGCATCCAGGGGTATCAGATCTAAGAAGGGCCAAGAAAGGTCTGTGTGACACCAGGCTTCTGCCTTTGCAACCATCCTCCACACACACCCCCCAACGACCCACTGCCTGGCTCACTTAGGCCTCACCCTACAAGGAAAGCTCTTCTCTTCTCACAACAACCCA
The DNA here is from genome assembly GCA_023101885.1 of Typhlomys cinereus. Taxonomy (NCBI): domain Eukaryota; kingdom Metazoa; phylum Chordata; class Mammalia; order Rodentia; family Platacanthomyidae; genus Typhlomys; species Typhlomys cinereus. The sequence continues at coordinate 2,848,560 of JALPQD010000212.1, forward strand.
CTCTCCTTCCCGGGTGCTATAGCTGCTTTACCAGCTGAGAAACTCCAACAGAGATTCGGCCTTGAAAATAATACTCCTTCTACAGTCTTCTTGTACTGAGCACTCTGTGTGTGTCTGAATTTCACAACCAGGTGTGGAGCTATAATCCCTATTTTGCAAATAAAAGCATTCAGACCAAATGAGATTAAGTAAACAATCAGTGGAAGGGCTTCTGATTGAGAACGTGGTTTCTATCACACCAAGCTATTTAGATGTTTCCATTTCTCTTCTAATTTGTGAGTTCATGTGTGTCCCTGCCACAAGCTCATCATGCCCAACCCTGTGTCTGAGCAAACAACTTACATTATAATGCCGTTGGCTTGTGTTTGCTTCATCTTCTCTTCTGAATTTCAGTGTCTCTTACGCACAGATCGGGTGATTCAACTCTTGCACGTTGTTGCTTTAGTCTTGCAACTTGGGTCGCTCAGCACTCTGTCAGACTTATTAAAGTGGATAAAAATGAGGCCAAGATGAGAACCCCAAATCCCTGTTACTGTCAACACCAGTACTTCAAACCCTAAGTCAATAGTGTCGACTCAAGTCCACAGAGCCAGTGGGCATGCCTTATACCTAAGAGGTGGAGCCTCATTGTGCTTAGCCCTAGGCACCTACTTCCCAGGGAATGGCCTGAGCTATTTGCTGTCCCCAGCGAGGGGAAGCATCCAAGGGCTCACCTGAACCCTTGCTTCTCAAATGCTTTTTAACAAAATAAACTTGAAAGTTGATATTTAACCATGGCCAAACACATTCAGAAGGTGGCAAGAACAACCAGCTTTTTTGTTGTTGTTGTTATTGCCCCACTTTTAAAAATAGCTTTCTTACGTGTTACTCTTTTAAATGCTCAGATGCTGCTAAAAATACCCTCTTACTACAATGTTACGTGCCAAGAGTCAGCCCACAGACATATTTTTATAGACAGCTTCCACATCCCCGAAAAATTATAGAAATACACAATAACGCCTACATCCCACAAGCCAGAAGCCACTACAGACCAGGTGTCGCATAAGGAGACTGTTTTCCCAACAGAAAAGAACTCCTAAGATCTCAAAGAGGTCAAAATACCTTCTTAAAACAAGAAACATCAAACCATCCCTCAGGAAGAGGGGAATGAGCAAAAATTATACCCTGTGTTTATGAAATTCAACCCTGCTGTAGTCATTTTTAAGCAATCCCATTACATAGTTTATTATGCACATGCCATCAATTCTCACCTTTGTTCAGCAGCCAGGGCTAGGGGCTCCTGACTGGATGGAGGAGGCTTTGTCGCATGTGTGCCTGTGGGCATTGATGATTGTACAGTCACGCCTGTGTGTCACGTCAGGGCTTAGAGAGATGCGGTAACAGGCGCAAGCACCGAGGGAGTTTGCAAAATACTCTGCCCTAGATGCAGCGTCCATATTCGTCCCAGGTTGTTTCATTCCTTTACAATGAGATTTGAACTGATGCAAATTATCACTGTTTGCATAACATATAAAGAGACAAGAGCTTTCTGTCCCTTTGAGTGTGGACTGCAGCGGTAAGGAGTGTTAACTGCATTCTAATTTGAAATAAGCGACAAGTTAACTGGGCTCCTCAGAGCCTTCCATGCGGTCCTATTGTCTCCACACATGTTCAGTATAAGGTTTTGATACTGGTTTCGTTCCTGTTTTACTTTCCTTTTCCCCAGCATTTCTATGGAAATGCCTATGTTTGCCTTCTCAGGAGTTGGGAATTTCAAACAATTCAAATGTATTGCTGTATATTCCTTAGACACAGTGCTGGGCTTCATAAGGACGGTGGCTTCCTTCAAGTATATCTTGGACTTTGACATTATGACTCTTATCACCCCCACACCTTCCTCTTCCCACCTCCTTCCCTCACACACCAGGCTCCTCCCTTCCCCAGTTACCCTTCAGCTCTCGTTGCCTATGTATATAGATGGTTTCGTGTATCTGTTCCAGTTTTATTCAGGTTGCTAATAAATGCAACACCAAACAATTTAGAGGAACAAAGGGTCTAATCTTGCTTAGGATTCTCAGCATGACAGGAGAGGTCCTACCAACATCTGGAGCAGAGGGAACTGTCCACACCATACCCACAGACATGCTAGGTTTACGAGTCAGCCAAAGAATGCCAGGATTGGAACCAGCTCTCTATCATTTTACCCACCTGCTCCGGGAAGAGTTTCACCTACCACAGGCTGGCTCTTCCCACGTTAGACCATCTCCACAGGCTTGCTTGGGGCTTTTCTTAACTACCAGCTGTTCACAGATGTACCCAGAGCTCAGCCTTCAGTTACCATTGCACAGAGTTGACACCTAAGTCTAAGTAACACAGTACTGATATAAAATCTAGGGCCCGCATCTGAGAACAAACACTGTGACTTATTCATTTAACGTAATGATTTCCAGCTGCATCCATTTTTTCTACAAATCGGGATTCGATTTATGTCTGAGTCCCTCTGTATGTGGACCACATCTCTTTATCTGCTCATCTATCTGTTGATGGACATCTAGGATGGTTCTGCCTCCCACTCACGATGACTAGGGCACCAGTAATCATGGGTGTGCACATATCTCTGTAATCTGTTGGTATATGCCCAGGAGCGGCACGAGTGTGTTACACGATAGTTCTATTTTCAGCTCTCTGAGGACCTTCCATACTGATTTCCACCATGTACATCTCCACCAACAGTGAATATGATTCCTTCTTCCCCCACAGCCTCACTGGTATTTGTCCTCAATGAGATGTGACTGTCGTGGAGAAAACAGGAGGCTGCACAGATGGTGCATTGTTGAAGCGCCTTCCGTGCATTCGAGAGGACACTATTAAGTTCCCGGAACCCATGTAAAAGGTTGGCAAGTGGTGAAGTGCGGATCCCTGGCACTCACTGGACAACCAGCTGAGTGAATCCAGCTCCTTCTAGCTCATTCCAGCTCATTCTAGGCCAGTGAGGAATGATGCCTTTGTTCTCTGTCCTCCACAGACACATGCAGGCACGCATGTGGACAGATAGCCAGCCACCCATCTGCACGCACAGAAGAAAGTAGGCATGTTTCGCCTTTTATTGATATAAAAGGATAAAAGCAGGAGACTTACAAACAGCTGGGGCCCGCAGCTTACAGCTGAGTAGTGTCCTGTGGTGTCAGGGTCATGTAATTGCTTATGACAAGGTCAGCAACAAGCTGGATGTCCAGGAATCACTTTGGAACACTGAACCAGTCCGTTGGTGTGGTGTTGGGACTTGCTGAGCTCATGAGAAAAAGTGCCCCGTGCCAGTGCTGCCCCCCGCCCCCCCCCCAGAGCTGCCAGACTTACAATGGCTCGTTAGCATTTGCGAGATTTCTATTTTAAACCTTACAAAGTTATTTTCATGGTTGTATATTTGGAGGCAAGTGCTGAATTTATTGGCAGAACAGGACAATAATGAGTTTCCTACACCGTGGCTGCCTTTCACTGTGAGCTTTGTCATCTCCAGGGGGAAGGAGCTACTTCCTGTCCTCAACTGGACCAGGTTTCCAGACTTTTCTGTGGCCTTTATCTCCATCAGTCATTCTTCCCTGACACTTCCCTCCTCCGAGTCTCTGAACCATGTCTTGGTTTTATTTTCTCGTCCTTCTTTAATGTCCCACAGTTTTTACGCCTTCACCAACAAGCCTTTACTTTGGTGGTATTGTTGTCTTTTGTATGAGATAGAGCTTCCCCCGAGAGCCCAGGCTAGAATAAACCCTCTGTCTTGCTGAAACTTACCTTGAATTTCTGATCACCCCGCTTCTACTTGCTGAGATTACAGCTGTGAATTACCACACCCTGCTGAGAGATCTTTCTGGAACCTCTTTATATGTCATCTTTCCTCCGAAGACCTTATCAATTCAGGCCTTTTCAATTTTCTGCAATTAACTTCAACATCGTGCTTTCTCTAAAACCAGCACTTGGAGTTCCAATTGCCTGACAAACCCTGTCACCCTCTGGAAGCAACTTAAAATGTTAAATCACAGAGGAACATAACACGTCCTATCTTGAAGTGTTCTGGGACGTTTGTAAGACAACAGCTCATTCCCTCACAGAAGTCTCATCTATAAAGTAAAAGATCAGAGGGATTCAGGTTTAATTCTTTTGTGTAGTTCGCAGGTTAATAGCCTGACTCGGGGCTGGAGAGGTGGCTCAGGGGTTAAGCCTCTGCCTTGCAGGCAGAAGGTCCTGAGTTCGGATCCTAGATCCTGCGTATAGATGCCAGAGGGAAGCGGCCTGTGTTTCTGGTCCTGGTAGGGCGGAGCCTTTGAATCCCGGGGCAGAGTAAACGAGGAGGTGGAGGCGTCCATGGTGGTTCCCGAATTCGCCTGTGGTTCTATACACACATGCGCGCGCACACACAATTGAATAAATAAAAATTAAAAAAAAATAGCCTGACTCCCTGAATCTCTTCACCTGAATCAGTCAAGTGCCTGTGTCTACATTTGGACTGTTAGCATGATAGAATTCAAAAGCAGCAGCATCTTACATACTTTTGAGCATGTCCACAAGGAGCTTCCGGAAAAGATTAACTGGGCAGGGAAAAACCCCTGAGTGTAGGGGGGGCGCCATCCCTTGCATTGGGCTCCCAGATTATAAAAAAATGAGAAGGGGGAGAAATCCATCCGAGTGTCTGCCTTTGTCTCTTTCTGCTTGCTGGTCCGCCGAGGCGTGAGCAAGCCATGCAGCACATTCCCTCTCCCGGCCAGGCCTTCTCCATTGTGGTGCCCAGCATCACCTCAAACAGTGAGCTCAGATGATCTTGGCTTCTCTTAAGCCGCTTCTCCTATCTGGTCACCAGCCTGGACACTGTGCCAGTAACATGAGATCACGTTTCAAAGTCCTGCATGGGTGCCTGGGGAGTCAGTGGAAGCCACTGTTTCTATGTCCTTCCTTCCCACAGCATCAGCAGTCTCTCGGCCCTGCATCGTCTCTTCACTGCGATGGTTAATGTTGTCAACTTGACTCCTCAGGAGGACCTGGGAGAAAGGGTCTCTAGATTCAGGCAGATCTTTCAGCAGACTTGTGGGAGACTGGGAAGACACACCTTCACAGTGGGTGGGCCATTCTTTACCTTACTTTTCTGTCTCCTGACCTTTGCTTAGCTGTGCTGTCCGCCAGCTGGTGGAGGTCCTAAGACCGTGTCAGGGCACATGGCCAAGACACCTAAAATCTGCCTTAGCAATCCACAGAAGCAGACTGCCTAACAGAACTGTTCTCAAGGTGGGTTAGGAATGTGAATTCTTTTAACCCTAGAACACGCTGAGTTAGGAAACATGACTGCAATTCAAAAGAGTGAGAAACTGAGGACCAAGCATGAATGGCCTGTAGGTGCCTGCGATCTTACAAACAGCGCAGTCAGGCCAAGTCAGGTTGCCTCAGCTCTATCAAAGCTGAGAACTTGTACTCTTGTCACACAGCCGCGGTGCCCCAAAGTTTGCTGGCGCCATGCCAAAGTGAATGGGTCACCAGTCACAGGAAGGCTTCCAACCCACAGCCAGGACTCAAGTCTTTGTGAGACACGTCAAGAGTTAGAATTAACCTGGCAGATAAAGGGCTGGGGATGGGCTTAGTAGAATCCAGGAAGCCTTGGCTTCCATTGACACTTAGGGGTTCGGGCATGGTGGTTCTAGTCCTGTAATCATAGCTCTTGGAAGGTAGAGGCAGAAACATCAGTAGTCCAAGGACATTTTTGGCTGCAAAGCAAATGCAAAGCCATCCTGGGTTATGTTGAGACCCTATATCAACAAATAAACCTACCAATAACAAAGATTGTGAGATGATCGGAAGTCAATACCTGAGCAAGTGAGAGGATGACTGCTCCTTTAACAATCTGCCTGTGACTGCCCTTGGCACGGGGCTGTCGGGTTGGGGCTGTTGGCGTGAGGCTGTTGGCATAGGCTGTCGGTGTGGGGCTGGCGGGGTGGGGTTGGGAACAGTGCAGGGACAGGCCAGCAGTACCTCCCTGTGCCCTGTGCAGTATTTGCTTCCAGAGGAAGTGTGTGCTCCTAAATGTTCTTGGTTCCTATGCCACCAGGCATGATGCCCTTTTTACTTAGCAAGCCCCTGACCTCCTTCTGACCTGCTCATGGTCTGTCCCTCAGAGCTACTGGGAGTACATATCTGACCTGCACTGTAAAGTGCATTTGTTCAAGATACGTGACTGCCAAGAGAGTTCTCTCGAGTCTTTTCGGGAGTCGTGGATTTCACCTTAAAACTGAGGAGCTGCCTGGGCATGAATCAGGCTGAGTCTTGAGAACTGGCTGGGGGGTTGCTGTAACTGGGTCTGCAAACTTACCACCCAGACTGTCCATGGAAAATCAAACCCTTGCCCAGTAAAGTTGCTGTGCTTGGCTCAGTCACTGGAGGCTGCATCTCCCTCCTTGAGTTCCCACTGGTGTCTGTAAATACAGGAACTCGCCATGCGTGCCAGCCAGCCATCTAGAGAAAGCATCACGTCTGATTGGCTGCTTTCTCTTCTCATCCTCCAAGTTCTAAGTGGGTTTCCTTTGGGGAAATTTTGGCTGTTCAAACTGGGAAGATTCTGGGTTATCACAGGTCTCTAACTCCAGAATTAAATAAGGTAACAAAGAGAGAGCGAGTGACCAAGAGAAAGAGAGAGAGAGAGAATGATACATGCCTGTAATTCCAGTACTTAGAACACAGGACACACCATGAATTGAGGCTGATTTTGGCTGCAAAGTGAAACACTTTCTCAAAAGACAAGCAAACAAAAATAAAGTAAAATCACTAAGTGAGGTTTGCACCATAGTTTCTCCTAAATGTTATAATTATTGGAATTTTGAAATTTCTAGGTCTTTCTGTGCTTAGGGCAGAGTTGTGTTTACAAACGTCCACTAAAGAAAACAGTCTGTGTTGTTTCCTGATGCTTTGCAGACGGTGCTGCTAACCAAGATGTTGAAGACCCGTTCCCCCCACTTCCCCCCCCCCCGATATTTCCTTCTCTTCTTGTTCTTGCTGGAGGCGTTGAACAACTGGGCTACTTTTGCAAAGGTCCTGTCTTGTTCAAGAAAATGTATTTAAGGTTTTAGGAAATAGAGCTGCATTAAATCACGTATTCCTCCTGCCTTGTAAGACTTCCCTGTCTGTCAAAAATACTTATATTAATATGCTAGCAATTAGCTTTGGTATGCATTCTGTCTAAATATTGGAAAATGAATCCTGGTTCTCTCACAATTTGATTTCAAAGGAATGTAATTGTGTTCATTAGTTCCTCTCATGGTTAAAAAATACCTCTTAAGGGCTGGAGAGGTGGCTCAGGGGTTAAGCCTCTGCCTTGCAGGCGGAAGGTCCTGAGTTCGGATCCCAGATCCCACGTATAGACGCCAGGTGGAAGCGGGGGCAGCCTGCGCTTCTGGTCCTGGTAGGGCGGAGCCTGTGAATCCCGGGGCAGAAGGAGGTGGAGGTGTCCATGGTGGTTCGAGAATTCGTCCGTGGTTCTACACATACACAGACACACACACACACAGACACACACGCACGCACATGCGCACAGTTGAATAAATAAAAAAAAAATTAAAAAAATACCTCTTAAAAGAGGGAAGATTCATTTTGACCCCCAGTTTCACAGATTTGGGGTCCACAGTGAGCTGACTCCATTGCTTTGAGCCTGAAGCAAAGATGAACATTGGAGTGAAACACTCAGACGCAGACATGATTGTTGGCCTCCCAAGTATATACCCGTCTCTGCTGCAGCTTCCCAGGATTCTTTTTTAAATACTTTAATTTTTATTCTTTTAGAGTTTCATGCATGAATACATGGATTAATGATGTTTTCATACCTTGATCCCCAATCCCTCTTTTTCCTTTCATGACACTTTTCCCAACCAGCCCCCCTCCTGCTTTCATACTTCTCGCGTGTGTGGCCCACTGAGTTTCAGCTGGGTTGCCGTCCTGTGCCTGGTGCAGGGCTGGTGCAGGGCTGGTGTATCTGTTTGCTCTGCCATTGGGAAAGCACACGCCATTCCAACATTAACCCTCCTTAGCATCTCAGGGAGGCGTGGAGTCTCTCGAGACGTGCTCCCTTCTCAGGTAGAATGCTGACAGGCCGAGTCCTTCCCAGGTCCTGCGCAAGTTCCATAGCTGTAGTGTTCAGAAGACCCTGTCTAACTGCACCCTTCACCCCCTCTTCACGCCCTCACGTGCTATGCCCCCTCTTCCGTGATGTTCCCTGCATCTTGGGACAGGGACATGGCTTAGAGGTGCTGTTGAGGGCAGAGACGTCCACAGTCCCTAGCCCCTGTGTTCGGCTGCTGGTAATTTTCTGTAACAAACACTTTCCATTGTAGAGAAGCCTGTGGATTCAGTGCTTGACGAGCCTCTAACCCGTGGGTGTGATGACAAGCGCTTAGAAGGTAGCCGGGATTCTCCACGTGCGCACCAAGGGCCCAGTCCTCTGAGCACGTGGGGTGGGGCAATTTAGGAGCCAAGATTGCTCAGATCTGACAGAAGCATAGTCAATTTTACTGGTGTTTACTTTCTCCTCAACAAGGATTCCTTCAAGACATTCCTTCCTTGTTTATCTTGAGCTAAGAAGGTAGCATTTATATATGGGATTCAAAACATTGTTTAACTAATTATTTATAGTTTAATACTTTAATGGGAACCCCGTTATCTGAAGGCAGACTTCATGGCCCACTATTGAGCAGGGGTGCTTTCTCATTTTTCTGTGCACAGAAAGACATTTTCCTCTCTGTGCTCCCAAATACTTCATCATAGATCCCTTATCTAGCAACAAGTTGGGCCCTGTGAAGTGATACAAAGTGCCTAAATCCTGGCAAGGCATGTTTGCTTTGAAGCTGTATATTATTCTAAAAGGAAAAAATAAAAGGGGTCACACAAAGCAGCAAAACTAATCACAAGTCAAGGAACCCAACCAGAAAGGACACATGCTACCCAAGGGAGCAAAGATTCCAGTGGAGAATGTTTAACTCCACAGACTTAGCTCAAGCATTTGAAACTCTCCAGGCCAATTATGTGAACCCTGGAGACCGCAGGGAACGCCACACAGCCAAGTGGGTGCTGGAGAAGAATCTCTCTTTTCTTTGCACAGGCTCGCTGAGCGGGTTCTCGCGAATGCCTGAAATGCTTGGTCCTGTGTTCTTTAAAGTTATGTCAGGAGGCGCCTTTCTTCTTTCTAGTTCAAGAACAGCGATTGTCCTCTCTTCTGTTCCTTTCATGTCGGTTTCTGCTTTGGGATTCTTTGTAGCTAGTTCATAATCTCCTTTAAGTTTTTCAGGTAGTCATGATTTAAAGAGTCCCTGTCTCACACTATCTAACGATTCCCCATTTAAAATGGAAATATAGCAAAAGAAAGATGAACAAGAAAATGTCCAAGCTGGGCCTGACTGGCAGGAGCCCGGCTGTATTGCAGCAATAGAGAGGTGGGGGCAGGCAGATGCCCGGGGTTCACTCCCCAGCCAGCCAGGACAAAGTGGAGAGATTGAGGTCCCAGTGAGAGAACCTGTCTCAAAAAGTATGGTGGACGGCTCCTGAGGAGGGAGACTCCAGGTCGACCTCTGGCTTCCACAGTGGGATTCGTGCACCTTAGGACAGGGTATATTGCATCTTTGGGTTGGAGGGTGGGTGGTCCAAGAATCTAGGACACTACCAGATGGATGTCTGAGGATAAACAGAGATTGGGCCTGGCATATGGGCTGCACCAGAGCATGCAGACCCAACTGCAGGAAGCTCAATCATACAGGTTCCCACCCTGCTTAACCTGAGCAGACTTGAGCTGCTGTGTACCCCAGGCTGGTGCCAGCGAGAGAAATATAGTCACAGTTAACTTATGGAAGCTACAGATCTGATTGACAGGGAACTTGCTGAGGAAAGAAGAAAGATGCCAAGGGGGTGGGGGGGCTAGGGGTACATTTCACAGTAAGGGGAGCCCATGATTAGATTCTGTTGTAGTGATTCTTTCTTTTTTCTTGCTATGAGAAGATGACTCAAACAGCTCAGGGGAGGAAAGGAGATCTCTTTGGTGTGTAGTTCCAGAACGGATGGAGTCCAGTATGGCAGATGTGCACGGATCCCCGTGCTCAGCAGAAGCACGACACATGCATGTTCACATCCTGTGGAATCAGCAAAGTCCAAAGTCAACTGACTATGCTTCATTACTGCCTGGCTCATTTGTGCTTCTCATGGCTTTACAATGTCTGCGCGCGCACACACACACACACACACACACACACACACACACTAAGTAAATAAAAAAATAAAAAAATAAATATTAAAAGATTCAGTGAAGAAAATGAAAAGTGAGGTATGTGCTATGAAAAATTGTATTAACTGATGACTGACTCATGTCTAAAGTGTATAAAGAGGCCCTTTATAAATCAATAAGGAAAAAAGCAGATAACTCAAAAGGAAAATGGACAAGTTATTTCAGTAGATTGCAGCACAAAAATAGATGTCCAAATGACATGGCAACTTCAGGGAGCTAGATCCCACTGATACTGAAGAAATGCATGTTACATTGGAGTAACTATTGGAGATGGCACCAGTCATACAGGAAAGGAATAAAATCCAAGTCCAACAACAGTGATGAACCAGGGAAAGCCAGGCAGTATCATTGGGTAAGCGTGTAATCTATGACTCAATAATTCTGCTACCAGACACGACTTCTGCCTAACTTGTGCCAACATGTACAAAGAAGTTCACAAAAATATTATTTCTGTTAGTCAAACCAGGACTCAATCCAAATTTCAATCAATAGTCTGTAGATAAATAAGTTGTGATGTAGTCATTGAATGAAAATGGCCCGTAGCCATGAGATGAATTGGAATCTGACAGAAGCACCACTGATAAATTTCACAACCCAACAAAACAAAGCTGAAAGCCACAGCTCAGTGCTTGAAGCCCTTCTGAGTCCTGGGTTTGATCCCTGCTATATTAGTTACTTTTGTTGTCACTGTTACAAAATCTTTGATGAAAAGCAACTTCGGGGATAACGGTTTTATCTAGGTCCGTTCATCATGGCCCTGAAGGCACCGGGACAGGACCCACTGCTGTTGTGGCAGCTGGAAGTTGTTGGATCAAGAAGTAAAGGAAAGGGGCTGGAGAGGTGGCTCAGGGGTTAAGCCTCTGCCTTGCAGGCGGAAGGTCCTGAGTTCAGATCCCAGATCCCACGTATAGACTGCCAGGCATAAGCAGGGGCGGCCTCCACTTCTGGTCCTGGTAGGACGGAGCCTGTGAATCCTGGGGCAGAGTAAACAAGAAGGAGGTGGAGGCGGTCCATGGTGGTTCCCGAATTCGTCCATGGTTCTACACATACACACACACACACACACACACACACACACACACACACATACACACACGCACAATTGAATAAATAATAATAATAATAAATTAAAAAAAAAAAAGAAGTGAAGGAAAGTGAAGGTACCTAGCATGCTAGTACCGATACTACAAGGCTCAGTCATTCAGGGTGAGTCTTCCCTCCTCACCTGCTCCCTCACAAACAGCCTCAGAGATATGTCTCTAAAATCCAGTCAAACTGATAATGACAATGATCCATCATCACACCTAATGGGAAAGCCAAAGACAAATGCAGACCATGCTGGGCTGGAGCTCAGTGGTAGAATGCAGGGAATGCTCAAGCCCGAGATCTCCATTTCTTGAAGACGGACGCCAAGGGCATCCCTTGTGGTCTCAGTTGCAGTGTCCCTCCTATGCCAGCATAGTTAGCCTATGCCAGTATAGTCGTAGGCTGACTCCTGTTGACCTTCCCACAAGGGGCAGGGATGGATCTTGTCCTGTCTCGAATTGGATTCCAGGGCAGAGGTGTTTTTTACATATTCCTTCCGGTTCTTTGGAAGCCATCTAGACATTGATTAGCATATGTAAAGGATGGGCATGGAGCTTGTATCTCCATGTTCCTGACCTGTTCTTTCTCCACCCTGTATGGGGCCATTAGGGCCTATTAACATGTCTAAGGATTGGCAGGGCTGTATTGTTGGTGGTGGTCCCACCTGTTGTGGACTTTGCACCTGCAGTCTGTCACTATTGATGTCATCACTCTGCGCCCTGTACAGACTTCACCCCCTGTTTCATGGTATATAAGTGATTAGGTTCCATAATAAGCTTGACTTGGTTTTCTGGCTTTTCCAAGATCCCCTCTTGACCCAGCCTGACTTTATTCTTGCTGATCCCCCTCTGGTACCCATCGGGATTGTGAGGTAAGCGTGCTGGTCATGGGACCCCGCGGTAGAACACTTGCTCAGCGTGCAGGATACCCTGGGTTCAGTCCCTAGTACCTGGAAGGGGGTGGGGTGGAAAGGCAGTGCTAGGGAGGGGAGAGCTTACTTTATACTGTTGGAACCAAAGTTCCTGCACCTGATTGAGCCCCTCAACTAAAGACACAGAGACGCCAGAATTGATGCAAAGGCAAGAGGCTTTAATCACCAGCGCGCTGGGGTCACCCTGCTTTTCGGGAGCAAGAGTGGCCCTGAGCACTTAGGACTTGGGTTTTTTATAGGGCAGGGAACAAATTTCAAACAGAGCAAACCCAGCAAACGGGATGAAACATCTGGTTATTGGTGATAAGGATGGCTCAAGGGGTGAAGCACAAGTCAGTATGACTAAGGGGTAAGGTACAGGGCAGTTCATCAAGAGTTAGCATGACTAAGGTCAGTTCACAAACAGGATTTCATGTTCATGTCCACACATTTTTATGTCCACAATACCTACACGTGAAATAAAATCACATGGGTAAATCTGAAACTCACTTAAACCAACACCCCACAATGCTAGGGGTACAGATGTGAGTAACAAAAGCTGCCAAGAACCTGGGAAGGAGGCGCCGTGCTGCTTGCTAGGGGCATCTTTGCACCTGCGCTGCAGAGGCGTTGGGGTGCACTTAGGATGTGACATTGCCCCCCACCTTGGGGGAGGTCACACTGGTGTTTCTATGATTCCTTGAGCCGTTCATATTTTCTGCACTTTATGGGTGGGTGTTGCACTTCGTAATGAGGGAGTCAACTTTGATTTTACTTTTATTTTTCACTTCATCATGTTTTTGGAGACAGGGTGTCATGTCGCCAGGCTTGTCCCACTGCGAAGCTGGTTTGGAAGTGCTGGTCCGCCTGCCTCCCCCTCCCGTGTGTTTGCATTGTGGGCAGGAACTACTGTGCCAGGTTTACATTTTATTCCAAAGAGCCTCGTTCCTGCATTCTTTCTTCTCCACGTGAAATGTCCAACAGCTACAAACTGTAGAGGCATTTGAAAGCCTCGACGCACCATATGTCTACTGTGCTATTTCTGTGAAGGGCACAAGGCTTTTCTTCACAACCACAACACTGCAGCAGCCAATTCTTAGTTGAAACATCGCTCTTCCCAGGGCAGATGGCCACCGGCCGAACGCGCTGTGAAAACCAAGTCATGCTGGCCAGGCTGACTCTCGTCGAAAGCGGAAACAGATGACTGAGCTATTTCCTGCTGGTCCCTCCTAATTTGAGTACTGATGCTCATCGATGTGACTTTGCGTCTAACTATGTGGAGATGAAATCAGAAAATTGAAGGTGAGAATTGAAAACTGGAGACGGGCTTTATGAATGAAGACTTAGAATAGCCAACATGGTTGTGTTTCTTCTGGCTGCTGTGTGCAGCTGGCAGTTATTGTAGATAATGACTATGTATTATTGGCAACACCTCTAATAGGTTAGTAGTAATAATAGAAATATATATGCTGGATTTTAGACAATGTTTGGTCAAAATTCATTTTGTGGGCTTAGTGTAGAATCTTCAGTTTAGGCACGCCATGTCTATAGTTCTGCTAACTTTTATTATTTCTGAATTATTACATTCATGTCGTGAAGCCCATTGCCATTGAGTGATCTGGTGCTGGGCACAGACACATCTGTGTGGACACCATCACTTGTGTGTCTCCCTGACTTTCACATTGCCACCTAAGGACAATCTGCAGTTTCCTCCACCACCCGGGCCTCAGCCTGGCACTTCCGGGCGACTCTCCCATGTCTTCGGGCTCAGGCTGGCCACATGCCTGGCATGCGTGTCGGCTCCAAGTGTGTCCCTCAGCACCAGACAAAATGCAGAAACGTTTTTCGGCACAGAAAGCATTCCTTCCCATGAGCTACCAACAGTACTCACACCTGTCACCCCAGCACTCTGGAAACTGGAGAGTCCTGGGAGTGTGAGTCCACCCCGCGCTACAGAGGGAGACCTTGTCTCCACACGAGAGCATGAAGTGTCTTGTGGCTGCTCCTTCGCTTCGCTTCTGATCTCTGCACTGCTGATTTGATCTCATGACGCAGTTTCTAAAACACAAGGCCCTTCATTCAGTCTTCTCTTTGAAGTCCCAACAGCTTCATCCCCTGTCTGCGCCTGGTCCCCACAGACTCCAGAGACTCTAGGGGGTCTCAGTGCTGTGTAATCCTTGGGCATCTTTCCAGCTTAGCCTTTCTGTGCTGGAACAAACTTCCCACTTTCCTTTGGGTCAAATGCCTGTCAGTGTCACGTGATGGCATTCATTGCTCACGGACTGTAAGGTCATGTCTATTTCTCGGAGATATGCCTGGCTCCCAGGAAATGGCTTGCTTTTAGTTTGGGGGATCATGTGGATTTGTGTGTGTGTGTGTGTGTGTGTGTGTGTGTGTGTGTGTGTGTGTGTGTGTGTGTGCAGGCCAGAGGCCAACTGTGGCTGCCATTCCTCAGACATCATCCACCTTGTCTTTCTGAGACAGTGTCTCCCTCTGGTCTGCACTTTGCCTAGCGGTTTAGGGCTCCTGGCTGTAAACCCCAGAGATCCTCCAGGCTCTGTCTCCCCAGACTGGATCACAAGCATGTGTCACTACACCCAGTTGTTTTTATGTGGGTCTGGGGTTCATACTCAGATCTCATGCTTTCAAACTCAGCAGTTTCCAACCAAGCCGCCTTATTAGTCCCATCCAATTTCAGGTGCTGTTTTTGCTTTTATTCCTGCAGGACAGCAGCTGTGCTGATGTCTGAATTGAATGACCTCCAGCATGTAGTCAGGGCTCAGTCATCAACAATAACTCTTCTTACTTCCCTAACATTTACATGCATGGGAAGACGCAGCAGCAAACCCATAAAGAAACTCTTGGGGATTCTGGTCCTGGCCTCACCTCCAGACTAAAGGAAGATTCTTTCATCAGGGACATTCAGTGAGTGACAGCTGTCGCTCTGCATCAATGACGGGCTCTGGGCACGGTGCATGATGGTGCGCTGTACCTGATGAAGTAAGAGCAGCTGTGATTGGTTCTGAAGCAAGTGCTTCCCCAGCTGTCTTCGCTGACAGGCAAATGCCTAGGATTTCCTCACACGGGACTGGTCAGGCTTTTTTCTTAACATTTGAAATCGCTCCTCTCATTGTGCATGTTAATAAAAGCATTGGTCAGTTTCCCAGCCACTTGATCTGAAGTTTTCAAAGTGTGGTCCAGAAATTTCATTTTCTATGTGAACGTGACTATGTGTGGACCACAGCAGGTCAGCATCTGTCCCTGCGGAATCCAAGGAGGACTTTGAGTTCATCCTAGACAGTTCTACCTCCTCATTGGCTTTCCTCTGGGGATTCCAGGCTCCGCCTTCCAAGGCAGGAATTAGAGGCCGTCACTGCTGCTTCCACCTGGCATTTTCACATGGGATCTGGGATCTAGACTCAGGTCCTTTTGCTTGGGGACCCTGGCCCCACCCCAAGAATCCAATTTGGAAAGCGACCTCTGGTCGAGCTGGAGCCTCCTTCACCCCAACAGAAGTCTGAGCTGCCATCCTATGAAGTCAGTTACACTGCAAGCCCCTCGTGTGACCCTGTGTGAGAGGCCTGCCCCAGCCTTGCGTGAAATCTTTTAAATTCGCAAACTCCGGAGAAAGCACCCTCCTATTAGTGGCCAGGTCTTCATGAACTGCAGGAGATATGACAGCAGGTTGGGACGTAGCTCAGTTGGTAGAGGGCTTGCCTAGCACGCACAGAGTTCTGGGTTCAATCCCCAGTGCTGAAAGCTGGGCGTGGCATGTGTCTACAATCCCCTAGAGAAAGTGAAAGAATCGGAAGTTCAAGGAGTTGAGGCAAGCCTGGCATACCGGAGACCCTGTCTTAAAAGGAAAATAAAGATACTAAGACCGGTGAGAGAACTGAGCAGGTTCACAACCGACAAACCTGACGGATGGCTTAATCCCTGCGACCACAGTGCGGAGGACAGAACTGACTTCCTACGCTGTCTTCTGCCCTTTCTCTCTGTCTCGCTCTCCTCCCCATAAATAACAAAACCAGAAGGCACAACAGTAGGAATGCCTCTTGTTTAAATTATAACCTCCTTTCTTATATAGTCAAACTTAGTTTACTTTTATTTTAGCTTAGCCTCAATAAAGAGACTCTAGGGAAAATGTTTGTGCTAACATACCTAACATAAATATCAGCATACACATCAAATTCTTAGCTTTCAGGCATTTTAACAAGAGCCAAGTGTCCAGAGACATTGTATTCCATTTTGGCTTTGTGGGAGTCAGAACTGATCGAATGCAGATATCATCTAAGTCTGAGCCAGCAGCCAGCTCAGAGAACCTGAGTCACAACTTACAGGGAGGGGATTCGGCCTGCAGACATAGAGTTCTGGGCCAGATCTGTGCTCTACGTCTTCTCTGCCTGTTGGCTCCGTCCTCAGCCTTGAAATTCGGTGATGGACAACTCAGATGCCCAGTGCAGACACAGCACAACGGGATCAGCAGAATCCAGAGGATGACGTTATCGTTCGGTGAGTTTTCCAGGATGACTTTTCCCTGAGGTGTCAAGTCAGACTTCTCCCTTAAGAGAACTGCACAGACAGACATCTCAATAGATATCTGACTGGGGGGGTAAGGCACTAACCTTTCTTGGACTACTCCGAGCTTAATCCATGGAGTTTAATTGGCAGCCATCAGTATCACCTGCAGCCCTGTATCCCTGGAAAGGACTGATACTTATTATAAAACTAGATTTAGTAGGCTACAGCCTCTGTTCTGTGATGTGGGCCAGGAACTGCCCCTCACGCAGAATTCATAAGCTTTTAAGTTTTTCCTGGGACACAACTCTGATTTGAAACTCATCTCTAATTAATGTCCATTATCATTTTTATCAAGCACATAAATGTCCATCAGTACAGATTTGCTATCTTCAAAAGGCCTGTTTATAAGACATTGCTGATACAATGACTAAGTGCTGGGTGTGACATCATGCTCCTTGTCTCCCCCAAAGACAGAATAAAAACATAACCCTAAAGATACTGATCCTATTAACTGGCTACAGCAGCCGATGTCTGTAATCTCAGGCCTGGAGGGTTGAGGTAGAAAGTTACTCCAAGTTTGAGGCCTGCCTCGGGTGTATGGTAAGACCCTGTCTTGAAAAATAAAATAATGTGCTTCCACGGGCAAAATACAACATGTACAGTAAAGAAGAAAGAAAAAATACAGTACGTGCCATACAATCTGCTAAAAGGGCTGAATATATGACTGAATATAGGGCTGAAGAGATGACTCAGGAGTTAAGACTCCGCCTCTCAAGCAGAAGGTCCTGAGTTCAGTTCCCAGATCCCATGTAAAAATGTCAGGGAGAAGCAGCAGCAGCCTGCAATCTGGGAAATCCTAGAGCGAAGCAAAAAGGAGATAGAAGCAATCCAGGATGATTTCTGAAGTCACTCTTGATCCTCCTTAGGGACCTCTCTCTCTCTCTCATACACACACACACACACACACACACACACACACACACACACGTGTGTGCAAACAACACAAATAAACTCTTTTAAAAAAGTTAATTTAACGTGCATAGTATGTTTTACAGTTTCGTTTTAGGAGCACAGTTCACATTTAGTATTCAGAAACGAGCATTAGTTTCATTATCCAATATTCTGCTAGCACGGCTATTTACCCTTTCATTTATACATTCTGCTAATTTCTGTTTTCCATATGTTTCATGTAAGAACATGCAACAAAACTCGGGGAATACAGTTTTGCAAAAACACACAGGTTCTCCTAAAGAGAGAGGGTTTAATGAACAGGTTTGATCTCTTGAAAGAGGCAAATTTCCCCAGTCATCCAAATTAAAATGGATCCTAAAAAGCAAGGAAGAAAGGAGAAATATACAGAGGATATAGTCTGGTTTTCTTCACAGGGAGAAATGTTTACTATGTAATGATTATTGCATGTAAGAACATCTTTCTGAACCATGTGTGGCAGTGGGGTCTTTGAGAGTTTTTGGGGGAGCATGGCTGGGAAATCAGAGGCTACTCAGTGCCAGATGCCTCATCTCCCTAGATAGTAAACACTTACTTGCCCAAACTTATGATATCATGTCCATTACACCTTTGCAAATAGTTATCTCTTGATCAAATGGGGGTGCAAAGAAGAGAAAAACAGCTCAGGATCTTCAAATGTGCGTCTTCTCTGCTAACAAAGCACAGCTTTCATAAGGCAGAATGTGCACTTTGACCTTTTTATTTTATTTTTTATTTTATTTTTTTTACTTTGACTTTTTATTTTATTTTATTTTATTTTTTTAAAGCTTTTTTTTTTATTATTATTCAATTGTGCATGTGTGCGTGTGTGTAGAACCACGGGTGAATTCGGGAACCACCATGGACGCTTCCACCTCCTCCTTGTTTACTCTGTGCCGGGATTCACAGACTCCGCCCTACCAGGACCAGAAACGGAGGCCGCCCCCGCTTCTGCCCGGCGTCTATACGTGGGGTCTAGGATCCGAACTTAGGACCTTCTGCCTTCAAGGCAGACGCTTAACCCCTACTTTGACCTTTTTAAAGGGGAGCGATTTCCACAGACTAAACTTTGGAGGCAGGTATTGCAGTTAGATAACTTATGCAGCTCCATGATTTGCTGTCATATTTTATTTTAATATTTAATATTTGAGAGAGGAGAGCGCGTGAGCAAGTGAACAAGTAAAAGAGACAGACAGAGAAAGAGAGACAGAAACAGAGAGAGGTACAAACATCCCACGATGCACTCGTGGAGGTCAGTGTCTGAAGTCAGGTCTCCCCTTCCACCGTGTGGGCTCTGGGAACCGACTCGGGTGGCCAGGTTTGTCCATAGGCATCTTTCCTGCTGAACCACCTTGCTGGCCCTGTTACAGGATTTTTTAGTCGACATTTGCTTGAATATTTATGCTGACAAACGTAAAGTGGATTCACGTATAAAAGTTACCAATAAAGTCTTACCCCTAATTTACTTGGGGGGAGGAATTTCAAATATGGCCCTAAGAGTCCGAGACAAAGATTTTGAACTCACTTTCCATTGGAAGGTCATTCCAACAGCAACTTTCACTTATATCCAAAAATCTTAAAGTCGTCTGACTGGGAAGCAGGAAAAGTTATGCAAAGTCACAGGAAACAAGTGCACTTCTCATATCTGACTCAGTTCTGTCCAATTTGGTTAAATAAATGCGCCACCAAGGTCCAGCTGCTGAAGCTGGAGCTATGAGAGAAGCAGACGGACAAACAGAGCTCAGGGGACACAGAAGGACCCTTGAGGTCAGCGTCCATTGCTGTCTGTCCTTCAGTGACTTTATGCCACATGGAGATGCCCATACGTGGCATCGCCTTACCTTGTGCATTTTACTTTGAATGCACTAAACGTTAGAAAAAAGAATTTTTTAGTAAGCATGCATACACTTTTTGTCAGGACTTTATTTTTACTGTTCTTATCTCTCACGTGCTTTTCTGTCTGTGATGGTTAGTCTTCATTATCAAGACAGGATTTAGGGTCACTGAAGGCATTGTCCCCACCCCATTGCATCTGTGAGGACATTTCTCTGCAGGTTGAGCTGAGGAGGGAAGACACCCCCTGAATGCAAATGGGCTCAGCTGAAGAAAAAGGAGAGATCGTATTAGGCCACGGGTGAGGGGTCTCCTGGGAGGGGCACTGCCCGCAGAGTGGGGTGTCTTTGAGGTTTAATTTCCATTTTCCTAAGTAGCACCTGTGTCCTGACGCAGCATGACCGGTTGGCTGCCTCTTGCTCCTGTCACCACACCTACCCTGCCACAGTGAATTGTCCCCACACAACCTTGAGCGGAAAGAAACTCCGCTCTAAGCTGGTCCTGTCCATGTGCAGCTGCAATGGCGAGAGGAAGCAGCTAACATGCTTTCTTTTTCTGCATCACAGTAAGCCGCAGTCCCAGAAGGCCTCTTCTCGGTCTCCGCGGCATGAATATTCATGAACTGGAGATCAGATTTACCACCTTCTGTTTTCATTTGGAGATTAGAGCCCATGAAGAAAAGTGCATATGAATAGGTAAAGTGTGACCCTCCCTGGATTTGACAAGTGCAATAGAGATGTGCGATCCAAGGCCCTGTTGAGATATAAAACGTAACCGCCTTCCAGAAATATTCTTCAGGACTTCCCTGCTCCATTTTAGCCCATCTCCCAGACACAGCCTTTGCTCAGAGTTTTCTCCATGAGAGTCTCGCCCCACCTTGAATGGCACCACACATGCCCATCGTTCGTGCGGCATACAACTTTTCTCTTAGAGGCGTTTTTTAATACTTACAAAGAAAAGATTTTACAATCAGTTGTTGAGAGAAGAACTTTCCAGAAGGAGTGTGCATGCATGGGCACACATGAAGGACAGAGGACAAGCATACTGCTTTTTATATTGGGGAGGGCATTACCTTTCCTTTCCATTGCTGAGTAGGATGTCTTCGTATAAATGCCTGTTAATTTGTTTATTCATTCTCCCATTAACTGACACCTGAGCTGTTTCTAGAGTTCTCATGTTACTAAATAAGTGGTTGAGGTGCGTGTTTAGCTGTATAGGTAATGTGTAAATCTCTTCCCTGAATAGTTTTGTTTTACCTTTCTCTGCCAGTGTATGAGCGTTCTGGTTGCGCTCATACCCAATCAGCGTTTGATGTTGTCAGTCATCTTCCTCTCAGCCATTTAGATACATATGAAGTAGCATCTTGTGGTTTAGGTTGCATTTGTGGCTAATAGCATTAAGCTTTTTTTTTATTTAATGTGGTTATTGTATATTTTCTTCCTTTCCTTTCTGATGCCTATTCAAATCTTTGCTTACTGTTGAGATGCAGGAATCCATTATAGTCCTGCTTCCTGGCCCTTAGTCAAAAACAGTCTTTAATTTTTGTCTTGTTTATTGCTTGTTTATTGGTCATCTTTGGGTAATTTTATGAGATGTAAAATTTTGTGAAGACTAGTTGATACAACTATTTTCTGTTTCTTGCTTTCCATATCCTGTTTGAGAAATGAACCTGCTTCCAAGTCACGCTGATTCTTCTGCTTTCCCTAGAAAGCTATAAGGTATGAGCTCTTACGTTCAGACTCATAATGCACACCTTAAAGACCAGGAGCAGGCGGAAAACAGCTTCTCTAGCCAGCAGTGGGGGAGGGGCACGGGAAAAGCTACTGCAGTGTGACACAGAGGGTAGGATTCACGTTCTCCCGCAATGACGTGTGGTTATTTCACAACTGCGTGTTGCAGCAACTTACTTTCCCATAGAATTACACGGGTGCTTCGTAAAGAAAAAAAATACCTTCTAAACCTGGATCTCTTTGAGCTTTCAATCTGACCTCTCTTGCTTTAATATTTATGCCAGTAATCCAGTTACTATAGTCTAACCTAAGTCTTGAAATTATGCTGGATGAATGTTCCATTTCCTTCAAGTTTGCTTCACTTTGTATTTTCATATAAATGTTAACATTAACTCGTCAGTCACTTAAGAAAAGAAACCACTGACTAACATTAATTTTTTTGTGCATTCTTTTTTCCCATGCTTTTTTGTATGCCTCTCTACTTGAAATACACTTTTCCTGTGTTTATGGTACAGCAATCCTTACCCTTTATTCAGGACTCAGATCAAATAATTGTTGAGTTTTTTTGTCTGAAGTACAGCTAATTCCTCTTTAGAGTTCTCATCCATGGAATGGACTACTTGTTCACATAAAGCACAGCCCATCTGAGAAAGAACAAGAAGTTATTCTTTCTTCTGTCTCACACCAGTGACTGTGTCTTGAGAAGGCAGATTCAGGCTGACTCCATCACACATTCTACTGGGAAAGTGTCACGTGAGATTTTATTCGTTACCTAGCAAAGGAAATCCTAGAGAAGGTTTTTATCCGATATGCTGGTCTGGACTGCAGGCTAATGGGGGAGGGGTCCCAGAAAACTGGAAAGTCTCTATGGGGTCTCAGATGCTTTTTGATGATCTTGGCTAAAAAGTAAAGGTTAGTAGTCTACAAACGGCACATTTCAACATTCCGACAGTTACAAAGGCGTTGGATCCCCTCGGCAGCGAGTGACTATCAAGAATGACAAATAGCCAAGGTGATTCGACTCTGGATCTGCAACATTCAGACTCTCCACAGTTCAGAAGAGTCAGTTAGCCATTCAGCCTCATACAATCTTCCACATAGGTGTGAGGTTCCCTGTCCCCCAACCTGGTACTGCAGTTTGCCATGCTACTTTGGCTTGGGGCACATTGTCTTTCCAGATAGCGTGCCAGGCACTTAGCAGGGACCAGCATCTTACTCGGGATTATTCACCACACACTAGTCTCTCCTTGGATCTTTATTCTTTAAATCTTTATTGTTGGTCCACCAGAGGATGTGTCTTAGCTGGAGACACAGAAACAAATCCACACAGGGAAGTGAATAAAGTAATCAAGCATTACAGAAATGATCAAACCAGGAGGAGGGGTGCCTGGGACCAGGGGTATACACAATGATGTAGCCACATAAGATTCTAGAACTCTGAGGAAGAGAGCTGGGCTGAAAGGAAGGGTTAAGACAGAACGTCCTAAGAGCATCGGAGTGGAAGGAAAAGGCACAGGGAACACAAGGTGAAGTCAGGTCTAGGCTGGGAAGAGACAATTAGAGAGCAAAGACGCACGTCTGCAGAAAAGGTGTCTGGGAAGATTCTCAGCCCAAGCTTGAGAAGATGAGTAGGTGTCAGTCTGTCAACAGAGCTGGAGGGAAAATTCCCAGGCAGGGAAGACATGAGGCCAAGAGAAATCCACAGGGGAGCAAGGAGGCCTGTGCAGGGCAGGCTGGCGCAGGCCCCTGGATTCTGGGGTCTCTAGGAGCAGAGGAATTGCTATTGGATGAAAAGGGATTTGGCATTGGTTCTGACTGAGAGAGAGCTGTCACTGTCAGGTGATGACGTAGCGTACGCATACACACTGTGCAGGTGGAGAGGGGGCTTTGTGGATTGCGGCGATGGCTGAGGGAGGCCCAGCATCCCCCAAAGAGTGATGAGCCTTGTCCAAATGGGTGTTCAGAGGCAGTGTGGGCTAGTGACGTGGAGGAATAAGACTCGTGGTCAAGGCGCATAGATGGAACCTGTCTTTCTCAGCGAACTGACTAGAAATTAGAACCCCCATGGAGTTTGAGATGCTTGTTAAAGACCCAGGGTGAGATATGAGGAGCACAATTTGGCGTATAAAACTGTGATTCACCAGGAGGATCATAAGCAGGTACATAAGCACGTGGTAGGCATCCAAAACCACAGGGTCAGTGAGATCACTCAGGAAGAAGAGTGGGTAGGGGGAGCGAGGGGACAAGGAAGGAGCAGCTACGGAGACAGGATAGAACCTGGAGTGTCAAGAAACCCTAGAAAGAGAGAACATCAGAGCTGATAAACGATTGGCAGGAAGTCAGCCTGTGAGGATTTGAAAGGAAGTGGTCCTGGTGGAATCTGTGTCGATAGAGCCATAGTCGCAAAAACCCATTCACAATTGAAGAAGGAGTGATTATAGCTGAGAGAGAAGAGGCAGGCAGTGCTCGAATGCCCAGTGCCCTGAAGGTGCAGCTGGGGGTGCCAAGAGGGACAGTCAGGGGTTCTATGTCGCAATCTATTCCTAAAATCTTATGTTTGCATAAGACAGAAAGGAACCAGCCATCCCAGGCAGAAAAAACACAAGCAACACCTGGGATCACACAGCTGTAGGCTGTGAACAGTCACTCTGTTTTTCCATTGGTGTGCGTGCGCATGCGTGCATGTGTGCGTGTGCGTGTGTGTGCATGTGCATGCATGTGTGTGTGTGCGCATGCGTGCATGTGTGCGTGCATGTGCGTGCGCGTGTGCATGTGTGTGTGCGTGTGCCTGTGTGTGCGTGCGTATGTGTGTGCATGTGTGCGTGTGTGTGTGCGTGTGTGTGCGTGTGTGTGAGTTTGGAGACCTGGAGTTGATGTCAGGAATCATCCTCTACTGCTCTTTGCCTCAGTCTGTTGAGGTGGGACTGCTATCAAATCCCGAGCTCACCTGTAGGTCTGGTCTGGCCAGTCTGCCCTGGGGAATTCCAGTCTCTGCCTTCCGAGGCTGGAATTAACACTGGACCAGCACACCCACCTGGCACTTTATATGGGATCTGGAGGTCCAAATTCCATCTTCTTGCTTGTGTGGCAAGCACATTCATCTCTGGGCTCTCTCCCCAGCCCCTGCTCTGTTTTTCAAGTGTTTTTTTTTTTTTTCTTATTTTTTAATGATGGGAAACATAAAACGCCTAAAACCAAAGCTTCTGGAAGAACCACTTGTTCTTGCCCATCTTGTATCTCTCCTCAGGCTTGACCTTGGTCTCCCTCCTGGCCTTGCGCTTCAGAGTGGGTTTCTGAAGAATCCTTGTTAATAATAATTTTGTCTAAGGGGATGTGCACAGAGTGCCTTGTGGGCATGAGGTGATTATAATTATAAATTTTTACAAAGTTCTCAATCTTTGACCTCCTGGAGATTTTTTTCTTATCCATGGCAGCCATCTCTTTGCGTGGATAGCTGTCAGTTCCAGCTACCAGAGTGTGGCTGTCGGGCCAGTCTGAAGTTCCATCATCGATGCTCTTCACAATGATGAAGGTTTTGCATCCAGCCAGGATCTACACCACTTTCCCGGGTTTCATGAACTTGCTCATTTCAGGTGCAGCCAGCAGGCACCCAGCAGAAAGGAAGGAGGGCCCTTCCACTCTCAAGTGTGTTTTTTTCTAACACTCTCCCCTCACCCTTAAATGTATTCATGATTCCATCTTTTCGTTAGTTCAAAGGTACTTGGTCTAGGTACTGCAGTTGAGTTATGCTAAGCTGAGGTAGAAATCAATGTATAATGCACATGAAATATCCAGGGGAACGAGCAACCTGGGGACAGCTGGTCTTTCTAAGCCCCTGCTTTCTCTCTGACACTGTTGGGGGCTGGCTGACACGCAGGGCTGGACAGGCTAGGCACGCAGCCTACGAAGAAGCTGTTTTAAGCATTTCGATTCATGGTTTGCAATGACTTGTCTCCCAGGGTGTTCACATGGTGGAAGGTTGGTGGCAGCGTTGGAAAGTGGTGCGGAAAGTTTAGAGGTGGATCCTGGTGGGAGGACATGGGGTGGTGGGGTAGTCCCAGAAGGGAATGAGAAGTTCCTCTGAGGTCCCCGAGTCAGTGCTGTGGAAGAGTAAGCCGGCCACTCCTCAGCCTGATGGACTGGTGATGTGGTCTCTCCTCTTGCATATGCTTCTAACTTTGTGATAATACCCACCCCAAGATGGGCACCAGAGCCACAGTAACACAGCATCATGCCCTCCTCCGAAGCTGGGGGCCTGGTAAGTCTCGCTGCCAATCGCCTGCCTCAGGCATGTATCAGTGCAAAACAGGTGGAAGCAGTTTGCTCAAG
The DNA here is from genome assembly GCA_023101885.1 of Typhlomys cinereus. Lineage (NCBI taxonomy): Eukaryota > Metazoa > Chordata > Mammalia > Rodentia > Platacanthomyidae > Typhlomys > Typhlomys cinereus. The sequence goes on from JALPQD010000212.1 coordinate 2,874,232, forward strand.
CAGGCACGTGGCACATGTGGCTCAGCAAGGTACCCAGCTTCTTTCTGAGACCCCCTCCCAGCACCTATGAAATGTGCACATGGACTGTTGTCCGGGTAACATGCACACACTGACTCCAAACCTTGGACGGTACCCGTCTCTCCAGGGCACCCTTGGGAGGTGTCTGCCCCGTGGAGTCTGGACGGATGGCAGGGTTCACAGCGGCTGCCCGTGCGCATCTCTCTGGTCTCTTCACATCTGCTTGAGGAAATACTTCTGAGCCAGATGCAAGTGCCATCTGGCCAGCATAAGCACCCCAAGAAGCTTGTGATCCCCCACAGCACTGGCTTTACGTCATTACACCCTCCATAGCGCATCTCAGTGCACTGCCAAAAGTGCTGAATGATTAAAGGGACGGCTGCTCCTCCGCTATCCTCTGTCTGGCTTTGGCCCGGGTCTCTCGCAAGGGAGTGAACAACACTTTCCTGCTGCAGGTTCACTTTCTCCACATGGAAGGAAGAAGGAGCCACAGCCTTCAGCTTTTAGTCTATCAATATCTTTATCATATACTGTTAGAAGTGAGCATATCTTTCTTGTTCTTCTCTTCTGAACACATTAAATATTTATGTGTGTACACACATATTGAATATGCATGTATGTATACCTGACTATATGAATATTTAAATGCATATTATATATAAATATGTAATTAACTGTATACTTATGTATAAGCACATATATACATATATATGTATATATACATATGTGTAATACATGTATTACAATATTACAGATAGATAATAGAAAGATGATAGGTAGATAGGTAGAAGATGATAGAGAAAGAACTAGGGATAAATAGAGAAGATAGATTATTGATAGATGATAGATAAAAGCTAATATACAGATAGATGATATATAATGATACAGATAGATAGATGATGGTAGATAGACATAGTCAGTAGATACATAGAGAGAAAGATGATGGGTTGATCATGTAGTTATCGGTGTGTGTCATGACACGTGTGAAGGTCAAAGGGCAACTGGTAGGAGTTGGTTCTCTCCTTCTATTCTGGGGGTTCTCAGGGATCAAGGGTAAGTCCTTCGACTTTGTGGCAAGCACGCTGGTTACCTCGGGCTGTCCCACAGCCCTACCTGCTGCATTTCTTTAGAGCCTCACGTGAACCTAGAAAAGAGCTGCCCTTGTCCCATTGCTAAAGATGGCCTGGGAAAAGAAGGAACAGAGCGCATTCAGACAGCAAGGCATGAGGGCGACTGGGCCTTAAACACAGGTCTCTGAGGATCACTTTCAATAATCCACCAACTCAGGCTGCCGCGCCTTGGACTTCAGAGACTGGGAAGGAGGCAGCCAAGGAGGGCTCCCTGGGTGCATGCAGAAGTGGAGAGAGGGAAGACAGGAAACAGAAGCCGTGAGCAAGCAAAACCGCAGGGCAGAGGGAAATGACAGGACAGGGCACGGGTGGGGCTGAGCCAGGCCACCACGGAGCCCAGGGTTCCCGTGAGGTCACAGAGGGGAGCATGACCTGGTCCCCAGCACCGTTCTCCAGCTGTGGGGCAGGGCCAAGCCAAGACAGCCAGCCAGGCAGGGACCTTTCTGTTTCCCTCCTTCTTCCTGTCATGTCTTGTGAAGTCCACCAAGACAAGTATCCTGTTCTGTGAAATTCATCAAGACAAGTAATGATTCTTTTCTTGTTCTGTGCAAAGGACCAAGTGGGTGCAACACTGGGAGGAGTGCTGCCTAGTGGTTGGGTCAGCTTGTGGGACTGCACGGCAATCAGCGCTGTCGGGGTTTCCAAGGATCTCAGCCGGACAGTCAAAACTAACAGTCAGTCAATTTGCATTCTGTTCCGAAAAATTTTCTTTCTTTTGTTTTAAAAAGTGTATAGGGAAAAAAATAGGGGGAAAGAAAGAGAGAGAGAAATCGAAACAGACAAAAGAGAAAGAGAGAAAGAGAAAGAAAGAAATAGAAAGAAAGAAAGAAAAGAAGAAAGAAAGAAAGAAAGAAAGAAAGAAAGAAAGAAAGAAAGAAAGAAAGAAAGAAAGAAAGAAAGAAAGACAGTAATAAGAGAAAGAGAGGGAAGGAAGGAAGGAAGGAAGGAAGGAAGGAAGGAAGGAAGGAAGGAAGGAAGGACGGAAGGAAGGAAAACAGAAAAGGGGGAGAAAAAGAGAGAGGGAGGGAGGGAAAGACGGAAGGGGGGAGCTCAAGATGTGAAATGTTAAAGGATTACAGGATTTGAGCAAAGCAACATATATAGCCAATGCCCCAAATTGCCAATGGATACATGGCTCTGGGAGACGGGGTGATGTCCAACGCAACTTAACTGTGGCCCCTTGAAGCACTGGTCTTCTTGCTTCGTAAGAGTCCCTGAAAACAGGCATCTCGCTGCTTCTGCTGTGTAAACCATGGGAGGCCGGGGTCTGTGTCTTCTTGTTTCCCACGGTTCACATTATCCAGCCCATGTCCAGGGGAGGTCTCGTCCCCCTCTCCCCCTCTCCCCCCGCCATGATGAGCTCAGAATGTGTTGAAGGACCCTCATGACACAGCTGTATGTGGAGCCTGAGAGTGTAGGTTTTGGAACCACCCTAACGCCACCTTGACATCTGCACAGAGGTTGTGACGAGCAGTACACCAGGAAACACACATGTAGCTCTGGGCACATGCTTGCTGTACTGTTAAGAGTCTAAAGATATTTTCTAAAGATGAAATAATAATTAGTATGTCCCCATTGCAGTCTAAGTCATTTTCACAACAAGGACTTTTTTTGAATAAAAGTCAAATAAAAATAGATTTTTTTTTTTTTTAGAACACATATTGTGACTTGTCATTTGTTTTTCCAAACAGTCTGAAACCTTACAGGTGATACTCTTGAAAATCTTTTTTTATCCCCAATTGTCTGGCTGGCTTTTCTCACATTAGTGAGTCATCTGATCCTACTCATTTCAGGGTGAATTCCATTGGCTGTGAGACAGGCCTGTTGGCAAATGCGAAGCTTTAATCTAGCTAATTCCACTCATCTAAGTGTGCCAGCTGTCTTTGCACGTGACCACTATTTAGCCGTGACACAGTTGAGATTCCTTCAGCCAGAACTTTCTCTCCCTAACCCTGGCACGACTCCAACCAGTAAGCCACAAGGGCCCTCCAGGGATGTGGCCACTGCCCAAGGGGCCTTGGGGCGGGAAAGTCACCAGTGACCAGCCTGTTCATCCAGGAATAACAATAGCCCTCACTAGACTCACTCTGGCAGCCATGAGGTGGGATCAGGAACTGGCATGAGATGCTCCAGGAAGCCACTTCTGAGTCTCACAGCAGATCATGATGAATTGCTTGCTCAGAATCTCACTGGACAGCACCATTTCCAGAACTTTCTCTTTGCAGTGCTGGGGAAGGATCAGTGCTTCGCCACCATGCTGCATTCCTGACCCGATTCCCACAGCTTTTATGTCATTCCATAACTGTCCTAAAACCTAGTATTCATTCTGAAACTCAAACCCCAATTTTTCTTTTGTAAATGGAAATTCTGAGAAGGAAAAGTCAGTTAAAAAGGAGTCGCTGGAGAAAAGAACCTGGAAAAGAATCCACTGGCTTGTGGCGAGCGAGCCGCCCTGCGGGTCACTTTGCTGCTGTGGAACTTTGAAGACACTCACTGCATTATCCTTTCACTTCTTGATCCGGCCTAGGAGAAGAGCTTGAACAAGCAACGTGTGTTGAATGAATAATTAAAAACCCCTTGTCTGAGAGCCTCGGCAAATGCGATGAGTAGGAGCCATGGATTCAGCAACGTGTTTGCTGCGACAGCTGCTTTTCTTCACCCTGTGACCCGTCAGCCTCACGAAGCAGCTTCAGGCGGCAGGAACTGTGCTGACCGCAGTGGAGGCAATGAGTCCACGGCGGCGGGGAAAGCGTGGCGGCAGGAGCGTGACCTGCTTGTTCACGTCTGCACGGATCCGGGAGGAAGGAAGAGACAGAGGCTGGGCCCCAGCTGAATGCCGCCTCCTCTCCTCCTCGTCAGTCTGGGACCCCACCTTGAAGGCAGTCAACGTCCCCCATCCAGTCCTCTCGGGAAGCATCCTTGGAGGCACGCCCCGAGGTGCTCCCCACGAATGGCCCGACCCACTACTCATCCGGTCACCTGACACACTTGCACTGGACAGAGGGCTTTCGCTACCTGCCAAATGACTCTGTCACAATCACCATCACGTGCTGGCCATGTGAGCACATCTCAGGCACCCCGGAGCACGCTGCCGCGACCCCGTGATGGTCCTGCTCGCCACGCCTGGATCCCCACCACGAATGGCTCTCTTTTCAGACCCCACATTACCTTTATTTTTTAAATTTTTTGAAAATTTATTTATTGTGTGTATATGTGTGCATATATGCGTGAGTGTGTGCGTGTGTGCGTGTGTGTGTGTGTGTGTGTGTGTATCAGAGGGCCCTATGTGTCCCTGTGGGGGACAAGGGTGACTTTGGGAATCACTCTTCATTGCTTCTACCTCCTTTTTGCCTCACTCTGGGATTTCCCAGCTTTATCTTCCAGAGCCAGAATTATAATCCACCACCATTTCTGCCTGGTGGATCTGGGATCTGAATTCAAGTCCTTTTGCTTTCGAACCAGACTCTTAACCTCTGAGGCATCTCTCCACCCCCACCCTGACCCCCACATTACCTTTAAACAGGTTCTCAACAGGATACCTGGTGTCTTTTTGACTTTAGAGATACTGTATTAGGCTGTTACCCCTTGCCATAACAAAATACTTCAAGCTGGATTAGGCATCATTAAAAGGGTTCATTTAGTTCATAGATTTAAGATAGACAGTTTACCCTATCTCTTGACTTCTGACAAGGGTCTCTTCAGTTCTTTGTATCATGGTAGAGAAGCAGAAGGAAAAATGGCTACGTGCAAAGGGGACCACCTTTGTGGGGCAGCTGAATTATAACAATTCACTCTGTGAGACCAGCAATAATCCCTTCCCAGTAAATGCCTTCAGAACCTAATTACCTTGCACTTGGCCCTACCTCTTACAAATCATGCTCAGCCCACTGGGGACTGAGCCTGTGGGGGACACGCTCAGCCCACAGTCAAATTGACATCTCCATTGAACACCAACAAATGCTCATTCAAGCCCACAGTTACTTGTTGAATACCAGCATGAAGCCAGATGGGGTTGAGGGACCACCTGTAGGGGCCAAGACATCACTGGGTGAAAAACACGTAGTCAGGCAGGGCTGAGAAAAGCAACCCCACACTGAACCCTGAACCTCTGGAATGAGTTCTGGGGGGGTCTGTTGTTATTGCTCCAAGGTTTGCTATATCCCCAGGGGTATATATTAACCTATGGTAGATATTCTATATCCCTAGGAGTAAGTAACAGCATCTGGTAGATGTTCCGGTATTATTTGTTGGATGAAGAATGAACAAAACATGATTCTTTTTCTAAAGAAATACCAGTAACCTACAAATAAAGTCTCATGAAGGTAAGTTCTGCTAGGGGTTGAACAAGGAGAACCAGAGCCCAAAGCTAGTCTCAAGATGGTTTGCAAAGACTGAATATCACAGGCCCAGTTGCCACGGGCTGTTATGAGCACTCTTTCTATGTCCCAGCAACTACTCTCCTTGGATACGGACTGTGTGGAACAGAGTTTGCATAGCACGTCTGTGTCTTTATTTCTCTTCATGACTGGCCTTTAATGTGGTGCCTTCCATTTTAAGATCTATCACTGGACTCCAAGTGTGAATTATTACAAATAATTTGGATATTCCCTTCCTTTTATCGCTGGTGAGGAAATTGTGTGTGTGTGTGTGAGAGAGAGAGAGCGAGAGCACAAGAGTGCACTTGAATGTGCCCAAGGGAGATGGCAGCAGTCACCCCAGATTGCTCTGCCTCCTCATCTTTGTTCTGGGGATTCCCATTTGCCAGCTTCCAGGGTCTGAATTGCAGGCTGCTGCCATATCTGTCCAGCATGTTTTCATGGGATCTGAAGATCTGAACCCAGGTCATTTCCTTATGAGGCAAAGACTTTAACCCCTGAACCCTCTCCCCAGGTGACAGCATCCTTTTATTTATTTATTTATTTATTTGTTTGTTTATTTATTTATTTATTTATTTATTTATTCATTCATTCATTCATTCATTCATTCATTTATTTTGTGTTTGTGTGTGTGTGTGTGTGTGTATCAGAGGGCATCGCATGTCCCTGTGGAGGATCAAGGGCGACTTTGGGAATCATCCTGGATTACTTCTACCTCCTCCTTGCTTCACTCTGGAATTTCCCAGGCTCCACCCATTAGGACGGAAAGTGAAGGCTGCTGCCATTTCCATTTGGTTACTTGGGATCCAAACTCAGGGTCTTCTGCTTGAGAGACAGATTCTTAATCCTTGAACCATCTCTCCAGCCTGACATCGTCCTTTCTGAGTGACTGTCACAGTGAGGTCGAGATAGGGACTAGAGAAAATAACAGTTGAACCCTGGGAACAAAATCAGAAGATGGTATCTGTTGGTCTCTCTCTCTTTCTGAGGGGGGTCTCATTTCTGAAAACTGCTCCCCATACTTGAAGGGAAATTTTCCTAACAAGGAATTAGAATTAAAGGTCAGATTGTCTAATCCTTTCGTGCCCCCCTCTGTCCTTTACCAATGTGATGGAGAATGTGGAGGGTCCAGGGAGTGTCTGCTGTTCCATTGGGTTGCGGGCTGGAAATTCCTTTTCTCGAGTTTACAAAAGACAAATTCATTCTTAACTTTTTAAAAATTCATTCACTGTGTGTGTGTGTGTGTGTGTGTGTGTCTGTCTGTCTGTCTGTCTGTCAGAGGGCACTATGTGTCCTTGTGGAGGACCAAGGGTGACTTTGGGAATCATCCTGGATTGCTTCTACCTCCTTCTTGTTTCACTCCTGGATTTTCCAGGCTCTGCTCACCAGGACAGAAACTGTTGGCTGCCACCATTTCTACCTGGTGTTTTGTTATGTGGGACCTGGGATATGAAGTCAGGCCCTTCTGCTTGCCATATCTCCAGTTCAAGAAATTCATTCTTTAAAGAAAGAAAATCACCTCCTAAAATGAAAGCAAAATTTGCTGTTGAACATTGTGAGTCCTTGTCCCAAGAAAGCACTGGAAGGATTTTGTTTAAAGAGAAATCTGCAACAGATGGGTGATTCTGGCTCCAAGCATATCGCCGGATCCCCAATTCCTGCAGGAGCAACACATCGAGATCCTCCAAATGCGTCTCAGGACATTAGGTGATACACAAGAGCCACATGTTTTCATCTGTGTGAGGAACTGACAACAGGAACATTCCGTGATCCAACACCATGGTAATTGGGCTATTAGTATGTCCAGGATGGGAAGCGCAGAGCAATGTGCAAAGTTTGGGACAAATTAGTTGTCTCTGAGAAGGATATAGGTGTTTTGCAACCAAGACTTGCTTGGGGTCCGCGGCAGCTGGCAGACGGCATGCATCATGCCAAGTGGCCACCTGAGCCAGGCTTCCTGGTAACAGTCATTTCATATGGCAACGGCGCTCAGCTCAGGGGGTTAAAATGAACAGATTTGTGCAGAATCGGCCCTCCAAGAGTTGATCCTGACATACTGATTGATACCCCTCCAGTAGGAGGGAAAAATCCTTTTCCTTCATTTGTTGGTGCTTCAGATTTATCTAGTTTTAAAAATATTTATATTTACTATTTTCTTCGTGTATTATACAGGAATACAGTGAGTTTATGATATTTTCACATTTCAATCCTCAATCCCATCCCCCTTCCTCTTGCCATTACGAATCTTCTCTCCTGCCAGATGCCCTCTTATTTTCAAGTTTTTTCACATGTGTGGCTATCATAGTTAAGCACAGGTGTCAACTTGACTCTTGAGGGTTTGAGCTCTGGGCACAGTTGTAGAGAGTTGATGGTTGAGTTAAGCCCAGAGCAAACCTGAAGGATATTGTCTAGCTGATAGGAAAGACCCAGCCCATGGTGGGTGGGACTAGGCCCTGGATAAATCAGAGAAAGCTGGTTGAGAGAGTTGGCATCCTTCTGTATATTTGGCCAGACATACTGGTCTGGCAAGTAAGGATTGTCCATCTCTCAGCCGTTATGGTGACCAGTTCCCTCAGCCCTAGTGTTGCTGATAAATCTGACTCTGTGGATTTTGTGGCTTTTGAACGGTTCTGCTGGACAAAGTTGGAAATGCTTTAGAATTTTCACTTTGTGGATTTACAAATACCGTTCAGAGTTTAGAGGGCCAATTGCTGAGAGAGATTGTTCAGGCCTAATTTGTGATGAGGGGAACAAGGACTTTGTGAAGTTGAATTTAAAGACGATGGACTGGTTTGCTTGACAAAGGAGAGCTGTGTTGGCAGCCTTGAAGGTTTGGATGTGCAAAGGGCAGGCAGCAGAATATCTGCTGCTGTTGGAGAAATGAGTATCAGTGAAGGAAAACCTAGTGACTTGCACTGGGACGGTGGAAAACGTAAAAATCACTGAGTTCGTGGTTTGAAAGCCCAGATTCCTTCGGGGGCCGAAAGTCCAAGTTAAAGCCGTTTCTTGCCCTTTGGATGTTTGGCTGCCTAAAAAAGAGGCTTTTCCAGCATGAGCTTGTTAAAGTTGGTACAGCTGTAGCTCCAGTGGACTAAGCTACATTTCAACCTTGCTTCGGAATCAGGCAGCGTCCCTCAGGTGATACTGGTTTGGTCATACTACTGAGGGGTTTGTGGAGCAGCAAAAGCTTGGCACCAAGTGGCAGGCATAGAGTTCCTGCAAGAGATGGTGAAGCTTAAAGCTGCAGAGGAGAACCCAGAATTGTGTTTGAGATGCCAGAACTGTGGGACTGCTGCTGAGGACAACTGTGAGTGGAGATTCAGCCTGGTTCAGGGGAACTCTGCTCTTACAACTTTAAGCTGCAAATAGGGACTGGGAATGCCTAGAATCTCTGAGCTGCCTTGACTATGTGATGAGCAACAGAAGATGGACATTGAAGTAAAGGATGCGGTAATTTGCTGGACTTTGATTTTAATTTAAATGTTTCTTATTGTAGATCCTTTTGTTTTAATGTTTTATTTGTTTTAAAGTACTTAAACTTTGAACTTTTAAAATGTCGGAACTGAAGTTTTAATGAGAACATTTTAAATTTGTCCATGGAATGTATTTATATTTTAACAAGGAAAGGTTACAGTTCAAAAGTGATATTGTTTTTGTGTCAAGTTGACAAGGGGTGGAATGTCATAGTTAAGCACAGGTGTCAACTTGACTCTTGAGGGTTTGAGCTCTGGGCACAGGTGTAAAGAGTTGATGGTTGAGTTAAGCCCAGAGCAAACCTGAAGAAGATTTTCTAGCTGCTGGGCAAGACCCAACCCATGGTGGGTGGGATTAGGCCCTGGATAAATCACAGAGAGCTGGTTGAGAGAATGGGCATCCTTCTGTATACTTGGCCAGACATGCTGGTCTGGCAAGTAAGGATTGTCCATCTCTCAGCCCTTATGGTGGCCAAGTTCCCTCAGCCCTGGTATTGGTGCATGCTCTCCTATCAAGCTGGACTAAGAACTGTAACCAGAAATCGTAAGAGAATAAACCCCTTGTTCCCTTAAGCCGTTTGATGGTCATTTATTAGTAACCATGCAGGTGGACTGCAACAGTGGCCCACTGGGGTTCATCTAGTTTGCCTTTGATGGCCCATGCTTGTGTACAGGGTGGAGTGTGAATCCCAGTCAGTGGGAGACCATGCAGGAAAGCGTTTTGCATTTCCTTCCATCAGCATTAACCTCTGCTGGCCTCTTAGAGAGATGTGATGTCTCTTGAGATCTTTCCTCTTCCGTGATGAAACGTTGTTAGGAGAGCCCCATGCAGGTCTGTGGCGATGTACTTAGCTACGGTGAATTCTCTTGTGGGAATGTGCATAGCTACAGTGGATTCACAAATACACCATCCCCGTCACGTTCAGAAGACCCTGTCTGCCTCTGCCCTGTTGGTGCCATTCGGTACATCCGTAAACATCTTGCCGTGCATGTAACATTTGTGTCTCTCATTCTTATAGTTCAAATAGAATGTTTCTTAATGAAGAAAAATGAAGCTAAATGTCTGATAGAATGATTTTCTCTTTCCACACACTGAGGGTAATCAGCGATGGGAAGAAAATAAGTAATTTTCTTGCAGGGCGAAGGTACTCCAATTTGATAACTGATTTGAAAGTAAAACAAGATTTTTACATAAACACTTTACGTTTTTATGAACTTTTCTTTATTGGTGTTTTTCCAGAGAGTAGTTATGATTAAGGGATTATACCCTATGCCTGTATCAGAAAAACATGCATGGCAGAGTGTACTTTTTGATAATTTGTGTTAGAGAAATAGACATTTCACAAAGTAGAAACTCACTGCTTAATGAAAAACTTTTGAGAAAAAGATCTAGTGATTAAATATATCTAGGAGTATTGCATTGGAGACAATAAAAACAAAATGCTTCTTTTTTATAAGCATAGGCGTATTACTTAGAAATACAAGCTGGAATATGTAAAGAAGAAAACAGATTCCAAGTGTGTGTTTGGAGGGAATGTGTAAAAGTCTCATTTTCTTAAAGTATCATCTGAATCTCTACATGGTCCTGGTCCAATTGAGCGGCCACCAAGCTGGTCAGACTAGAAATCCAGTCTTGAGATAAAGGGGATCAATGTGGTCACACAGGCCCGCTCCACCCCAACATTCTTTTCACTCTGCTAACAGCAGCATTTGGCAATGACTTCAGGTCCCAGGCTCTAGAGAAATCTTACAAAAATATTTATAACACATCATACAGAGAAGCAGAACCCCCCAGGTGGGAAACCATGCCTCCTTCTACCGACCCCACCTTGTAGTAGAACTTTGCACAGCTCTGACTACAACTGTAGTTAAAGACTATCTGGATGCCAATGTTGCTACAAACAAGTGTAACTCACCTTGAAGAATAATCAGTATCAGATTACATTTACAGTATTTTGTTGAATGGAGTGTTAGTTGGTATCTTTACCATTTACTGCAACACATGGTCTGATCCGGGCAACTTCGGGAAGAAGGGCTTATTCTAATTCAGTTCCAGGTCACATTCCAGTATGGTGGTGGGTGTGTGGGGGATGTTGGAGCTTGGGGGAGGCGGTCACAGCAGTGTTGGGGGGACACACCTGGTCACGCTACACTTGCAACGAGGGTGGGAGAGCTGACACTTGTATGTTGGTTTGTTTGCCACCAAAGCTCAGCTTCCTGCCTCTTTGTTTCATTCTCTGACAGTTGGATACAGCAAATTTGTCATTTCACTATGGCCGCATCTCGTCCCTCTCTCCTTCTCCCACTGAAAAATCTTCTTGTAGTCAGTCCCCCTCCTACTTTCCCTGTCTGCATCCCCATGTGGTCCACCCAGTTGCCTCTGGGTTGCCTGTTCTAGCATGTGCCTCAGCCCCTCTTGTCCTACATTCTCAGACAATCTGCTCATCAATTATGCAATCAAGGCAGTTGTGCCCAGAGGCCAGCCGTTATCTGGAGACTCCTCACAGACAGACCTGGAGACCTCCCCCAGGGGTCAGGTTGACAATAATTATAACCTTGGTAGGCAGGTTTATATGGAGGGAATAATCTGGATGCTATGAACATATTTTTCTCAAGTGCCAGTACTAACCAGCTCTCTGTGGAGATAACAAAGAGGAATGGAACATGATTGTTCCCCAGAGGCCCAACAGTGGCGTCCTGTAGGAGAACAGTACGTATAAATAAAATAACATTTTGTGCCTGGAGGGAAATCGTGATTGGCTGATAAACTTTGAAGAAACAGAGCCTACACTTGCTCCTTTGCATCTCAGTGTGTGCATCCTGCATCCTTGGGATGCGGGCATCAGGGCTGCTCGGCGTAGGCGTCTACTGTTGACCACTCAGTGGTCAGTCCAGGTAGAATGAATGGGTTGTGGATGGTTCCTGGGATAGCAGAGGGTCAGAGCAAGGGGGACAGGCCATGCTGGTTGAGGAAGGAGTTGAGGACCACCCCTGAGTGAACGGCTGGGGCTCAAGCCCCTCTGTGTCCCAGCAAAGCTCCTTCTCACTTGACATGGCTTTTGGGGCATTTGTTTTGTTTTTCCGTTTTCATATGCATGTGTGTATTTGCATGTAGGTGGATGTATGTGTGTGTGTGTGTGTGCCTGAGGTTAATCCTGGAAATCATCTTTTTGAGACTGGGTCTGGAATTATAGTGCTCATGTGGCTAGCAGCTCTCTGGGGGGCCCAGTCTCCATTTTCTAAGGCCATTATTAAAGAGCGGGCCGTTGTACGCACCTGGCATTTTATGTGGGTTCTAGGGATCCTGACTCTGGTCCTTTTGCTTGTGGTGCAAATGCTTCACTGCTGAGCCATCTCCCCAGCCTTGTTTAGGCACCTTCTGGTTCTTTCTTCTAGGTTTCTGCAGAGTACAATATCGTATTCCTGCTCGTTAGTCAGTGGCCTGGGTGTGCTAAGCCCAGCATCCTCGCCCCTAAGAGCCGGCCAGAGTGACAGAGTCAGCACCAGGCATGAGACGTGGCGAACGCTGGATGAGAGTCAGAGGATGAAAGCCAGAGACGCGGCTGGTGGGCACAGTGCCTGCTGGTGTGCCCGAGACTCTGATTTCAAGCCCCAGTCCTGGCAGGGGAGGACTTTTAAGCCGTTCTTTACGTACAATGCTGTCCTAATCCTTTTTAAAGACGAGATGAAAATACATACTACATAACAGCGTAACTTCCAGCGAAACCCCAGAGAGATCACTGTAAGCAACACACGAGAGGTGAAAGGCAGATTAGTGGGACGTGTGCTGCGGAGCTCTGTGCTGGAGGCTCTGGTCAGCTGGGAGCTTTAGCAGGACAAATCTGGAAATAACAAGTGGACTTGGAGGGAGGAAAGTTCACTGCTGGGGGAGCCCACGGAAAAGCCTGAACAGTGAGCCTGCGTGTGGTCGCCATGATAAAGTGCACACGCTGAGACTCCATGGGCGCCTCGCACATAGCGTTCCATCCTGTATCTACAGTTCTGTCGCGGGCTGGTGTCCCTGCCACACTGTGACTGTCAGCTGCGAGACAGCCGGCAAGACACCCGCTCGGTGACAGCTCGCGTCTTCCACTGATGTGAGGAAAAGCAGCAACTGCACATTGTTTAAGTCTCAGATGGGAAGGACACCAAGTCCGATCTAGCTTTGGATATTGAGTGACAGTGCATCACACCCGTCACTGGGCACGTTGTCAAGTCTCTTTCTCCCTGTCGATCATCTGCATATTCACCCACCTCCGACCATCAGAACCCACTTGGTGATGATGAAGGGCTTTATCCAGTGTTCAGCCTGGGGAGACGTGAGGAAGACAGTCCAGCAGTTTCTTTGTAACAGCCTCGAAGCCCCACTTGCCTTTGCTCTGCGCTTTCTAGAACAAACAAGCAAGGCAGACTGCTGACTCTCTTGTCTGTGAGACAGAGGGCTCGTGGGTCACCACATGTATGACACACTCTCCCAGGAGACCCAAGAGCAGTCCTGGCTCAGGAAAGCATCTGCCCCTGCAGGCCAGCTAGAGGGGCGCCGTGCTGAGACAGCCCCAAATGTGAATCAGGAAATGGGAAGCCACGTGAAGATGGAGAGCTATAATGCAATGCATGACTCAGGAATGTCTCCACACAAAACACGTCGCGGCACCTTGCTTAGCTGAAGGCTGCCAGGCTGTGAGTACCCAGCCTTGCTCCCTGAATGCTCCCCAAAGCCCACTCCACATACTTAGTCCCAGCACGACATGGATGGACTCGCACATTTTTTTATGTTTATTTCTATTTTCTGGGTTTTTATTTCTCTGCATTCTGTCTAAACTCTACAGAGGACGTTGTCTGTGCCCCCAGGCTTGGTGTAGATGCACGTACACAGTGCATTCTCAGCTGGCAGAGCGCTTGCCTAGCGTGCACAAAGCCCTGAGTTCAATCCCTGGCACCATGCAAACTGGGCATGGAGATGCTTGCCTGTCCCCCCAACACCCCTAAAGAGGAGGCAGGAGGATTGGGGTGTTTGAGATCACCTCAGCAATGCAGTGAGTTTGAGGCCAGCCTGGGCCTGTCTCAAAAAGAAAAGAAAATTAGGTTAGCTATTGAGCATTCATTCGATTTTGTTGTGTCTGTTTTGCTGATGCTGATTTCAAGCCAATGGGCCTCCTAAACCATAAAGAGGAAAACAGGGAATATTCAAAATGGGCTCAGAAATACTTTGATGGTTTCTACATGAACTCATGGCAAATATACACTGTGCCACAATTTTATCTATTAGTTCATTTTTGTTCTCCTACTGTTGGCTCATGCAAAGCTACCCAGCTGCATAGAAGCCAGTGGAGATGTCAAGTGGAAGAGGTTTTGTCCTCGGTTGCTAATGGAATAGTTTATTTGGGGTCGATTCTTCTGGAAATGCATATTTACTGTTGTTGAGCGTGTGCTCTTGGTTGTACCATGTTTTCACTCATTCTGACGCACATCAGAGTGCTTTCTGACATTGCTAACGTTTCTGTTTGACAGTTTTAAAAATTGCATGTGTGTGTGTGAGAGAAAGACAGACAGACAGACAGACAGGCAGGCAGACAGACAGAAGTCCGGCAGTAAGAGGACCACCTCTAGGAATCAGTTCTCTCCTTCTGCCTCATGGGCTCTGGGAAGCCGGGGATCCACCTCGGGTTGTTAGGCTTGTGTGGCAAGTGCTTTTACTTGCTGACCCATCTGCTGATCAACACACAGTCTCTGAGGCATCTGTTATTGCCTGTGCTAGTGACGGGGAGTCCACATGAATCAAATTCACCCAAATTCCCCCAGTTTAATTTTTAGTCCAAAGAAACAGACTGTGAGCAACCAACTAAGTACAGCACCCCGGGCGCCAGGTGAAGATGTTCCGTGGGAAAGGCGGAGAGAGGGAAGGAGGAAGACTGGAGTCAAGGCTACATTTTAAAGATTCAGGTGGTCAGGGTGGACCACTCTGAGAGACTGCTCTGTCAGCCAAGAGCGGAAGGAGACTAGAGGGAAAGTGACAGGACTCAGCCTCCACGAGGTGGTGCAGCACATGCCAAGGGCCTGTGGTGGGCAACAGCCTGGCACGTTCAAGGAGCCGGAGGCCAGTTGGCCAAATGCTCGCACTAAAGGAGATGAGGGGCATGTAGCTACGACACTGAGCGCCCCTGTGTGCTGCTTGAGGCTTCTTCCTAAGAATGAACGCGGAGCCCAGAGACGTCCATCATTACACAGGGGGTCACACAGGTGGCGACTTCTGGGAGCCAGGTGATTTGTGGAGCTGGACTGGGGCACAGGGGTCAGACGAAGTCTGGGGGCTGCATAGTTTTGGTGCTTCAGAAAAAGTAAGGGGAAAGAGGGGATGAAGGAAAGAGGGGATGAAGGAGAGAGGGGAAAAGGGAGGGATATATGTATGTATGTGTAGGTATACGTATGCATACTCATTAGGGAGGGAGAAGGGAGGGGAGAGAGAGAGAGAGGTATATAGCTCAGTGGATAAGAGTACTTGTAGCAAACCTAATAACCCTAGTTCGATCTCCAGAAACCCACGATGAAAAGACGGACTGACTTCAGAAGTTACTCTCTGACCTTCACCGTGCACTATGACACGAATGAGTGTTCCTCCCTCCCTCCTTCCTCCCTCCCTCCCTCCTTCCTCCCTCCCTTCCTCCCTCTCTCCCTCCCTCCTCCCTTCCTTCCTTCCTCCCTCCCTGTCTCCCTCCCTCCTCACTTTCTTCCTTCTTCTTTCCTTCCTTTCTCCCTCCCTCCCTCCCTGTCCTCCCTCCCTACCTCTCCTTCCTCCCTGCCTCTCCTTCCTCCCTTCCTCCCTCCCTCCCTTCCTCCCTCCTTCCCTCCCTCCTTTCCTTCCTCCCTTCCTCCCTCCCCTCCCTTCCTCCCTCCTTTCCTTCCTTCCTTCCTTCCTTCCTTCCTTCCTTCCTTCCTTCCTTCCCTCCTTTTTCTTATATATACACAAAATAATTTTTAAAAGAAGACCAGCAAAGATGTTGCAAAGACTTCCTGTGTTGCCCATTCTGGCTATGGTAAGTCAAACAGAGGAAGGGATAGAGCATTTTATAGTCATGATAAACATATGACAAAGCTTTGGCTTTTCTCACCGGTCTCCTTTAAGCCAGACAAAGGAGACCTGTTGCCTCCTTTGTTAGCTGAACAATCTTCGAAGTGCACAGAGATCCTATTTGGAAGCAGTTCATGAACAACCTGGGCAGCTGAATTTTCAAATAGCTGTACAGTCCAAGGTCCGCAGACACAGATTGTCTACAAACAAGGGCCCAGTGACTGAGCGCCAGGACACCACTCACATGCCTGCTCCCTCCGTCCTTTATCTCAGTGGCTTTTTTTCCCTGATGACCAGTATCGATAGTCCCTGAGTAGCAAGGGCTCAGCCTTTGCTGAGACGGTGAGAAGGAAGTTTGGGAAAGTGATTGCTTTGTCTTTGCTAAGTTTGGCTCTGCTGTGGCTGTGAAAAATCTTCAATAAACTTTTCTTTGGAGCAGCAGTTTTCCAAGGGTGGTGTGGGCACTTCTGAGGGTTCTAGTACCTTCCAGGTCGGTCAAATCAGGCTGGGGCAGGGCTCAGAATACTTGCATTTCTCTCATGAGCTCTGCGTGTTAGTTGAACAGATAGAAGATGGAAGCAGCTGTGGGACTGTGGCTTTTGTCACTCAGCAGGGAACTGAGCACATGCTAAAGCAAACTATGCTTCAGAAGGCCTCAACAGACACTTCTCAGAACATAGAAATGGCGCTGGCGAGTATGAAAAAGAAAGGTTAACGCGATTGACTAGCAAGGAAGTGACAAATCAAAACACACGGAGAGCACCCCTCTCGCCTGGTGGAATGAATTATTATTCTCCAAAAGATTTTGTGCTCATGAGGACAGAGAGAAAAAGTGCTTGCTCACTCTGAGGGAGCCAAACAGATACAGGGGCCTGGAGAAATGGCTCAGAGGTTAAGACTCTGTCTTGCAAGCAGAAAGTCCTGAGTTCAGATCCCAGGTCCCATGTGAAAAACACCAGGCCTGCACTTCTGACGCTGGGGCAGAGCCTGGGAAATCCCAGAGTGAAACAAAAAGAAGATAGAGACAATCTAGAATGATTCCTGAAGTCACCCTTGGTCCTCCACAGGGACACAAAGTGCCCCCCCCAAGCACACGCAAAATAAATAAATTTTTTTAAAAAAAGATACTTCAATGGCAAAAACTGTAGAAGCACCTCAAGATACTAAACACAGAATCACCACGTGATCCGGCAATGTCACGGGGGGGTCCTCTAGTCAGAATTCTCCAGAGGGACAGAGAGGCAGAATAAATAGTTAGAAAAGGGGATTTATGTGATTGGCTTGCCTGGTAAGGGTGGGCAGTCCACCAGTGACCCTGCAATCACCCAGTGCTGGAGGCCGAAGCCTCGGCGGCTCTAGGCTCTGCTGAATCTGGAGGATTCCAAGCCACCTGGCTTTAGACTACGTGGGAAGGCTGAAGAAGCAGGTCGTAAAGCCCGTGAGGAAAGGCGGAATCGGATGACTCGAGCTTGCGGGTGACGCAACAGCAGTCCTCGCAAAAGCAAGTTTTCTTCCTTGGACTTTTTTTTTTTATCTAGGATGCCACAGAAGGTGCCACCACACTTAAGGTGGGTCTCTCTGTTCTGAATAACTTGATCCACATAGTCTGTTCAGGTGTGACCAATCCCTGGTCTGTTGGCTGGTTACCAAGTCCAGGCAAGTTGCCAGCCAAGATTAACCCACATAGGTTCCAGCCAAAGTGTCCATCTGTGTATCAAAAAGATCCCCGCACGTTCATGCCTCTTCATAGACTATCCCGAGGGTAAGACATTGGCTAAACCTAAGTATGTGCGTGGGCTGTGTATGTAATGGAATACTACGTGGCCATGTAAAGGGATGAAACCTTGTCATTTGTGGTGCTGTAGATGAATCTCAAGGGCACCGTGTGAAATGAAGTTGGCTGGGCACGGGAAGGCCCACCACGATCTCACATATGTGTGGAAGCTACAAGATGGTTTCATGAAAGAAGTGAGCAGAATGGTGGTGTGCAGGGCTGGATGGCTGGGGCGCGAGGGCGTGTTAGTCTAAGGAGTTGCCCTTCCAGTTAGATAGGAGGACGCTTGTTGCTTTTTCCCATCGTCTAGAACAAGCAAATGTGTGGAGACAGATTCAAAGCAATGATTGTCCGAGGTGCAGGAGAGCACCGGGGCATTGGGGAGGGAGAAGAGAGGCAGGATGCTCATGGCCAGAGTCAGTTTCTTTTGGAGATGTTGAAATGTTCTAGAATCAACTGTGACTGTGACTGTGTGACTGTGAACATGCTAGAAAACACTGGCGTGTCCACCTTGAATGAGCGAGTATGTATTGTATGCGTCACCTCAATGCAGCTGTTTTGAGGCAAACCATGTTACCTTTCACTATTTTTAAAAGCACAGTTGTTTTGCAGCAAGGCATGAATGTTCCCATGCAGCTTTAAGACTGCAAACAGCCTGGAATCACCAACTCCAAGGAACTCTGCTGATTCACAGCCCATCTCTGGGAGAGTTCCCTCTGTTCTGTGTGGCTGTGAATGGAGAATAGCCCAAGAGTATCTGGTATAACAAGGACTCACTAAATACTGGTAAGTGAGGTGCTATTCCTATAGCAGGTTTTAGTGCTAACAAGTGAGAAAGTTTACATTTGGAGAGAGAGACAGACAGAGAGAGAGGAGGGAAAGAGAGAGGAGAACAGGAGCACACGAGTGAGGTCAGATGGCAACTTCTGGGAGTTAGTCCTTTCCTTCTGCTTTGTGGACTCTGGGGATCAAACTCAGGTGCCAGGTTTGTGCTCAGGCACCTTTACCCACCAAGTCATCTCACCTGTCATGTTTCAGTCCTTGTTCCCAATAAATATTTTTAGACTAGCTTCATTGAGACAGGGTGACTTCATGCCTCCAGCAGAATTATTCACAACAGTAATTCAGTAAGTGAAATCAGTACCTGTTTCCACCCAAACGTCTCTATGTTAACAGACCCCAAGAGGATAAGCCATCAGACCCTCACAACTGTTCTCCAGAGTGTCTAGAAGAATTTGGCACACAGGTGGCTTGCTTCATGGAATGGAGGACATGCAGCCCCTGCATGCAGCCAAGGGCTCACGCTTCTGGCCTCTGATGGTGGATGGAGGCACAATCACATGCAGAGTGGGTGCATTCCGAGACCTGCACCATTATGTGACTGTGTCTGTGAATGTGGGAGCGCACACTTGTACAACTAGATACAGCCTAGAGTATGTACCCAGGGCACACTGTGCCTGCCAACACACTTAGTCCATAGCTGTCCAAACTTCCTCATGTAGCACATGACTGCACATGTAGCACTGTCTGAACATGCAGCACCATGATTAAGACAGAAGCAACTTATCCTGTATCCACTGCCCATGATTAGGGAGAAGACACAGAAACTAGGATGTCAGGCTCATAATCAGTAGATAGTCCAATTGGTCTATTCTTGATGAAATTAGAAGAGAACAATTTTTAGTTAATTTGATAATTTATCATGTATGTATGCATGTGCGAGTTCACGTGTGTGCATGTGAGTGCATGAATGTGTACATGTCAGTGCGTGTATACATGTGTGCATACATATGTGTATGTCTGTGCATGCATGTGAGTGCACGCATGCATGTGTGCATATATGTATGCGTGTGTGAACACATATGTGCATGCATGAGACTGGCCTCCTTCTGTGGGCTCCAGGGATTGAACTCAGGTCATCAAACTGAGCTGCAAGTGTCCTTCCCCTCTGACCTATCTTGCTGACCCAAAGAAACAAATTCTTTTTTTCTAATATTCCCAAAGACCACGTGAGTGCTAATGAAGTGCCATTGCGTTATGTAGACAGAAAATGCAAGAGACTGAGAGGAACCCGCCAAACCCTCAGCGCCATTTTTCTTACAGCAATGCCTTGAGGAATTTTGATGAAGTGACATCTAGGTGCTA
The DNA here is from genome assembly GCA_023101885.1 of Typhlomys cinereus. Lineage (NCBI taxonomy): Eukaryota > Metazoa > Chordata > Mammalia > Rodentia > Platacanthomyidae > Typhlomys > Typhlomys cinereus. The sequence goes on from JALPQD010000212.1 coordinate 2,894,217, forward strand.
GGCATCCTGTGATCCCCGGCCCACAGAATTCATATTTACAGGAAGCAGCAGACAAGTCGTAATAAGGAGTCAATAATTTCAGATCCGTAAAGCAGGAAGTCAAAGAATCCAAGAGACCAGGGGGCTTCGTGAAGATGGCTGAAACAAGCAGGGGACCAGGATGAACACGGCTGATCTGGTGGGGTGTTGGGATCACCTGCTGTCCTGGTGGCTGTCCCCGAGACCTGAAAGGGTGCGTCCCACTGAGCGCTCCGCAAGTCCATCATCCGTGGACTGCACTGACCGTCGTCGCTCAGCGGTCTGGGGAAGGATGCGTCTGGTGTGCGCCGGGCAGGGGAAGAGGCTGGCGTCTCCGGTCTCCGGAGCCTCTCCCTCACTAAGGGCTACACACCTGCTGCTCTGGGAGGCACCGGGTCATGAGGTGGCTCGGAGGAGTGGGACCTTTCTTCCCAGGCCATGCCAGGAGGGCTGGGTCATGTGACTATCTCACATGGGCCCAGTGTTTCCCGGGGGAGCAGAACGTGGAGAAAAGAGTAGAAGCAAGAAAGGTGGGCTTTCCGTCCCCCTAGGAGGCTATGGCGATGCCCTGGCCCACTGGCGCAGCAGGAAGACACTGAGAAATGGGACAGCTGCAGGACAGAGGCGGTCAGCATGCCTGGACAGCGTCTCACAGGAGCAGCTGGAGGGGAAGGAGGGGGCTTCTCTCCCTCCAGCCTTTTCAGGCAGCTGTCTTGCAATCTCCCTCAATTTACTTTGCCGATAAGCACATCTTCGAGTTCTCTAGTCTGTGATTCCAGGTGAGGCTCACACACCTGGAGGTCAGTCCTTGCCCCTCCAGGCTTTTACTTATCTATAGCTGGGAGATATGTCATTAAGTCCTGTGGAATAGTGTGTGTGGTGATATCAGTCCATGGAATAGTGTGGAGGGATGTCGTTCAGCCATATGGAGGGGGAAATCAAAGAATAACTAATGAAGTCTGCAGAGGAGGCATTAAGACCACGGCCCATTGAAACAGCTCCCAAAACTCAGCCTCATCTCGCCCCCAACACACACCTTGGGCTTAAGACAATTCCCTTCCCCCACTTATGGCTTCGTCCCTCACAGCCCAGGTCAGTATTACCTGACCTGAGGAATCTGTCTGAGTCACATGATGGAAAACTCCTCTCCCCACATACCTTGGAGAAGCTGTACAGGTTAGATGTCCTCTGTCCCCTGGGCTTTCGACCGCCCTCCCCCTCCCCTGTGCTGCAGCCAAGAAGTCATGCCGTCTGCGTGCTCTCCCACCTTACAGCCAAAGCCTCCCACTCTCTCTTCTATAAAGACTTTTGTGGTCAGGGAGATTTTCTTTTCCTCTTCTCTTTTTTTCTAACAGAAGATTGGATTTGTTTCATATCTTGAATAAAAAGAGAATTTTAACAAAGAGAGCGTTTATTTTATTTTATCTTTTGTCTCCTGCTAGGACGAGGAGTCCTTCATACTACCTGGTTTTCATGGTAGGACTCATTTGAAGAGGGGAGAGCGGCTCTCTGGAGAAGCCAAAGCCACGGGCTGAGGCAGGCGTGAGACCCCGAGCCTTCTCAACAGCTGGCAGGCCTTGGACTCGCCTTAGCTGGGGAGGAGATTAGTAAAGACTTGTGAGCAGGGCCTGGGAACAGCTTAGTCTGTCATGCGCCCCACATGAACCTGGTGACCTGAGTTCAGTCCTTGGAAGCTCACGTGGAGAAGGAAGAGAACTGACTAGTCCCCTGACCTCCATGGCATGGCCTGCATGTGTGCATTTCCGTCTCCCTCTCCCTCTTCTTCTCTTTGTTTTCCTTTCCTTTTTTAAAATAATATGGACTCTTTTTTTAAACTTTATTTTATTTGTGTGTGTGTGTGTATGTGTATGTGTGTGTTTTAGAGGATGATATGTATCCCTGTGGAGGACCAGTGGTGACTTCGGGAATCATCCTGAATTGCTTCTACCTCCTTCTTGCTTCCTTCTGGGGTTTCCCAGGCTCTGCCCACTAGGGCAGAAGTGTAGGCTGCCCTCTTTTCCACCTGGCGTTTTCACATGGGACCTGGGATCTGAACTCAGGACCTTCTGATTGCGAGGCAGAGTCTTAACCTCTGAGCCATCTCTCCAGCCCTTCCTCTCTTTTTCTTAATAAATCAATAAACAACAGAATATATATATATATAAAAGGATTTATAAGCAAGATTAAGTCCTAGTGAAGACCTAGCTGAGACAGTAACCATTTTTCCTCTGTAAGTCTTGCACTTTTAAAGTACAAACCCTGTGTGCACAGCCTGTGTGGTGTATGTCACAGTACAAAAGACACACAAGGAAACCACTGTGGCTGCAACATGGCCTGAATAGGTGAAGAAATCTTGGAAGAGATGGGGCATTAGCTCAAGGCTGCCCAGACAGAAGAGGCATAAGGAAGACTCCCAGGGCTGACTGAAAGGAGCTGGAACCAATTTGAATGAGAAGTGGGTAAAAAATACAGCAAGTTTTCACTTGTATGTTTGGAGAGTCGAGTGGCTGCTTGGGTAATGGGAGGAGAATCGGTGTGGGAATCAGTCTGAGGAGCATGTCAGTTACTTGCTCGTCCCCTCCACGGGCTACCTGCCGGAAGCCACCTAAGAGAGGCCGTGGTATAGGGGGGATGGTCCGTCACGGAAGGCGTATCAGCTGGGCTCCATTCATGACAACAGTGGATCAGGCAGCAGAACTGTTCTAAAACCAGGCTCAGCCCTAATCCTCAAGACCCCAACCTCAGTGACCCAGTTCCTCCAGTGATGCCCCCATTTCCTACTAGATGCCAGCTTGGGGGACATGTCAGAGTCAAGCCATCACAGCCAGGCCTAAGGACAGGGCAGCAATCTAGCAATGCTCTAGAAATGGGTGCAGTGAAGTGGAGTGAGGGTGGAGGGCAGGACCAACTGCTTCTTATCTCTCATTCACTCAAGCATTGATGGAAGAGCCGTCTACATGGAGCAATACAGGAAGCCAGAGTGAAAGGACAGAGCAACCCAGGGATGAGATCAGATCAGCCAGAGGGGATTCAAAGCCGGGTGAAATAAGTGTCCTCTGGAAAGAGAGGTGCAGAGAGAGTGAATCGGACAGGGCCGCTTCATCTGTGAAAGTTTCCTGAACAGAAATGGGGTACGGGAGAGCATACCGAACAGGCCCTCCTGCTTAGGTTTCCCGCCCCAGGAACTGTCTGTCACTGTGGTCACTCTGGTCTGGATTCAGAACCTGGGTACAAACGTTGTAGCCAGACGTAAAGAAAGCCAGCCTCCTATCTGGAGACTCGTGCCTCTCAAGTCTCTTAGAGTTCAGCGAATGACGGGCGCAGTTGGATCCTCTTTTGGAGCACTTCTAGAGCAGCTCAGAGTGAGGCCAGAAGACAAAAGCAGATACAGCAGGCTTCATTAACAGGTGCTTGCTGAAGTGGGGTCTCAGCGCCCACTGCCCAACCACAGGAAACACAGTAGTTCTGGGCTGAGCAACCATCCCTGGCCCGTGACTTGATTTTCACTTTGTTTTTGGAGTCTCTCCTTGTAGCCCAGGCTGCCCTCCTGTCTCCACTGCCTAGGGGTCTCGCTCTCCTATTTAAACCCATTTGCTGTGCTGAACATGTTCTTGCATTCCATTCTGAGGAGCTCAAGATGCAGTTGGGGTCTCCTGCTGTCTTGGCCTTGAGTCAATCTGCAGAAGAGGGCTCTTCACGAGGGAAAGGATCAGTGTGACCCTTAGAAAGCAGATATGGGGGCCAGCTCTAGCTAGGGGGTAAAGCACCTGCCCGGTGACCCAAGCTGGAGCCCAGGAGGCTCTGATGAACTGGCTTCTAACAGTGCCCCTCTGGCCCTCACCTATGCACTTTCTCTCTCCTTTCCTCAAAAATAAATAGTTCTTTTAAAAAGCAGAAAGGTTGCGTGCATGTGCCCATGAGTACCTTTCCAGAAGTGCCGCAGCAGTAGAGGGCAGGAACGTCGTCACAACTTACAGGCCAGAGTCCTGCTTGCAAGCATTGTTCCTCCTTTTCCAGGTGACCATGGAGCAGACCCACATGCAGTCTCTTCACTTAGCTGCTGAGCACCCGAATCTCTCTATCACACTTTTACAAGACAAAGATGGCCACATGGCCGGTAGGAGGTCACTTGATCACGAAGCGTGAAGATTTCTGACCCACCTCATACCAACCTGAAGTATCCAGGGGAGGGGTGAGGAGATTTGCATTTCTGTGTGACAAACTATTGGAAATATTTTCTCTGGAGTCCCGAGCATGCAAACCCCACGGTGTTAATAAGAACCGGAACCCCTCAGGGCAGGGGGCATGGGAACAGGCTGGTGGGAAGGGTTGATATGAGTACGTACAATCATTCCCTTCCTCTGTGTTATAGAGCTTTGCAGAATAATAGCGCCAACCGTAGGAAAAAACAACTGGCCAATGGACGAGAAAACAATGTTTATAAAAAACTGGAAGTTACACAGAATAATCAGTGACTTACAAATGATCACAAAGGGCTGTAAAGATGGCTCAGGGGTTAAGACTGTCTCACAAGCATAAAGTCCTGAGTACGGATTCCAGGTCCCACATAAAAATGCCAGGTGGAAACAGCCCACACTTTTGGACCTGGTGGGCAGAGCCTGGGAAATCCCAGAGGGAAGTAAGGAGGTAAAAGCAATCCAGGATGATTCCCCAAGTTACCCTTGGTCCTCCACAGGGACACACAGTTCTCTCTCTCTCATTCTGTCTCTCTCTCTCTCTCTCTCTCTCTCACACACACACACACACACATACACACAGCCTTTTTTTTTAAAGAATGATCACAGAGTAATACACAAATAATTACAAATCTGTTCATTTAACCAAAATGTACAATCCCTGCTGTGTGCTGGTACTGTCATAACGCCTTAGGATATGGTGCAGCAGAAGGCGACCTAGGCTAGTGTAAGGTCTTTGACTACAATGATGAAGACAACACACGCAGAAAGTTTACAGACACCAAGGATTAGCCACAGGACTCAGAATGAGGGGTCTAAACTCACTGAGCATTCCATAATGTCTTGTTCATGCCAGGGACTGATGTAGCACTAGAAATTTAGCAGTCAGTAAAATGGACGAAAATCCCTGTTCTCAAGGAGTTTATATTCTGGTGGGAGAGAGATAAGAGAGAAGGAAAATAAAAGAATAAGTTAGTATGTTAAAAGGTATTTCCTGTTCTGAAGAATTCAAAGTCAGGAGCGCAGTGGACATTGGAGCATCAAAGATGTTTTTAAGGGGGAAGGGCAGGAGAGACTGATGAGAGCAAAGACTTAAAGAAGGCAATAGTAAGGCTTTGTGTGTTGCTGCTAGTCAGAGGGAGGAGAAACAGCGCACAAGGAAAGACCGGAGCCACTGCACCGCTGTCCCACAAGTCAGAAGATCGGGGCATCGAGGAATCTAAGGTCATGCAGATAGTTGAAAAGAATATTGGTTTGAGTGGAGGGCGCTTCAGGGAACTGTCAGCAGGGTGGTGTGATCCGACCTGAAGGCTCCTTCATTTAACTCTGTGAACTCGGAAACCGCTTGTTTAACCCCTCCCTAGGTATCTTTCTTCATCTGCAAAATAGTGAAAATTATTCTAAGGCGTGAGGCTGTTGTGATAATTGAATGCAGTATGTTCAACACATTTAGCAAGTAGCTGACTGGGGTGGCACATTCTTTCCCTTTCTCTGTCTTCCTCCTGTCTTTCTGCTTCCCACCCGGCTTTCAGAGAAGCGGGTACAGGGAACAGAAGAGGGTGACTGTTTGCCGAGTTGGCATTCTAGCAACAATGCATAGGAATGGTTTCACGGGTGTCTGGCGACCTGGGCTGTGGGGACAGATCGGGGAATGGAGACTTCACGGGTGAGTGTGTCCGCGTCCTTTGTGACACAGGTCCATGGTGGGTCAGGTCTGTCTTCTCTCAACTAAGCTAGGCGGCAATGCAGTTCCATTGCTGCTCGGTGCAAAGTCTTACCCTGCGAACGCACACCTAGGAGTCCTGGCTTTCTAATTGCCATCTGCAAGGCTGTCAGAACCGCGGGATGAGCCGAGGGCACGCAATCCCTGCTTGGGGCTCCCCTGCGATCCCCTACTCCGGGCTGCGCCGGCTGTAGCTGCACCCGCGGCCCCGCTGGGACCCGACTCGGGCATCGCACTGCTGAGCCAAAAACAAAAGACTCCCGCACCCAAGGGCACCGTAGGCTTTTGTCTGAGGCTGGGGCTCAGGGTCCAGGCTCAGGACAGGTCCCCGAGGCCCCGGATCGGAGGCCTCCCGCGATGTGCGGGTCCCCCAGGTTCGCTCCCCGCCCCGCCCGCGCGGTGGTCCGGGCGGAGCGGGTCAGTTGGGTCCGCGCGCAGCGAGGCCGGGACCGTGTGGGGCGACCCGGAGGTCTGGCGGCCTCCTCCCCGCCGTGCCCCGCCCCGCCGCGCCCCGCCCCGTCCTCGCCCCGCCCCGCTCCGCTCCTTCCCTCGCTCCGCTCCCTCCCTCCCTCCCGCGAGCGCGCCTAGCCAAGCGCCGAGCGCGTCGATCGCCCGCCCTCTGCGGCCGCGGCCCGGCCCATCGCTCACTCGGAGCTCGGCTTCCCTAGGCGGCGGCCGCGGCGGCGGAGGCGGCAGCGCTGTGGCGGCGGCTGAGGCGGCGGCGGCGGCGCTCGGCCCGAGGTCCCGGCCCCGTGCCATTTGCGAGTGGGAGCGAGCGCGGCGCGGCGGAGCGGCGCGGGACTGAGGTAGGAACGGGCGGCGCTGGGGTCGCGGCGGGCGGCGGTCCGGGCGCGGCCGCGGCGGTGAAGTCGGTTCCGGGCGCGGGGCGAGGCCGCGGCTTCCCGGACGCCGGGCTCGGCCTTCCCGGTCCCCGCCGCGCTCCACCCCGAGGCTCGGGCACCCCCGCTGGCCTCCGCACGCGCCGCGGCTCCGGGGGTCGCGCTCCGGGGGTCGAGGCTCGGGGCGGGGTCACGGGCGGGGTCGAGGCCCGGGCCCCGGGGGGTGCGGCGGGGACCCTAGGAAGGCCGAGCCCGGGCCGCTCCCCTCCCCCAGGGCTCCGGGCTGCGACGTCGCCGGGGCCACAAAGGAGGCGATGGGGGCGGCGGGGAACAGGTGGCCCACGCCCTGCGGGAGCGCGAGCTGCACGGGGCCGGACCCACCGCGGGGTCCCCTGCGCGCGGAGCGAGCTGCAGCGGGGTCCCCTGCGTGGGGAGCGAGCTGCAGCCCGGGCTGGGCCCACCGCGGGGTCCCCTGCCGGAGCGCGAGCTGCACCCCGGGCACACCGCGGGGTCCCCTGCCGGAGCGCGAGCTGCATCGGGACCAGGGCCATCGCGGGGTCCCCTGCGCGGGGAGCGAGCTGCACCGGGGCCGGGCCCACCGCGGGGTCCCCTGCCGGAGCGCGAGCTGCATCGGGGCCGGGCCCACCGCGGGGTCCCCTGCCGGAGCGCGAGCTGCATCGGGGCCGGGGCCATCGCGGGGTCTCCTGCCGGAGCGCGAGCTGCACCGGGGCTGGGCTCCCTCGGGCTCCCCTGTGCGCCGGCGGCTCCCGCCCTGCCGGACCCGCGCCGAGGCGACCCCGGCCCCCCAATGCTTCGCGTCCTGCCGCGCACACTCCGGTGCTTAGGCCGCGCTTCTTGCCGCTGAGATCGGCAGCCGCGCTGCACACTTGCTCAGTCTCAGCGCCGGGATGAAATGGGTGGGCATGTTTGCGCTGGAAACAGCACCTGGAAGACTCCTGAAGGGAAGAGGCTTCACAGGTAACCTGGGTGGTGTCACTCAGTGGCCCAGGCGCCGACGGCGACTCTAGGAGCATCGCGTCCCTGGGTGTCGATGTATTTGTCTCGAGGGTAGCAGCAGCTCGCGGGGCATGCTTGGTTTAAGACATGGTAGATGGAAATTCAGTTTTATAATCAATAAAAGTTTTTTTAAGTAATAAAATCTTTGGGATGTAGTCCGGGTTAGACCCCTTTTAACCTTTTGAACCTGTGGTTGAGAAGTTTCTTTCTAGGTTATGACTTTCTTGCAAAATACTACTTTGCCACATAGTATCATCATCTTCCAGTGAATATAAATATTACTTGGTTTGAAAAACCTGATTCAAGGATTTTTTTAAGCAGCAAATAGTACATGAACAAATGCCACCACATGTATCCACATTCATCTGACCACACATGTGACCCAAGTCTATTGTGTATCCTAAATTGGCAAGCCTCTTAACTTGTAGGAAGGACTACTTTACACTCTGAAAAAATTATTGGGGACTTCAAAAAACCTTTTGTTTGGGGGTTTACCAGTATTTACCACATTAGGAAAATATTAAAGTTCTTTTGCTTGTTTGCTCAGAGCTAGAAATAATTTGCCTACTGGTAACATGAATAATTTTTTTATGAGAAATAGCTACTTTCTAAAATGCATTAAAATTTAGAAGGGTGGTATTGTCTTGAATGTCAGCAAACCTGTTTAGTTGTGGTCCTTCATAGGCGATGTCTGTATTCTCCAACCTGTATTTCATTCAATTCATTGTGATCACAGTGTCCACAAAACTCTGGGAATTTGTGAAAGAGGGGTAGCAAAAAAAGGTTCAGCCAATCACTAGGAAACTGTTATAACCTCTTCCCCACCTCTCTCAAAAAAACATCTTAACCGTTGTAGGTTATCCCTACTATTAAGGAGGGTGTGGCAAAGGGCATATTTCTTCTTCCATAGCCTGCATTTGTTCCAAAAATTGGAGTAAACTGGGTAAGATATGTTAGTGGTTACTCCCAGCTGTGACCCCAGGCAAGTTTGGATGGACCGTGGGGGGCAGAGTAGGGCAGTGATTGAATGAAGGTGGGATACAATAGCTAGAGCCCATGCATGGTGGTGGTGGTGGGGCTCAAATGAAGAAGATGACGTGTTGGAAAACAAATTACCTTCTTCCTCCTGCCTATTTGAGCAATTCTCGGCTGTCGGTAAATAAGCTACCTGTTTATTTACACATGCACACATACCTTGACCTGGAACTGCCATCGTATAATAAGTAATTGTGGGCTTACTGCCACTCTTTTACATTCATGTTGCTCCTTGTTATGCTACATGAGGGAAAGGAGACAAAATGAAATATATTCATTTTATTTCACACAGAAATGGCTGACTAAAAAGTAAGGTATTTGTCTTACAATTGGCAGCTGTATAAAGCACCAGTGCTACTGCACCTTTGGAGACTGTACCATAAACTGAGCAGAAATTCATGGATCACAGGGAGATCGCCTTGTATCTTCAGATTATTTTCTTACTAAGAGTAGTGTTGATGAATTTAATTTTATTTTCCTTGTTTTTTTTTTTTAGGCACTCATGTAGGATACACATTGATCAGATGACCTGTGTGAATAATTAATACCAGTTCCTCAAAATTTACTTTCTACCTATGTTCCTCCCCCTACGCCCCCACAGAACCTCACAGGGTTAAAAATAGCAAATGCTGTCCTTATTGTTTCATTGTGTAATTTTCATCTCCCAGGACAGTCCAGTTTTGATACTGGACTCCTGCTTAGCTTCCTATCCAGAACTATTCAGTAGCTTTGGGCTCTATTTAGACCCAAATTCTGCCTTTTTTAAACTCTTAAAAGCCATGGTCAGCTAGGAATATTGAGGCTAGATGTGGGGATAGCTGTCATCAAGTTTGCTCAGGTGTGCTAACAGGATTGGGAGGATTGGGCTGAGCCGTTGTGAAGTCATGGTGCATTCCTCCGAGAGCCATTAAGCTGCTGCATGCAGTAATCTGACTGCTTAGGTAAAACAAGTTGAATTTAACATAAGACTCTATATACTTTTTTAAAAGTGTTTGAGGGGCTGGAGAGGTGGCTTAGGGGTTAAGCCTCTGCCTTGCAGGCGGAAGGTCCTGAGTTCGGATCCTAGACCCCACATATAGACGCCAGGCAGAAGCAGGGGCGGCCTGCGTTTCCGGTCCTGGTAGGGTGGAGCCTGTGAATCCCGGGCAGAGTAAACAAGGAGGAGGTGATGGCGGTCCATGGTGGTTCCCGAATACGCCGGTGGTTCTACACACACACACACACACACACACACGTGCACACACATAATTGAATAAATAAAAAAGTGTGTTTGAGAGGAGCTGTTAATACAGTTCATTTTGATTATACAGCTGTGGTCCTACATTTCTCTCAGTACTTTAGAATTTTGCATCTGGAGATGAGCTTCTTGTAAATATTGAAAGAGTATCTGATGGTCTTATATGACAGATGTTCTAACTTAGTAACATTTCCATTCTCTTTATCACAAGGCTGAAAATGACTGAATATAAACTTGTGGTGGTTGGAGCTGGTGGCGTAGGCAAGAGCGCCTTGACGATACAGCTGATCCAGAACCACTTTGTGGACGAGTATGACCCTACGATAGAGGTAAATCTGGCTGGTTCTCCACACTCTGTTGTGCAGGATGTCCGTCTGTGTAAGAAAAATAAGTCGGATTCTTTTTTACTTACTGAAGACATTTTTACCGAAAGCTCCTGAGATCTGAGATGACACTGAGAGCTGTGTAGCCACAGATGTGAGTGACCTACGTCTGTCTGGAAAATGTCACGGAGAAGATGCCCACAGTGCTTGAGTGCATGTTGGTTAGACCTCGATCCTATGGGTTTATGAGAATATACATCTCATCAGCACCGAAAGTTGTTATTTCCGATGTTATTTTATTTTTGTGAGTTTCTTGGAATTTTGATGTGTGATAGCAAGTCAATCCTGTGATGGTTGAGTTTTTAAAACTTAATACAGTTTGATTAGTAAGGTTTTCACATGTTTATAATTTCATACTTGACCAGGTAAAGGTCAAATACAAAATAATAGAATAACAGTCTAGAAGACACTTTGAAAAATTATATCGTCTGTCCTGCTGTCAGGACTAGACTTGAGGTTTCCTGAGCAAGGAAGGGTTTGTGTAAGTTCTGATCAGTGGAAGGGTTCCTGAGCTTTCCTTTTAGCTTATTGTCACAGAGTAGGTATTCACACGTTTATGCACAGTCTAAATGGTCATGTTATATTTAGCATCAGTGAAGAAGGAAAGAATTATATTGCTTTGTCTTTGAAATAGCTTTATGATGATATGTTATTTCTTTGACATCTTTACTCCAGGATAAGCAGTTTTTAGTCTTAACTTATTCCTGTTCTAATGTACCATTTAAAAAAAAATGGCTCTGAAGAATTTCTTAGAGCTGTGAGATCCCATGTTGTGGAAATTAGAACAGCTCAAAGTGTCCAGTTAAAATCTGTGTTGTGTTTTGAAGAAATGCTATACTGAGGTAGACTCTGAAGTCATTAGTGAACTTGGGACAATGTTCATACAATCTCAAGCTTTGTGGATTGATTGGATAACTGCTAACCAGTGTCACATAAACAAGTAGCATCAAAAAATGGAAAATTAGTGCTTATTAATAAAATTTGATGTGGCTTTTATTTGGCTTCCACATTTGAGAATTTAATGAGGCTGGAAAGATGGCTCAGAGGTTTAAGACTCTGCCTTGCAAGCAGAAGTTCCTGAGTTCAAGTCCCAGGTTCCATATAAATCTGGAGGCGGGTGGAGGAGACGGATAGAAGGTAGGTAGCAGCCTGTACTTCCAGCCCTGGTGGCCAGAGCCTGGGAAATCCCAAAGCAAAGCAAAAAGCAGGTAAAAGCAATCCAGGATGATTCCTGAAGTCACTTTTGATCCTCCACAGTGACACATAGTACCCTCTGATAAACACATACACAAAATAAATAAAAATGTTAAAAAATTTACATTACGGGAATAGTGTAATTGAAGTAGAACTCCTATGTAATAATATTTATATAATACAATTTCAATAAAGCAATTCAATGCTATAGATTTATTTATTTATTTTTGAGGAAGACCAAAAAGTCTCCCATTTCAAATGTATTCTGAATCAAGGCTGTTTTCTCTGCTATTTAAATCATACGTGAAGAGAAGTTGTAATAGAATGCACATAAAGCATGGGAGAGTTTCAGGAGTTTGGAAGATGGTTTTAGGAACACCTCCACCTTTCCTTACAATCCCCGGGATCCCATGATGTTCTCCTTCCTGTATGAGATTGTGGGTATGCTAGGAAGAGCTGTAGCATGACGTTGTGAATGTGATAAGATAGGTTCAGAGGGCCAACTGGCTCCTTGAAGTAAGCCTGTTGATATGTTATTTGTGGGAAAAATGGAAAAAGTTGATAACCCCTAACTGAAGACAGTTTCTATCAACCCAGGAGATTTGCCTGTTGGAAGCATTGATTATCTGTGAACTTTGGTACTGGAAAAGGGATTGGAGATTGTTACTTATCTTGCAAGCTACAGCAAATGTGAGGGAATTGGCACCTTAAGTTCTTAGTATAGTTTGACAATAAGAAAGGAAAGAGAACTTAGTGTTTTAATAGAATTGATTGAATAAAAATGCTGATTCCACACAATCCTAAAAAGTTAAAAAGGAGGAAAGGGGATTTTACTGCTGGTGAGTGTTCATTAGTAAAAAGTATGGTTAGAGGACATAAGAAAGTGGACGCTGGACTTGGTGACAGAGGTTCTGCTCTTGCTTCAAGTCATGGCCCACCTGGACTTCAGACCAAGTTCAAGGTCAATCTCAGTGGTTTAGTGAGGTCCTTTCTCCAAATAGAAATCTTAAAAAAGGACCAGGGATATCACTTATGATAAGAGCTTGCAGTGTGTGCATGACTCCCTGGTATCTCCCCAACCAAAAAAGAGAGAGAAAAGAGAAAGAAACTGAAGAGGAAAAAAGGAATTCTCTTTGGTTTGTCTACATTAAAAATAAAAAATCTGTTAAAAATGTAATACTTCTTAATGATTTAGGACTTGCAAAGGAGGGTAGTCATCACTTTTTTACAGATAAATGAACTGAGAGTTTCTAACTTGTCTAAGGATATTTAGTAACTTAGCGGTACGGGTGAATTTAAGTTTCTGAAAAAAAAGTTAAGTAGGATTTTGACCATATATGCTATATATATATGATATATGCTATAAAAGTGGAAATACAAGCTGTCTTGCAAACTAAGAAAATATTTAATAATCCTCCAGACTGATTCTAATACATTAGTGTACATAGTTGAAATTTTAACTTGATGATAGAGACATAATAAAGAATTAAACATAACCTTAGAACTACTTATATTTGAGGCCATGTGTATGATACTCACCTTGATGTCTATTCTGGACTATTTTATCTTTTCTGTAGTCCTTCAGAGTATTTCAAAATAATGAAATACCTTGTTAGTGGGGCTTGTTTATTAAATATTCATAGCACGTCCCCAAACATTTGGCTTGGAATGTGTGCTTTTATCATTTTGATGTCACTTTTTTTTTCTTTTTGGAGGATTAAGGCAGAGTTTATTAGCAGAGAGTTTCATGGGTGTGAAACTGTAGAATGTGTGGATTCCAGACGTGGAATCTGTGAGGACTGGTGTCATTTTTGTCAAAGCTTTATTACTTGAAATGTTTTTTCCCCCCAAGGTAAAATTTGGTGGAAACAAGAATATTCTTGTTTTAAAAAAATACAGGTAGTTTGTAGACATAGAACTCAGTTGGTCATTTATATATAGGTATCAGGTACTGTGTTTAATATGCTAGGTAAATAAGTATAGGAAGAACTTTTTTCTCAGGTTCTACCTTTGTGACATCTACACACTTTTGTTCATGTGATGAACAAGAGCTCATGTCCGTCCAAGAGCTCTGCCCTTGGCAAGATTTCCTCAGGAAGGATGGGCCAATTCATAATTGGATTGATTGAGTTCATGTTTAGGGGTTTCAGAGATGGGATATTTATTCACCAAAGGTTGTCAGTTTCTTGTTTTTCTCTGTTACTTACAAAAGGCATTTGTCTTGTAGAATAAGGCATCTGTGCTGCGACAGAGAAGGGCAACAGCGCGGAACAGCATTGGAGAGGGGTGTGTGAGACTTGCTGCAATGCTGGTGGTGGGCGTCACCGGGAAAGAGTGGCCAGGGCTTCTCTTTGGGGCGCAGTAGCCTTTTCTGCAGACATTTTTGCTAGTTACCACTTGGGAGGAAGGGCTCTGTGGTCCCCCAGAGGCAGGGGGTTAGGGAGTACTCACAAATACAGCAGTTCGTATGCACCACTGTAAGTGCCTGTCAGACCCATGCTCCTGCAGTAGATGTTACTTTTAAGCATGACGAAGATGTAAACTTTACCTTTTGGAAAGGTAAATTAATATAATTGTGAAAACTTACTCTAATGTTGTATTAAAATTTTGGTTTAAAAATAATCTTTAAGAGAAGTTTTATAAGAACAGTTTTCTTCTAAGCTGTGGCCAGTTCATTTCCCCTTTTATGAGTGCCCTCTACTGGTAGCGTTCTTTTATCCTCAGCATCAGTAGCATCCTAACTGGGGGTATTTTTTTGTATTTTAACCTGTGATTATTTCAGTTTGTGGACTATATCAACTTTCTTTAAAAATCTTAGGTAATTAATATTCTAAAAATTTTAAACAAGTGTTACTTAGCTACTATTGATAATGAAAATTGCTATATACAGACTACTTAGGTTCAACTACTTAAGAAAGTAGGTGACCGACCGTGTTTGAGAAGGCAAGTGACAGCCTGGAGCATGGGGTGAGATTCCTCTGGTGACAGTGATTGAGCTCAGCTCAGCTCCACTCAGCTCAGCTCAGCTCAGCTGGGGACAAAGGCTCCGAGGCTCCTTTGTGGAGCTAAGAGCATGCGGGCAGCAGGGTGCCAGGAAGGCTCTGCTCAGTGTGGGGAGAAAGCTCCCATTTTGTAGATTAGTTGTTACACACTTGACACGCAGAATAAACACAACTCAGGCCATGTATTTAGGTCAATATAAGAGTAAGTGTTTACTTACTAATCCATATCAGTTCAGACCTGAATTTTAAAAATTATTTGGCTTGTGTTTTCTCCCTTAAAGTTATATCAATATAAAACTTTAAAAACAGACAAATAAAAGTTAATAATGAAACTTAGTAAAAAGGGGAAAATGTTTTGATGGTTTGGCATCTCCTGAGGTTATGATTTTTAACTATGTGGTGAATTCTTGGCCCTGGACTTGTCCGCGCTGCCTTCCCAATCTGATGCCATGGGGAGGAGCAGGCAGGCTTTCTGTTCATAGGCAGATCTTCAAGAGTGGTGTTTAAGTACCCCAAGGCTTTGTGACCTGGAAGCATTAAAGTTTTTACTTTTGACTGGAATTATACTCAGTGGTGTAGTGTTTGTCTAACATGAATGATGCCCAAATCCAATTCCCAGAATCACAAAAAAAAAAAAGAAGTCATTTCCTTTAATGCCTTATGGTTTCTCTATACACTAGTTATATTATTGTCATCACAATAGAATAGTAAAAATGAGTAGTGAAAAATGAAATATTTGAGAGAATTAGGAATGAACATAGATAGCACATACCTGATATCATGCTTTCAATTTTTATTTCCAAATTTCAAAGTAATAAAAGTATAGTAATAATCAGTACAGTGAAAGCTGTCACTCTTAAAGTAGTTTCTGTAGTCATTGCCATAAATAATACGGCTTTCTCGTGGTCTATGTTTGCAAAGGTACATGTGCACACATAATTGACCATATAAAGCATGCATGGTGCTGGCTTGTTCCATTACTAATAGCATTGAGTTTTTTGGTTAAGGTGATAGATGTCACATTTCTCTCTGTCAAGTATCTTTAAAATACACTTGAAGATGTAGTCTTTATTTCTTTTTGCTGGACTACTTGAGACTATATCGTGTGCTATGACCTTTTATTGCTCTAAAGTTGGACCTGCTAAGATTTATTCTGGTCTCCAAAGTAAAGTTTTATGGGACATATGCTTGTGTGTCTACCTTTGCCAGATGCCACTTTTGCGATTCAGAAAGCTAAACACTAAGATACTTGCAATCTATTCCTTTAGAGTTGGTGACCCTGTTGTGACAGTATTTCCTTGTATAACACATTGAAAAAGTTGAGGAAACATAACCTTGACAGACCATTTTGTCTGATACAGAGTCTGTGTCCATGTTTTTGATAGCAGCTCTAAGATTGTCTTTCTAGAACTTTTTTCTGATTGAAGATGAAAAAGTAGTTGCCACGTGTGAAAGTTTCCTTCATTCTAGAATAGTTTCTCAGCCTTTATCTTTGATGACAGAGCATTCTAAAGCAGCTGAGCCTGCTCTTGCAATGTCCTCAGTTTAGGGTTCTTTCCTCCAGGACAGCTGGGGCAGGAATGGCTGTGAACGGATTATGCCCACATCCAGAGGAAAGCATATACTCCCCTCCCCAGAGGAAAGCACATGCCCACATCCAGAGGAAAACTTAAGTTCAGAGAAGACCTTAGGCTTGAGTCACAGGCTGAGCCTTGACCTGAAGAGCATCTGCAGCAGCCACTAGCAAAAAGGAAAGAAAATAGACTCAAGAATCTGATTTGTAGGGCAGAAGGATGGCTTAGAAGTTAAGATCTTATAAGCTAAAGGTCCTGAAAAATGCCAGATGAAAATGGCAGCGGCCTGTACTTCGGGCCTTGGTGGACGGAGCCTGGGAAGTCCTAGAAAAAACAATAATGAGGTAGAAGCAATCTAGAATGAGTCCCAAAGTCGCTTAGTCCTCCACAGGCACATATAGTACTCTCTGATTTAAAAAAAAAAAAAAGAAATCAACATTAAGGGCAAGTGAACTATTAGAGGTCTATGCAGCATGAAATTTATTGGTGTTGTGGTTACCAAGGTTGGCTTCATGGATGTTTCAGCTTATATTCTTACCATCAGACAGGCATCTTCAAGATGCCACATTGACTTTAGCAGGTAACGGATACATGTCTTCAAAATCCTCTTCCCTTGAGTTTATTCAGATTTTGGTAGTTTTATCTCTTAGGAGTATACATTTTATTTTCTCTAGTTGTAAATTAATGTACAGTCATAATTCCAAGTACTTAGCATTTGGAAAAAAAAAGTTTCTATTTTTAATTTACACATTTCTTTTTTTTTTATTTATTCACTTTTTTGTCTCTCTGTGTATGTGTGTGTATCAGAGGACAGTATGTGTGCCTGTGGAGACCCAAGTGTGATTTTGGGAATCAACTTGGATTGCTTCTACCTCCTATTTTGCTTTGCTCTGGAGTTTCCCAGGCTCCGCTTCCCAGGATGGGGAGTATAGGCTGCCACGCCATTTCCGCCTGATATTTTTATGTGGGACTTGGGATCTGAACTCAGGACCTTCTGGGCAGAGACTTAACCCCTGAGCCATCTCTCTAGCCCTTCTACTTTTAAAGAATTTTTAAATTTTTTATTATTTTTGCATGTATGGGTGCGCCTAAGGAGGAGGACCAAGAGGTGACTTTGGGAGTCATCCTGGATTATTCTGCTTCCTTATTGCTTTGCTCTGGGTTTTCTCAGGCTCCTCTCAGGGCTGGAAATGCAGGCCCAGTGGTCCGCATTTTTTTTTTTTTTAATATGGGATCTGGAATCTGAACTCAAGTCCTTTTGCTTGAAAGGCAAAGGCTTTAAACTCCTGAGCCACCTCGTAGCTCTTAAAGAATTTCTTAATCTGAAGTTTCATCATGAAACATGGTAGCCTTGCTTGACAGTCAGAATAGTCCTCAGCCATCAGTTGAAATCTTCTTCATGGAACTTGGTAGCTCTTGTATTTTGAAATATGGTAGCTAGATTTGCAAAGATGATTCTGAGTATAGATGCCTAATAATTTTATAAAGACAGATATTGTCTCTTACACAGTTCCTAGAAGACTGGCCCAAATACTTGTTTGGCCAGTAGTAGTATGTTCTGTGTAACACATAAAAAGCACAATGAATTTTTCATAGCACTTTTTGTTTCATAAAGGAATTTTCATTGTTTCTAGCTATATCTGGACATGTCTTGCATGATGTACTTTTTGTAGCTGAAGGAATTGTGGCTCAGAGTGGACAGAGGTGATGTTGCTTGCCAGTGCTCACCGCAAGCAAGGAGAGCTGTGCAGCTGTTCACAACTATTGCAGGTCTCCGTGTAGTGTTGACTTCTGTTCTGGGCACTGGCACTTGGTTGATAGGAGCCTGAACCCAGCAGAACAACCTATAGATATGGAGAACTTAGGACAATGCTCTTCTTCCGCACATAACCTCTGTTTCTAATTCTAAAAAACTGAGCCCAAAACTGCTCCATTTCCCAGGTTGGACAGCGCCGCTGCCATCTGCGTCAGGAGCCTTTCATCACGCAGAAGGGGACTTCATCCCACAGTACTCATTCCTACCCTCCTTCTCCCACCAGCTCCTGGCAGTATTGTCTAGTTACTGTCTCAGCATTTGCACATTCTAGATAATTATTATTGGTGAAATCTACAACAGTTGACTTTGTGTAACATGGTTTTTTCAGGGTTTATTCTTAAATTGTAGCACTAGTTCTTCATTCTTTTTTAGGGCAGAGTAGTGCATCTTACTTTGTGTATCCTTTTATCAGTTGATGGGCTTTTGGGTTGTTTCCTCTTTGGGGCTAGTTTGAATAATGTTGTTGTCTACATTCATGTACAAATTCTGGTGTGACCATTTCTCAGTCTCTTGGGTATCCACAAGTAAACTTTCTGGATCCTATGGTAGCTCTGTGTTAACTTTTTGAGGAATTACCAAGCTGCTGCTTACAGTGGCTGTCCTGTTTCCATTTATCAGGGTAGTTGTACCAGTCTTATCAGTTCAGTATTTCTTTTCTCAGATCTTTTCGGCCTTCTGCATCCATACTGCTCTTGCTACGTTAGTAAAGTGCTATCTTTTCTAGTAATGACTTCCTCATTCTGCAGTCCTTCTTTGCTGAGTTGTAATAGCAGTGAGAGAGATACACCAGATCTTCCCACATAGAGAACAAGAAGACATAGTAACATCAAGAAGTAGCAGTTATTCTGAGTCAAGGACCGCAGGGAAGAGCTGGGGTGTTGGAAGTAGAAGCTCAGGATGGGCACTGTGGTGCATGGGCACAGTCTTCCACAAGGGTGCTACTTCTGGGGATCTTGGCACCTGTGAGTGTGCTGAGGCAGGCCCGGAAGGCTGGTCTGTCTCATCCCTGCCTTTTTATGTGTTCACAGTTAGAGTGGTGAATCTGTTTTCCTTCCTCCCTAAAAACCTCTTTAGTGATTGTCGATGAACTTCAGGGTTCCTTAAAGATGACAGGCCTATGAGCTGGCTTGTCCTAAAACAGCTTGTTTCTCTTTCGGCTGCTTTCGAGTGACCCATTCATCATGTTGTCTTGGATGCCCCCCCTTTCTTTCTTAAGGCAAACTTGATTTCTTTACTACTTTAGAGTGTTAACATCTATTTCTGCTTATTCTAGTATTTGTGACGTTCCTTGCTTTCCTTTGTAACTGCACAGTTACAGCTCATGCAGTGCTGCCTTCCTGTTCTTCACTAGGAAGGTTGAGGCAGGAGGATTGAGTTGGAGCCAGTCTAGGGTGCACATCATTACTATATCTCAACAAAACAAAAATTATGTTGAATATCTCTCACCTGAAATGTTTGGAGCCAGAGATGTGTTAGATTTCACATACTTTAGGAATGTCTGCATATTTTATTGACTAAAAAACACTTTGAAAATTTTAATGTTTTGGATTTCAGAGCATTTGTGGTTTTAGATGCAAGACACTTAACTTGTAATGCCTTGCACAAAATGTGACATTGAGGTCTGCTGTCACTATTCTGGAATCCAGCAGAGTAAAGTGGGTAGGTAGGAATGAATGTATACATACACCCCCATATTTTTTTTTTTTTTTTTTTGAGCGTGCTATGTAGCCTAGTCTGTGTCTTTACCTCAACACACCAGACTGCGACTGATTCCTGATTTGCTTCCCAAGCGAGTGCTGGGATTCCAGGCTGTGCCAACTCACCCTAGCCACACCCTCTCTCTCTCTCTTGTTCTAACATGCCAGACCGCTGTACAGATTTCTCGATGACTTTTGAGACAAAGTCTACACAACCCTTACAGTAACAGTGTGAACACGTCATTTTGTAATGAGCCTAGAGTTTAGTAGAGTCATAACCAGTGCCAGACACCAGCGAGTGAGTATTGCTTGTAATACTGAGCTGTGTTCGGAGAGCTGCCAGTGTGTCAGAGATAAGCGTGAGTAATATGGTAGCTGCCAGTTCAGTAATCTGCTCGGCTGGCAGAGCACTGGATGAGCAGCCTGGTTGGGGGGGTAGTCAGAAGCACAGAGCCTGCACCGCTCTCATCAGTGCCTGCTGTGCGCGCCAGGGCTTGGGAAACGCTGACTGCTGTCAGTACTGTTCTGCATGGCTTCTTTCAGTGTATGCTTGTAATTTGTCCCCCCAACCCCACGTGTGTGTCTGTGTATATCAATGTGCCTGTGGAAGCCCGATCCAAACTCAGGACCTTCTGCTTTCAAGGCAGAGGCTTACCCCTTGAGCTATCTCACCAGTCCTTAATTAATTTCTTTCTGGTTTTTGTTTGTTTGTTTGCTATTGTGTATCTTGTCAGCCAAGTTGAGTATGCTTAAAGATGAACATGCTAAGTAAGTATTTAGAAATGACAAACGATTGTTCTGGTCAATAGGTTTGTCATATCTTGAGTATCTTAAGCCTTAGCTCTCCATTTTCTCTTAATGGTTCCATAGGCAAATTTGTGTTCATCAGAACACTGAAGGAACATAATAAACTGGGGAACACTTTAAAAAAATAACATACAAGTCAGCATAAAGGAGATATAAAGGGTACAGTGTTGGCAGTAAAAGTGACGCTACGAAGAGCTGCCATCCCTTCAGATAAGCTAATGCTTAATGAGAACTTTGAGTGTATCAGACCCCTATGTAGTTAATAAAAATTCAGAATCCTTGTTAATAGTGATAAATGGGTATATTCATGCTATTTGGAAAAGTTAGTGCAACACCTTCTACCTGTCCATTGTTTTAGCTTTTTGAGGCATGTTTCTTCACATAGCTACAGCTGTGTTCAGGCTGCCTGTGTAACTAGCCTTGGACTCATGATCTTGCAAAGAGCATGCACCATGTAGCTTTATTTTAGAATCTGTTTTTAGGTCAGTTGAACTTTGATAATGTGTACTTTGACAATATTTTGATTTTCTTTTAAGAAAAAGGAGCAGATTTACACTTTAGGAATACTTTAAATTTGTGAAGTAATTGGCTTACCATAGGTGTTGGCCAATTTTTCTGTGAAGTACTTCGTGAGACTTGTCACGTCACCTCTGGGGATCATTTGGGTTTATTTGTTGTTGTTTGTTTGAAACCACCTTAACATGTACAAGCTATTCCTCCCTCGTAGGCAATACAGAGACACTGGGTAAGCTCTCTCTTGCTCACGGGGCACTGTGGTGAACCTTTTCCTAGACCTCCTCCTGGGAAGGATGATCTTACCTCCATCTGTTTCTCTTTTCACGGCTGGCCTGAGGCTGAAACAAAGCCTCTCACCTTGATAAGCCATTTTTGTGGAGCTTGCTTTCCGCTCTCCTTCACACCTGGCAGCCTTTCCAGATCATACTTGGTTATTTAGACTTTCCGGCCTTGGTTTTGGCAAGGAGGTAAGGACTGTAGTACAAAGTTAACTTTGACATGACTGAATTTTTAAAACCTAAACCTATTAAATCTCCAGCAGCATTGTTAATAAGTGTGCTGCGGGATGTTATTTAACAGCCAAGTGTGGCTAGAACCTCAGTGTAGTTGGTATCTGCAAGGATAAGACATGGATGGGCTGTCCCCAGCTTCTTGGTCCCTTTGGTGGGCGGTCTCTCTTGAAGGCACCTTCTGAAGTATGACAGGCATTGCTCATTTATGTTCCATTCCCACATTTCTAACTAGCATTTGAAAGTTTTGTAAGGTGGTAGGTATGATGGGGCAGGAGGATTAGCATTTCAAGTCATTCCTGGGTACATACTTGAAGGCCTGTGCTGCTTTGAGACCCTATCTTTAAAAGAGAAAAAAGTTTACAAGTGGAACCTTGAGGTTCATCTTAGAGGTATTCCATGTGGGCAGAGAGTCATCCTGCAGCCTTAACTGTTAGGCAGGCTATGCCGGCCCATAGGCTGCAGTGCTGCACTTCATTGGAAGAGTAAGGAAGCTGCCAACATCCAGGCTTGCTTCAGCTAGTCTTGGTCAGCAAGGAGGCCAAGGCAGCATCAGGAGGCAAGGAGAAGGCTTGGGTCAGTGTGCCATGCTGAGTCACCAGCGGGTGCCCACTGGTTGCAGAAGACATGCTTTCCTTCCAGTTCCTGCCCCTCCACTGTTCCTAAAAAGCACACCCAATTTAGAGTTTACAGTAGTTCTTCTCAAGGAGTTATTAAATAGGCCAGAACACTAAACTTTTTAACCATATATTCATCCCTTTATTAAACACTAGAAATAAATACCCATTTTTCTTCTGTTCAAATAGTTTTATGATAGGCACTTTGGAGAATACACTCTACTTTCAAAAGTAAACAAGAGGTCAACTTCTGATATACTCTTTCATACTTCAGACTGAAGCTAAAGGTCAAGGAGTATAGTCCAGTGAGAGAACCTGTGCTTAGCGTCCGTGAAGGAGTGTAGTTTAGTGAGGGAGCCTGTAAATATAACCCTCAGCATCAAGAAAACAAAGTAGAACGTGACAGGCAAAACTAGAGAGAGAGAGATTTGTAATACAGTATTGTTGCATTTACTCTGCATATTGCAATTAAACTCATTAGCAAGAGACTGGGGGGGGGGTCTTCTTGACTTAGGATTGTCTGGTTACAGTTTATACTCCAGCTTGGCAGGAGGATCCACATCAACACCAAGGTCTGAGGGAAGTGGCCACATGGTATTCACAGGACAGCTGCTGCGTCAGGGAATGGTCCCCTCACCTTGGGGTGGGCCTCTTCCCATCAGTTAGGCAGTCTTTTGCAGACTTGCTTATGGCCTAACTCAGCTACTGATTCTTTACAACTGCTTAGAACTGAAGCCTTCAAATGTAAGTATTAGTAGCTATCTGCCACAGACATCTAGTATGAAAGAGAGACCAGCAAGAGTCAGTGTTACATTATTTCTATCAAAGGACATAGCCTTTAAAATACTTTGATGCATTTATCATCTGTTTTTAAATGTGTGTACAGATACACTTATTTATTATATATGTATACCTAATTAAGAACACATACTTTATTGGGAATCTATGCTAAGGATTGAACTCGAGTCTTGAGCATGCTAGGTGCCTCCACCACTGAGTCATCGTTAATAGTTTCATAATTGTAAAGTTTACGGTGAGCCTCTCATTCCCACTCTTCGCCTCTCTTCCATATTTGCTGTTGTAAACATATGTTTAAATATGTTCCCTGTTTTTTACGAATAGACAAAGACTGTTTATTAGCTATTCTTTCGTATATTCCTACAACTGAAAAAGTGTGAATCATTTGCAAACTGTTGGTTTGCCATCTACATTCTCCTGAATAAAAGTAGGCAGAGCTATTTTTGTGATATTTTTAGTAAATTTTAGTTGCTAATATGTACAGTTGAACCTCCTTTTAAAGATTCTTTTTTGTTAAAATATAACATAAAATTTAACACTTGCAGTTTCTAAATGCACCATCTAATGGTAGTACGTACAGTTACAGTGGTGTGCTGCCACCTACTGCGATGCTGGTAGTGTTAGCATGTCTACTTTAGAATTTTCTTCCCTCTCTCCTATTAACACCAGCCCACTCATCTTCCTACCCTTAGCCCCCAGTAACTTCTGTCGTCCTTTTGTCCTATAAGTTTTCAGTTCTAGTATGCATGGACTTAGACCTCCTTTTGATGAATGGTATTTCATGGTGTGAATATAGCTTTTGGTTATCCTTGTGTTTGTCCCTGTGCTGCTTGCTACCTGTTGTATTAGTCAGGGTTTTCTGAAGAAACAGAATCTATAGAATGTAATATATATAAATAAGTTTATTAAAATAACTCACAATAAAAAATAGTGTCCTTCATAGTAGCTGCCCGTAGCCGCCTCATTCTTGATGGGAATGTTCTACAAAGCCAAAAGATCCCAAGAAGGTTTTAAACCTTCACTTCTCTGGAGGGTCAAAGATGCTGGGCTCCAACATCAGCAATGAATAGTGAACAGCAGCAAGGCCTAGAGACCAGGCTCCAAAGGCAGCAGGAATAGCAACAACGTGATGGAAAAGACGAAGCTCCGAGTCAGCCAAGGATTGAGGCAGCAACAGCAACAAAGAAGGCCATGACACTCTAAAAGTGAACGACACTCACAGAGTAGACTCCACAACAAGTGGACACAGGACAAGGGAATAGCAAGTCTCTCCTCCTTGCACTTCCTATTATCTGCTCCATCACTGGAAAGCACCACCCACCATGGGTTGGGTTTTTCACAGCAGTCAGTCAAGACTGCAGACTTGTTCAGGGGCCATTCCAACCATTAACCTTTCACAGCTGCGCCCGAAACCATCTGTAACTGTCAAGCTGGCACCAAAATCCAACCACAACAGCTGTCTACAGCACAGGTGTCCACTTGAGTTCCTGGGTCATACAGTAATACTGTAATACCAGACTTACAGAACCGATGAGCTGTCTCCAGGTGCAGCACCAGTTAAGGTCGCCAGCCCTACGCCAGGTTCCGGTTTTCCACATCCGTCCTCCACTAACACTTGTTACTTTTTATCATGCTGATTTCTAGCTTGATGTCTCATGACTTTGATTTGCATTTCCAAATGACCCTGTTTATTGGCCATTTGTATGTTTTTGCAGAAATAGCTGAAGCCCTTTGCCCATCTAGAATGGGTTGTCTGTCTATTGCTGAGTTTTATTTTACTTTTTTTAAAAGTGCACTATAATAATCCAGACTGTGTTTCTCCCTTAGGATTCCTACAGAAAACAAGTAGTAATTGATGGAGAAACCTGTCTCTTGGACATTCTCGACACAGCAGGTCAAGAGGAGTACAGTGCAATGAGGGACCAGTACATGAGAACTGGGGAGGGCTTTCTTTGTGTGTTTGCCATAAATAACACTAAGTCATTTGAAGACATTCACCACTATAGGTGGGTTTAAGTCAATTGGATAAATTTACTTTGAGAAGTAATTGTAACTTTAATTTATTGATTTTTTGCTAATTGTTATGCCTATATCTAATTTACATTTTAAAATAAATTTCATTAGGTAGGCAATTATTACCATTTTACAAATGAAGTTTTTAGGATTATGATAGTTGAGTAAACTGTTCCTGACTGTACAGAATCAGAGCCTTGGTCTGTTTGACTCCAGAATCTTCTGTATTCTTACTGACTCTCCCCTGGAGAAACACGACTATAAACTTCTTATTTTAATATAAACAAAACCATGAAAAGGTGATTTGAGATAATGCCACTTACACGGTCATAAAAACAATCAAATATATTTGTTGTAAAATTTCTTGGCCTGAATAAACAGTGACCTTATTTATATTTAACATTGGGAATTGAATCAACAACTGTTCATGTTGTAGGCAAGCTCCCTTCTCCTGAGCTACCACTCCAGTCCTAATGTATATTTT
The DNA here is from genome assembly GCA_023101885.1 of Typhlomys cinereus. Lineage (NCBI taxonomy): Eukaryota > Metazoa > Chordata > Mammalia > Rodentia > Platacanthomyidae > Typhlomys > Typhlomys cinereus. The sequence continues at coordinate 2,919,692 of JALPQD010000212.1, forward strand.
TTAAAATGCACCTTAGGTAGATCTGCACATTGCTTAAATAATTATATGAGGGTTTACTATTTTCATAAAATTACACGTTGAGCCCGTATTCTACTTGCAAATGTGTCAAGAGTTTTAGCATCTTCAGAAAATATTTACTGTTGTTGAAACAGGAAAGGAAAGGTGGTACTTTTGTGGAGTAGAAAGAGGTGAAATTCATTGGCATAGCGCAACTAGAATAAATATAAACAAATTGATGTCTACTGTGATTCCAAATGGAATCCGAAAGTCATGTAAAATTGTGAAGAAATGTGATTTCATTTCAAATTTAGGGTGAAAGATCAGCAACATGTAAAGGATACATGCAGGAAGACAGGATATAAGTGGTTTCTTCATTGTTTACATGGAAGTCAGTCTTTCCAAGTGTCAGTTTCTCTTTAGGAAGTAACACTGGTTTCCCCCAACCATGTTTTTTCTTTCTACTGTTTCATTTACATTCACCTAAGTCTGAAAATGCTAAGTGGAAAATTTTAGAAATAAACAATCGTGAATTTAAATCATTTAAGTAGATTGTTTTAATTTTGTTTTGTTAATCTCTTATTGTTCCTAATTATAAATTAAACTTTACCATTGATATGTGTATATGAGAGAAAACAGTATGCATAAGGATTGGCACTATCTCTAGTTTCAGGAATCCATTGGTACGCTTGAAAAATTTGCTCACATGCGTGTGTGTGTCTGCAAGATAATACTCTTTAGAATTAGATTAGATGTATAGCACTTTTTCAATATATTCTGGTAAATACTTGCATGTGAATGAACCCTATAGATTGTTGTTGAATAGTGTAGGTATTTGATCTTCGAGATATGTAAGATTTCTATGTTAAAGCAAGAAAGTAACTGAAAGGAGAAGCAGTGAAATTTCAGTATGGTGAAACTAGAAATTATAAAAAGTCATTCAATAAAAATCTATAAGACAAAAGCGGAGGACAGTATTTGAAGGATTTTTGTGTTGCTGATGCTTATGATACAACTCTCTTTTTTTCCTCCAGAGAACAAATTAAAAGAGTTAAAGACTCCGAAGATGTACCTATGGTCTTAGTAGGAAATAAATGTGATTTGCCTTCTAGAACAGTAGACACAAAACAGGCTCAGGACTTAGCAAGAAGTTATGGAATTCCCTTTATTGAAACCTCAGCAAAAACAAGACAGGTAAGTAAGAGAGAATAAATACAAATCTCACTTATGCAAAATAATAGGAAATGATTTCAATCATTAATTATAATTTTCTAATAGCACGATTGGGTGGCATACATGATTAATAACTATTAATAATCAAATGTGATTCATTGGTCTTTCTCTCCAGGTACTAAACAGGAAGCAGCATGTTAGTTTGGTAAAGACCCTTTTCTCTAGGCTGGCCAGTCTCATCCAGGCTTCATCATGTTACTTTGGAGTTGTTTTCTTTTGGGGTAGGGGTTGAAGAAGGTTTTTGCAGTGAGGCCTCTCAGATCTGCTTCCTGCACTGCTGCCCTGCCTGGTGTTCATGCTAGAAATTATATCCAGGCTGGGGCACACTTTATGCTTATGAGTCAAGAAAAGTGGAATTTGGAGCTGGGGAGAAGGCTCAGTGATTGAAGATCTTGCCACACAAAGTAAAGGACCAGAGTCCCTCTCTGGGATCCATCCAGAATGTTGGAGACCTGGCTGTAATTCCAACCTCAGAGGGCGGTGCCTGAGGGTCCCCAGAGCAGCAAGTTAGCATTCTTAGCAAATCCCAGGTTTAATGAGAGACCTAAATTCTGAACAGTAAGGTGGAGGAGAGATTAAGCATAATTCCTTGTATCACCCTCAGGCCTCCACACACATGTATCTAGGTGTACATGCACTCACACACGTGTTCCTATCCAGATATAAAACACATGTACACATATTCTCACACCCTACAAGCATGTGCGCACACACACAAGAACAAGAAATGTGGAGATTTTTTTTATTTAATGCACTAAGGACAGAACATTTTGATTTCCTATTTTAGAAGCTCTTTTAAGTGTATAATAGCTTAAGTTTCTAGATGAATTTTGTATTTTAATTATATTTTGACAGATTTTTTTTGAGGATATGTTTGTTTTGGGAGAATATTGTGATTGAAGGGGCTGTTTGGAAAACAAATGGAAACTCTCAGGCATTCTCATGGTACATTGTTCCTGGCAATAATTTATGCCAGCTTGAATCTGAATTTCGTTTCAGAATCCTCATTCATTTAGAAGTAATGTTAGGGCTGGAAAGATGGTTCAAGGAGACTGAAGTCTTTGTCTTACAAGCAGTGGGACCTGAGTTTGCATCCCCAGAGCCCCACAAAAATGCCTGGCAGGTGTGGCAGTCACCTCTAGCCTTCGAAGACAGTCTGGGAATCCCTAGAGCAAGTTGACTGGCCAGACTAGCCCCAATATGCTGGGTTTAATTAGAAACCTGAGGTAGAAGAGCAGTTGACAATGATTCCTGATATTACCCTTGGACCTACACACACACATACTTATATATACATATGTTTGTGCCCACATGCAAACACACACATACACATACTCCATACACATATAAATGAAAGAGGGGAAAAAAGCAACTAATTTTCATGTGATAACTGAGATCTGATTCATCTGCAGTACATCCTTAGCGTGAGAGGAAGTCTAGAAAGCAGTGCATAAAGGAGGAGGAGGAGGAGGAGGATGGCCTTCAGACCTAGCAGGTGGGCAGGTCATCCTGCATGAGTTCTTACAAGCACATGAGAGTCCCAAAAAATGATTTTCAGAATTTAGCTGCTATAATGATGTGCTTAGAAACAAATGAGGAACAACTGATTATATTTTAACTGTTTTAAGAACAGCATCCTAAGGCTGGGAAGAGATGACTCAGGTTAAAACCTTTGGAAAGGACCTGAGTTTGAACCCCATGTAAACATGTGAGAGAGCTGGGTATATATTTTGGCGCCTGTAATTCTGGCCCTGGAAGGCAGAGCCTGGGAAGCCCCAGAGCAAAGCAGTGAGGAGCTGGGGGCAGTTCAGGATGATTCCCGAAGTCACCCTTGGGCCTGCACATTCAAGTGCCCTGTTGTTCACACGCAAAGAGTCCTAGTTCTGTTGAATTTTGTAGTAGTGTGACAATTTAAATTATTAAATTACATATTTTTATTTCTCTAGCGATTCACTTATACCTCTTTGTACATATTTGGTACATGTTAAAAGAGTTGGTTTTAAGTCTTCCATCTGAGATTAGAGTGTGAAGTCACATCTGTTCTCTACCAGCTGTGCTCACTGCTGACTCAGGCGACCTCGTTGGAGAGGAGCTAAGGTTTCAGTCAGATCCAGCTTGAGTTCCAAAGACAGGAGGAGGCTTGGCTTTTATCTTCTATTTCCTTGTCTTCTCTGACCAGTCTCTCTGGTTTTTCTCAGAGAGGAGTTACTCAGAAAGTATTACAGTTCTGCAACTTCTTCTAATGAAAAAATTCAAATATAAAATGTAAATAACTTCATTGGAAACATTTCCAAACTTCCTCCCTAGATTCTGCCACTAACATTTGGCTGTACAAGTCATGATGGTATATTTTAACTTGTGAACATCTCAGTTATCTTTCACACAGGGAAGGGCATGAGAGTGTTTGCCAGGGACAGTCAGGCCTCCTTGTCTAGCAGACATACAAGTCAGCCGTGTTTGTTCGCATCAGGCTCCAGAGCAACACAGAGCAGCCGGGCCGTGTGGATAAAGCACAGTGCCCGTCCTTGCTCTTTGCTCATGTTGGCTTTAGCGCTTCAATAAAACAATATTAATTGATCAGAAATCTATCTAACTTCCTTTTAAAATTGATTTGTTTTTAAGGTTGAACAGTTTGTGGCCTTTTTTAAAGTTTTGTTTTGCATCCTTAGTTGTTTGTTTGGTTCTCTTTGTTTTTTCAAGAGACAGTCTCATAGCCCAGGCACATCTCAAACTCAGCATGTAGCTGAGGCTGGCCTTGAACTCTTGGATCTCCTGCCTCTACCTCCTGAGCGCAGGGACTCTTCTGTGTTGCCACATGGCCATCTCACTTGGTTAGTTTTTTTTTTTTCCTCCAAAAGTGTATGATAGGAAATACATAAACTTAAGTTTGTTTATAGATACTTATGTGGATCCTCTAGCAAATGGAGATGGAACATAAAAATAAATTTCTTCATCTCGAAAGCAATTTGACATCTACAAACTCTAAAAAAGTTATTTTAAATAATTTTAGTGAATCGAACAGAATAGTGAATAGATTAAAACTTGTGTTTCTAGTTCTTATAAAATTTGAAGCCTACCTTTTGCAAAGTATTTTGTTACTTGTCTTAGATTTGATTCATTTGTTATTTTAATAGAATACAAGGTATCTTATTGTTTTATCCAGCCTTAGAGTTACTATCTAAATGAAAATGGACTCTGAAATGAAATTCAGGTTTGAACTGGCATAAATTATTGCCAGGAACAATGTACCATGTGAATGCCTGAGAGTTTCCATGTATTTTCCAAACAGACCTTTTAACCTTTAATCACAGTATTCTCCTAAGACAAACATATCCTCTAAAAAATTCTGTTTTTAAGTTAAAATTATTTTTTGTTCTCTTATTTTTAAGGTTTTTTTTTTCATTCTTTGAGAACATCAGTCATCCATATGGAATGTATTTTGACTGCATTTACCTCTCAGTACTCTTTCCTTTCTTCACTACAGTTGAATTTCTTTCCAACAATCCCCCTCCTATTTCATGTCTTTTTTCCTTTGTGTGTGTGTGTGTTGCTTGCATGAGCATAACTAGGGAGCTATTTACTGGAACACCTCCTGCCCTAATTTTGGTTCTTGTTCATAACCCTACAACAAAAACACTGAGAAGAATTTCATTTAGGGTGATAGGAGCACTCTCAGAAGTGCTCATAAAGAAGGCTGGCCAGCTTCTCTTCAAGAAAATATTTGGGGTGTTGATGTCACATTATCAAATATAAAGACCGCTGCTTCACATTTGTCTGGGGCAGTTCATAAATTGACAGGTTGTCATGGTCTTTTTGGCAATGTTAGGAAAGACAGAAACCAGCTGGAGAGATAGCTCAGGGGTTAAGCCTCTGCCTTGCAAGAAGAAGGTCCTGAGTTCAGATCCCTTGAAAAACAACGCCAGGCAAAAATGGCAGCAACCCGCACTTCTGGCCCTAGAAAGCAGAGCCTGGGAAATTCCAGAGCAAAGAGAAGGTAGAAACAATCCAGGGTAATTTCTGAAATCACCCTTGGGCCTCCACAGGCACACACAGTCCTCTGATACACGCAGACACATACACACACACACACACACACACACACACACAAATTAAAAAAAAAAAAAAGGCAGAAGCAGCAGATAGTTATGGATTCCCAGGTTGCTGGAATCAAGTAAGGGACAACAGAGGAATTCTCAGGGCCAACTAGCTCTTCTGCATTGTGATGGTTCCTTTGGATGGACAGTGTCAAAAGTAATTTCCAAATCATTCAACAGTGATTTCCAATTTTTTATTTTTAATTTCTAGATTTATTAAAAATAATTAGTAGAAGGTCCCTATTCAAGAAGGTTTGTCTTATGCTGGAGAGATGGCTCAGTGTTAAGATTGTGCCTCATAAGCAGAAGGTCCTGAGTTTGGATCCCAGGTTCCATGTAAAAATGCCAGGAGGAATCGGCCTGACCCCCAGTGGACAGAACTTGGGAAATCACAGAATAAAGCAAGATGGAGGTAGAAGCAATCCAGGACGATTCCCAAAGTCACCCTTTATCCTTCACAGGGACATACAGTGCTCTCTGACACATAAATACACAAAGTAAAGTTAAAAAAAAGTTGTTTATCTTACGGGTATTTTAACAAAAAATCCTAATGGTTGGGATTTTATGTAAGATAATTATTTTGAACTTTTTATGAGTTAAGAATTGGCCAGCTGTTGACCACCTGTTCGTAGCTTGCATGGCTTTCCGAGTAGTAGTGCTGTTGTATTTCAGGTCCTGAGATGGGTCCTAGTTGACAAGGTCACTTGAGAGTCAGGGCTGTAACACTGGTATTTAGAGTACATTTGGTCTCTATATTCCCTCCCTTAGGAAGGCTGGCATTCTTGCATCTCTGTCTAAGTATGCTGTTTGATGTTTATTTCCTTGAAAGAATTCTGCCAGAAGTTTTTCAGATTCAAGAGAAGCAAGATGCTTGCTAAAATGAAGTCTCTTCGAATGAAGATGTGTTTCTCTGTGCTGAGAGCTCTGTCATTAGTTTGAGTGGAAAAGATTGTCAGTTCTGATTTGAAAAGAAATTAGATACTTAATTTTGTATACTTTTGTTTGGACATAAAATATTTCATCCTTAGAGTTTACTAAGTAAATCTGATACTCCGCTACATGCCAGAACCTAGCACTGTGCACTGGCCATACAGTAGCTTTCAGCAGCACTTGGTCTTAGCAAACTACTATAGATTGTAGGATGTGAGACCAATGTCTGTATCCCAGTTGTGCACTAGTGCACTTTTTAAATAGCAGCCAGTGCCAGGTCATAGAGCAAGGAAGCAAGTGTGCTCATGTTCTATTCATGTCAGCTTGACCTTGAACAGAATTCAAGAATTAACTGAAAAAATGTTTCAATAACTGATATGTAAGTCTAATTTAAATTTTATATCTATAAAAGCAAGAAATGGAAGCAGTCTGGGTGGAGTAACCATTTCGCTATTCCCAAACTCTCTTGGCCTCTGAGCACCTCTCCTGCACCTTGGTGATGGGCAGTTGTCTCTTCATTGCAGTTACTGCCTCCGCTTCTCTCTGCGCTGCTGAAACGGAAATCATGACTCTGATTGTGGTGATGGGGTTACTCCTGAAAAGCAGACACAGACTGATGTCAGAAGCTATGGCTGAACTTTGCTTCTGCTAAATTAGCAGAAGACCAGGGCCTCTCATCCCCCACATTGCATGGTGACCTCTGCATTGCTGGCATTTACAAAGCAAAAACAGGAATATAGCTTTATATTCTTAAAACTTTTTAAAAAATGTGAGCTTTTACCTGGTTTGTCTGATAGCATGCATTTATACATGTACACATAGATTTTAAATATATGTTTTAATTTCATGGATTTCAAATTAAAGGAAATCATGAAAATAGCTGCTTATGTTTTACATTTTATGCTTTACAAAATTTAAGATAAGTCTTAAATTATTTATGTAATAGTGAACATTTCTGATACATTATCAAAAAATAAAAGAATCAATAAATCAATAATAAACTTGGCTTGATAACTACAAAATTATTAAACATTTAACACATACTAATACAGGTTTTATTTAAAATAGCACCATTTAATGATTCAAGAAAAAGTTGGACAATTTTTTTTCAAGTTAGTTTAGCTAGTTAATTGATTAAATTGATAATCATTTAAAATAAGATATTTCTTGGGCTATGAATTTTTTGCTATTTCGATAGTATATGTTATTAGCTTGAGGTATGTGCTTTAGTATTTAATCATATTTAAATATCTATTTTAGTGAAACTTAATTTTATGAATTTCAAAATTATATTTCAAAACCGATTCCCCCAACTCTACAGGAACAGTTCTTCTTATACTCTAGAAATCTGTAAAACTGAATGTGCCACTAAAGAGTCGAAGTGCATCTTGGCTGCTATAGCAGCAGATATCATCAGCATGCATGAGTTAAGCCTCAGTGTCAGGCTTGTTGCCCTTGGCACCTCGTGGCTGATTCTCTGTGCTGATGGAAGTTGAACTGTAAATTAGCTTTTCAATGTATGTTAGATTTCTAGGAGTTAGGTCCATTTTATGTTGTTGGTTCAGCAGAAACACTGATTTACCAGTTGCAGAAAGTTTAAATACACTGATCCCCAGAGTTCTTTATCAAAATGAAGAAAATGAGCTTAAAGTAAAACGAGTGATAAAATATTACATTGTTAGGTTAAATCTGAAGTATGTGCGGATGAAGTGTCTGCATATTTTTTTTACAAATAGAAGCTTCTGCTCTGATGGAATATTTTTCTAAAGAAACTGGCAGTACAGTTAGCAAAATGTTTTGTCTCCTTAGGCAATACCTGATTTTTTCTCTGGGAAAGGTGAAAAGGATACAGTGATTGTATTTGTAAAACTTCAAAAAACAAAGAGCAGCAGCAGCCACCGCTGCCTTTAGAGTACTCTCATCAGGACAGAAGGCAGAGCCCATGTTTTCTGACAGTGTCTGCAGATTGAGACTTGTCCTGAGGATCTGGAATGTATTGAGCTATGTTTTATGCTTCCTAAGTTTTTAATTTTTAAACAGCCCTTATTCTGTAGTGACCTATCCACAATAGTATTGGGCTCCCCATCACTTGTAGACCTACCAAATGACCAGAAAGTATCTAATTGAAGATAAAACTCAGATTCCTGTGTCTTAAATCACCTTTCTTGAACAAGCTTTAGAAGAGCCACATGTCCCTGTTACTCAGTCTTCCTCTACGGAGCTCTGGGTGGAAGGCGGAATCAGTGCTACAGAGAAAGACTTAAATGATTGCATTGGATTCCTATGTTTAAGTCTCTCATAATCTTCCTAGTTCCTGATTAAAAAAATAAATAAAAACCTCTTATTTCTAATATAAATAACACTGGAGAGCAAACCAGGTTCTAGCCCACATTTTAAGTTTACATCCTCAATTTTAGTCACTCTAATGTCTGCTTTAAAAGAAATCCTTAAAACTCATAATTTCAAACATTTCTTCGCACATTGGCTATCCCAATAAATTACTCGTCCCAATGGAACAGACTTTAAAGAAGTTGTGTTTTACAATGCAGAGAGTGGAGGATGCTTTTTATACATTGGTGAGAGAGATCCGACAATACAGATTGAAAAAAATCAGCAAAGAAGAAAAGACTCCTGGCTGTGTGAAAATTAAAAAATGCATTATAATGTAATCTGGTAAGTTTGGCGTACCAACTTTGACAGAAAGCAGGTGTTTTGTGAAGGTAACAGCAATCACTTGGAACTCACTTAGGGGATGTGTTCTGATTTGGACAATCAGAAGATGAGAAATTTGTAGCTGGTTTTTGTGATTACTGTATGTATTTTGAACATAATGGGCATTAATTATAAATGATAATCTGATGGCTATAATAGACTAATTTCATTTGTCATGGTTATATGGTGATTTAATTATAATTAGTCTTAAGTAATATTGTTTGGGAACTGAAAACTTGGCGTGTGTGTGCGTGTGCATGTGTGTGTGTGTGCGCGCGCGCGCACGTATGTGTGTGTATACAAGAGTACATTTGAGTGTTGCACGTGTGGAGGCCCAAGGGTGACACTGGGAATCATTGTGGTTTGCTCCACATTCTTATTGCTTTGCTCTGGGATCTCCTGGACTTGGTTTTCGAGGGCAGGAATTATTGGCTGAGCTGTCTGCCATGTCTATTTTTTTTTTTTCTTCCCTTGGGACCTGGAATCTAAACTAGGTCCCTTTACTTTTGAGACAAAGCTTAAATTCTGAACCATCTCTCCAGCCCCTTTACCTTCATTTTAAGGGAAATCAAACTTAAGTTTTGAGATAATCATCAGCTTTGATTAAGAAATACAAAATGGTAAGGTATGGACACAGAAGGAAAGAGCCCCTCTTTCCATGCGCTTCTCCTTTCAGACCCTACACATGCTCTTTTGCCACCTGCATGCTAATTTCTGGACATCCATACCACCTTTTTTTAAATACCCCCTTTAATTTTTTTTTTTTAACGTATGTATCTGTCTGTATCAGAGGGCACTGTGTATGCCTGTGGAGGAATCACCCTGGGAATCACTCTGGATTGCCTCTTTTTCCTATTTGCTTTTCTCTGGGGTTTCCCAGGCTCCACCTTCCAAGACCAGATGAACAAGCTGCTGCTGTTTCCGTCGGGCATTTTTATCTGGGATCTGGGATCTGAACTCAGGATCTTCTGCTTCTGAGGCAGAGTGTTAACCCCTGAGCCATCTCTCTGATCCCCACACCATTTTTCTATCTACCCAGAAACTTAGAAGTTTTTGCAAGGCTCCACCCTTTCCTTTTTAAGTCCTTTAAAAACAACGGAAGATTTTATGATTCTGCTTTCTGTGTTCCTGTCACACCATTACCCATTCCCTTGTCTCCTGAGTGTTAGCTGTTGGGACTACTGTTCATTGGAGAACTGCTTCAAAGAAATGTATTTTCTTACCTTGAGGTCCAGTCACTGATTTACATGTGGAAAAAGTCTCAGTTTATACACACACACGTGTATACACACACATTCACATATGTACATACACTTGCATGCACATATCTTCATGTACATGGACATACATTCTTGTACACTCACATACCTCACATACTATATGGTCTTTAACAAACACCTTTCCAACTCTCCTGCTTTTTAGACATTTTATTTCTAAAAACACTTAACATTTGACCAGTTTTTCCCTCTGTCAACACGTTTCCTACCTTCCTTTGATTGTGGCTGTATGGAATACTTTCATTTTACCCTAGTCATTAGTTTGCTAATACGATGTCCCAGACTCCTTCTTACAGTGAGCACAGGACCCTTGTGTAGTTGAAATGTGCTACTTTTACTATGTCTTCCTGTGCTCCGTTGAAGTAACTTTTATGTTTTACTCCTTTATTTGTAGAATCTTGTAGAGCGGATTTGTGTATTTCTAGTCTTACTCAGCCCATTGCATGCTGAGGTCTGGGAACCTTTTAGTTTCGGAGCAAGGATTTATTGAGTGAAAGTTCTCGCTTCTATCTAAACAAACCACAGACCGTATGCCAAAGCTTACATTTGTTACATGTTTGTGGTATGTGATGTTACTTGAAGGCATGAAATAAAATCACTTTCAAAATTACTAGGATATCATGTGTTGTATAACCAAACTAATAGTTGATTATATGGATTCTTAAGTCTAGAATAATTAATATATCTCTAAAAAGTTTACATGTCAGCACAGTAGACTAAGTATGGAAAAATATATGCGATATACTAATCCATTACAATATAAACACGTATTACGGGCTTTTTAAACTGAGATTATGAACTCCTAGGAGTTTTTGAGTATCATTGTATAAGTCATGCTTTGATTTTATCTAGTATGCTAAACCTTTCTTATTCGTGTGTGTGTGTGTGTGTGTGTGTGTGTGTGAGAGTGGGGGGGGGCTGTGTATCTCTATCGAGGACTAAGGGTGACTTTGGCAATCATCTTATATGGTTTGTACTTCCTTGCTCTGCCCACCAGAGCTGAAAGTTCAGGCTGATACCATTTCTGCTTGGCATTTTTATGTGGGACCTGGGATCCGAATTCAGGACCTTTCTGCTTGTGAGGCAGAATCTTAACTCCTAAGCCATCTCTCCAGCCCTATTGTGCTAAACTTTATAATGAAATATATAGTAAGTTAAACTTTGAGATAAGGTGTCATGACCAGATTTAAGTGGCAGTTTTTTTTTTTTAAATCTCCTAATTAGGTGCTTTTGAAAGCAGAACAGTATTTAGATTATATCCTGTGCTTTGTATAGAAATACAGGTAGACATACATACCCTACAGATGCAGCTTGTCAGCGATCAAAGAGTGTCTTTAAGTGTCAGATGATGACCTTACCTTTTAGTGGACACAGCATTTCATATGAAGTGAACATGTGCTTGCTAATGTTTTTTAAGTTTTATGTGATAATAATAAACATGTGCAAATCAATTTTTGGTAGTTCTAAAACAGTTTAAACAGTGATTATTGGAATACTGCTGTTGTCTTTAATGAGATTATGACAGTGATTGAATGTTTCATGGGAAGGAATCCATTGCCCCATTAGCTATTATGACAGTTTTTTCATTAATGAAGTAATCCAATGGGTTCAGTATGGCTTAAGCCTTGCATATTGCCAGAATCTTAGAGGAGGGAAGTTGTCAAATTCTGCTTTTTATTGTCTTTGAACCTGTGTGCCAGCCTCCTTCCCATCTTCCCAGGCTCTGCCTCTTGTGGCACTTTCATCTCTGCTTCACTGTTTCAGCTCCATAGACGGCTTCATGGTTGGGAAGATCACATAAGAATGTGACCAAGGGAATGTGCTTGGGAAGGACAGGCAGCAAGATTTTAGATTACTCCTAAGATTCCATCCCATTCTAAGGGTTTAGGATCCTAGGTTGTCAAGTGCTATATTACTATATTGGAGGTTTTCCCCACTATGTGTTAAGAAGGACATGAAAGGAGGTATATCTTCTGTATACACACTGTATGTGACTGTCTTCTGTGCACACATCTGTGTGTGTCTCACAGTCTTATCCATCATTCAGCCCCGATTGTGTTGCTGGCAAACTACTTTTCCTTTCTCTCTTGGGAGACTCATAAGCATGTCTTTGTTGTATCCTTGATGGTCTCCAGGAAATGCAAGTATCCATCAGTGCAGACTGGCACTTTGTGACAACAGTTGTTCACATGTGTTGAAGTCATCAAGCTTTAACCGTCCTTTTGTTTATCAGAATGTGAACAGGTCTCATTGCCGCCTTAAAACATACTGGTCACACTTTTACTAGTTAACTATAACTTGGAAGAAAATACTGCAGTAATTTCTTTGAAGTTGTTAAATGTTTAAATTATGTGGTGAAAGAAACATTTCATCACTTAATTTTTTAAATTATTTTAAAAATAATATAACATTAACACAGGTAATTACAGTGAATAACCCAGAATGTCATTACTCTAAAATTGTGTGATTTATAGATTAATTTGTTCTTAAGACTCCCTCTAGTGTTGAGGTTTGGAAGGTTAAGATTTCTTTCCGTGCTTAGATATGGACTGAACTCATTTTAAATAGGGATCATCTTTACCTTGAGTTTCTTTTTTACTTTTTATAAATGTCCACTTTTTTAACACAGATACAGCAAGAATTGCCTTACACATGTCAAATGAAGGTTTGGAATCTTTAACCCCTGAGGCTCCTGCCTTGAGATACCTCTTTCTACATTGTAGATCTCTAGGTTGAAAATTATTCAGGTTTAATATTAATAATAAATATTAAGTTTGAATATGTGATGCACAAAATAACAACTGTAGCAGTAGAAAAGCTCTTCCGAGCTGGTAAGCTCTTCCACCACTCAGACATGCTCACTCATTTCTCCAGAGCTGAGGGATTGCAGCTTTCTAAGTAATACAAGATTTTTAATCATGAGGATATGCTTTGAACCTATTTGAAAACTGAAAAATAAGTTTGGGTAGTTTACTTTGTAAATTATTAAACTGAGACTATCTTATGTACATGTAGAGCCAGAGTTCAAATACTGTTGCTGTGGAGATTTAAGAAACTGTGAAGATACTTGATAATTGATTTTTCTGATCATCCAAAGTCCAGAAATTTGGGAAGTATTAAATGTACATAAAAATACACACTCATCCATAGGAAGGCAGGCATTTGGATTTGATGAGAAAGTCTTGTTGGTAGGAAATATTAATGTTAAATTCAAGTTCTCTTGGGAAAAAGTCATCAGTAAAATCCTGGACCACGTTATCATGCCTGTTTTGCAAATCAATCAAAATTCCTGTTGAAAATGTCAAAATAGCCATAAAGATACTGGTCAGAAATCTTAAAGGTCATAACATATTAACTGCTGAAAGAGTCACACCAAGTGGAATTAATCCTTTCTCAATGTTTTTATTAACAACGGAAGTATATTATGTACTTCAAGTCACCCTTTGCTAACATTTTAATACTTTTTATATATTTCAGGGTGTTGATGATGCCTTCTATACATTAGTTCGAGAAATTCGAAAACATAAAGAAAAAATGAGCAAAGATGGTAAAAAGAAGAAAAAGAAGTCAAAGACAAAGTGTATAATTATGTAAATACAGTTTATACTTTTTTCTTAAGGCATACTTAAGTAAAAGTGGTAATTTTTGTACATTACACTAAATTATTAGCATTGTTTTAGCATTACCTAATTTTTTTGTTTCATGCAAACTGTTAGCTTTTATCTTAAATGCTTATTTTAAAATGACAGTGGAAACTTTTTTCCCTCTAAGTGCCAGTACTTCCTGAATTTTGTGTTCTAAACTAGCAAAGCCTGAGAACAAGAAACTGAACACCTGGGATATCTGTCGGGGTTGGTGCATGCAGTTGGTCACGCCCCAGCTTTTTTGCCAGTCGCGAACACTGCCGCGAGGCAGAGTGAAGCGTTTCAGTGGTCCCTCCGTGGTGCTCTGTCTAGTCCCATCAGTGGGTGCACTAGCAGCCGCCAACTCAGCGAGGCTTTGCGGTTGGTTTATGGAGGCACCGAGGGACGAGGGACTCCTGGGCTTCCTTTTGCTCCAGCTTCTAGCATGTCCTGTAGTTTGCTGTCCTTCGTGAACGTGAAGTTGCACTGTTCACAAAGCTGTGCCTCTCCTTCCACTGCTATTGGTTGTGATCACTCTTCCCAAAATACTATATTTTTTCTATAAAAAGGGAAAAATGGAAAAAAATTAAGGAAATGGAAAATACTGAAAATTTATTGGATTTCCACATTAGCTGAAATTAATGTAAGACTTCTAAACTTTCATGTTTAAGGCTATTCCAGTATGAGATGGGAAATGTAGTAATCATTTTGGGGCTATATTTACATGCTACTAAATTTTTGTAATTGAAACAATTTTAACATGTAAACAAATTCTTATAAGAATGAAATGTAATCCCTCTATCAAATTGCTGTTTCTTGGCATAACTTTAAGTCTTTCTTGAACTTACGTCTTTGAAAGTAGTTTTAATTCTGGTTGTGAAATTAAAAATGATGTGAGCCAGTTAGAGCTTAGTAGGTATTGAAGAACCAAGGTTTCAAGAAAGACTGTGCAGCGCTCTAAGCTTTGCTGATCTGTGGAAGAAGGCACATTGTCCCAGGCAGCAGCCGTTGAGGCTTGGCAGCTGTGCATGGGTGGTCAGAATGAGCGAGGAAAGTTGGAAACACAGATGCATCCTACCACATGCTGTTCCTATGGGCAAATGAAGGAGCATGACTTTTGCTTATTTAAAAAAAAAAGAAGAAAAAAACTTAAAATACTGAAGAAAAAAAAAACTTTAAACACCTTAGTAGCTGAGATTTGAGGACAGAAGGCATGTATACAGTTACATTTTAAAACAGCAAGACAGACATTTCAACCTCCCCAGGTTTGACTAGTTCTCTCAGCTGTAAAGAAGCATTTCATGCTTTCTGGATCTGAGCTGTACTTAAGAATAGTGCTTTTAGATAGGTAGATTAACAAGGAAAAGTTCCTTGAGTATATTTGAATAGTTGAAACATTGGATTGAATGGGAAGGTCATTGGACTAGGAGGAGGGGCTGGATTCCAAGGTAAGCCTTTAGAAGTCGGATGCTGGCAAAGCATTGCTTCACATCCAGTCGCCTCGCAGGCTGTCTGACATCACAACTCTGTGATTTACGGTTTACATGCAGTTACACCTGGCCGTCCAACACAACGTATAACTACATGCACTGGGCAAAATCATGCAAAAGGTAAAGCTATCAGTGCCCACTGTTGTCTGAGGGCTCCCCTAGGCTGGTTTCTGACTGTTCCCCCTCATCATTGAGACTCGGTGACTTTCCCCAGCCTTAGACTTGCTACTGTGAACAGCTCCATGAAGCTGCCTATGTTGTTCATCAGGTTGCCCCACGTCATTCTTCAAGGCCCAAAGTACAGGATTTGACTTAATGGCTTGTTTCCTGGGTGGTTGCTAGCAGTTTAATCTTGACCCTTTGGACCTCTCTTCAATAAGGTGGTGTTGAAACAATGATGCATTCCATCCTTTTCAAAAGTTTAATTCATAAAGCTCACTTTTTAAAAACAAACTTTATTTGCTCAGTATCTGTCCATTACCTGTTGTGTTTTGGCTGCTATGCCATGTATCGTACTATAGTTTTCAAGAACCCCTAGGTGGGGGTACTTGAATGTATGCACTGTCCTAGCAAGGTTTGTGGTCAGATCTGCAAAAAGGGGTGAGGGGACAATCTTTTAATAGTTACTTCTTCCAGTTTAACAAGTATTATGATCACCACACAACTCAAGCTACTTTGTAAATTACATCATTTTTCAAGTAGTAGAAATTCCCTAATTCAGTTTTCTCCATATGTGACTAGTTGAAGAGGACTTTTGAAAGTTAAACATTAACTTCTATATTTGTTTTCTTGGGTACAAAACCATAGTTACTTCAGGTAATTTCCAGAAAAGGAGAGTATTTTAAAATCAGTGATTTCTGAAATGTTCTAAACTACACATTCCAACTCTTTGTTTCGTACTTCAAGGACCACTACTTTCAATCAGATGTTTAAGGACTGCTGATATTCTGTTACTGGGCAGTTTGTTCAAAGTAGTGGTAATGACCATTTTGTGGATTCTAAATGGTTAGATTTTTGTAGACATCTTAAAAAGGGAGCACATTCTAGAAATAAGCAAATGTTTTCTAATTACTATAGCTTTAAGATATATCCTCATTGAAGTTGAAAAGCAGTTCTACATTATATAGGCTGAGGCATTAACGTGGAAAGAATGTAGAGAGCAATAATAGTACAATTGGACTGAATATTCTCAAGTGTGAATTCTAGACTCTGCTGGCTGAGTTGAGCTGCACAGGAATTTAGAACCTCATTGTATAGGGTGTAGACCCTCTGCTCTGGCACAGTTCTGTTCTCAAACACAAGCTTTGTGAAGCATGTTCAGTTACAGTTTGTACATGTTCATCTCATTTCTATTCCAGCAGTTTCTTCTTTAACCATTTTATCCATAATATGCACATTTAGGGAGGTGATAAAAATTAGCTAAAGCAGTTTCCATTTGTCAAAAGGTAGTAAATTTGATAATTAATAAGTTTTTTAAACCTAGAAATTTACCTTAGGACTGAATTTATACTTAAATAACTTGTGTTACTATTGGGTATCATGAATTCTGCATTGAGAAATTGAGTAGCCACATCTGGCAGCTATACAATCCTCTCAAAACATAGAAACTATTTCTAAAGGTAACACATTATTTTTCAAAGAGTAGTCAATAACTAGATTCAGACTTGTGGTTTGGTTTAATAGTTGGAAGTGCCTATTTGGGATGTTGAACAGGCATTTAGATGAATTTAGGAAAACCAAACTTACCTGCAGAAAAGTCAATTTCAGAGGGCTCACCCCACCCCCAGTAGCACCTAAATGTTTTTTTCTGAGTTTTCAACTCCACTGTCTTGTTTCCATGTTGAAAATACTTTTATGTTTTTCCTTTGAGTGCCAATTAGTACTGTTTCTTATTGTAACATGTTTCTCTGGAATGTATTTTAACTATTTTTGTATAGTGTAAACTGAAACATGCACATTTTGTACATTGTGCTTTTTTTTTTTTTTTTTTTTTTTTTTTTGTGGACATCTGCAGTGTGATCCTATTGTTTTCCATCCTTTGGTTGCGCTGACCTAGGGAATGTTGGTCATATCAGACTTAAACATGACCACTCTTTTGATTACAATTAACTTTTAAATGTTTATAGGGCATGTGCTGTGAAGTGATCTGAAATTTGTAATATTTTGTTGCGAATGTACTGCTCCTAATTACTGCACTGTAGTAAAAATAGCTCTGGTGACTAGATGGTGCGGGTGTACTGACTTCATTGTGTGCTGAGGGCTGAGCCAAGCTTCACAAGTTACCCAAAAACATGTACTTGGAAATTCAAAGCACTCGCCCCATCATTGATGTGGGATTTTTAAGTCACAGACACAGTTTTTTGTTTTTCAGTTTTAAGTCAGAAGTTGTTCTTTTTTTATTTATGAAAGCTGCTGAGAATATTATTTGAAGTGTTGCATGTTTGTTTATACTTAAAGCCATGTTGGGCTGGCTGTCTGGGCCTGTCCACTCAGCTGTGGGAAGGTGCGAAACAAATCCACTTTTACACAAGTAGAAATCCTTACATTTCACGGAGGTTAACCTGAAGTACAGCAGGTGACTCAGACCCCAAAGAAGCTGCTGAGGCAAAGCTGGTGGGAAACAGTTCTGTGACATGGTCAAGGGCGGGGTCAGAGGTCATCTGTACATATATTCCGAAACATATTTCAGACATCACCAGGAGTGGTTTGGTTTGTGATGAATCTTGAACATGTAACACTGTGACATAACAAACTGGGCATGTCGAAAAATAAGAGGATCAAATGTACAGTAAGTTATTTTGCTTAGTAAATGGGCAGGTTCTTGTCAGTGAAGTAATTGGCTAAAATATTAAATTAGAAAATTAGGTGCAATTTCTCCAAAAATTGGATGCTCATTAAAAGTGCTAGTACAGCTGACTTATTACATCAGGAATAACATTTGAGCTAAGAAATGGTGGTTCAGAAGGGCAGCTCAGGTGAGCGCCTTGATGTTTTATAGTAGAGCTTACAATGTTGGGATCAGGAGATCTTCGGCTGTCCCTAGTGTGATCAGTTGTCTGAATAATAACGTTGCTTCATAGCTCTGTACTTCCTCAGGAAATACAAGGCTTCTAGCTCTTTCATTACAAATTCGCCTCGTGAGATGAGTTCTTTGATCTTCTCAGGATCCTTCACATCTCTGTTTTTAAGGAAAGCATTCTTCAATCGCCTTTTAAAATACTCTGCCCCTTTAGGGTAGTCTCGTCCAAGATACAGCAGCTGTAAAAAGATTACATATTTTTCAACAGTCTGTGTCCTGCAGCAACATGTTTACAAAGTGGTAACATAATTACTTACATTTTTGTAAAGGTTCAATACTTCTCCTCTTAATGAATTGGCCATTTCATTTAATGTGAAATTAGTCCACTATTAACACAGCATACCTGAGGAAAAGGAAAATTTTTCTTCAAGTAATTCTATTGTAATTTTAAAAGATTAAAACATTTTGAACATTAGGAAAACTGACTTTTTTTGAACAACTTTCTTGTTTTGGGCACTGAGAAATAGCTCTATTCATCCCCTAACAGCCTGCTGTCGCAGAGCTGACTGGTAGAACACAAACACAAGACTTGTAAGGCCCGGGTCGTCTTCCAGAGGAAGCAGTGTGTATGCTAGGTGTGGCTCTGTGGGCACATGACTGTGTGGATCACTCAACTTTCTGAGCTGTTTCCTTGTCAAAGGGAAAGTTGCCCACCCAGCCCCAAGTGTTGGCTGGATGTGTCTAGAAGATCAAGAAGTCAAGTCTAGCAAGATTCTCCAGATAAAGAGCAAATGGGAAGAAGCTGGGCTGGGTGATCAAGATGAGGATGTGAGCAGCAAGAGCTGAAGTAACTCGATGCAGCACCCACCCGTGCCCAAGGAGGACCGTGACCAGGCCTTGCTTTTCTGCATCCAGAAAATATTCCCACTTGTTGCTATGGTAGGGATTAAGTTCCCAGGTCTTACAGCACCCACCAGGTAGATAATCTAGTGTGCTCTGTTATGGGAGACATGATTAAAGTCCTTTCTTCTAGAAACCTAGCTCTTTTAATAGAGTCTTTACAAGCCATTACCTGGAATGCTCTAGAAAGCAAGCTGTGAGCACTGAAGTACTCATACAGTGGTGCTGCACTGTTGCTAGTGAACCCAGCGGCAAGCTTGTGAGTCTGCAAGATGCCTGGGGACAGGATGCACTCATGTACATCCCAGTGGCAACAGTTTATGTGCTATACACATATGTGGGGGCATGCATGTACACATGTACTCCTAGTGAACCCAGTAGCAAGCCTGTGAGTCTTGCGTGTATATGTGGGGGTGCATGCATATATACACGTATGTACACACATATCTGACATTTCACTCCAACACTGCAAAACCTCATTTTGGTTTCCTGTCCATAACAAGAAGCTTTTTCTCACCCCTCTTTTCCTCTAGATCAATCACCTCTTCTACTATATGACCAAATTTTCTCAGACTTCATTGCCAGCCCCCATATCCTCCCTGAAGTCTGCCCCCTCCTCTTGGAAGGCTCAGTGGCTTCCTGGCGTTTTGGTTGCACTAGGCTCCCGATGTGCACAAATCAGGATTTTCAGGGTTCTCTTTCTGGGGTTCTTTCCCAACCTTCCTTTCCTCCCCTAGCTGCCAATCTTGCTTGGTGTTACCTAATGACTTTCAGGATGAATTGTTCAGAAACTTTTTATTTAAATTCAGTCTTTTCAGATCAATTTTAAGAGTTATTTTATAATGAACTAGCAGAATATACAGATTATCAAAATCATATTCAACAGCAAAAAAACCTAGAAAGCTGGGGAAGCCTAAGGAGGATCTCGAGTCAGGAGAACCTGTCTACCCAGGAAGACCGCGTCCTGAGAAATGTAAACCTTTTGCCAGAAAACTTAAGTCCTCCAAATGATTTTCCTGTGGCTCAGTGTCACAAACACTCGTTTTCCCTTCCTCACCCCTCCTTTTCATGCCTATGAAGATGTTCTACAATATGGAACAAAATACATAAAAGCTTTATGTAATCAGTACCAAGAGGTAGTATGTACTCAGTTGTCTCTTCATTTCCAGCCAATTCTAGGGCTCTCTGAGAATTCTGCCGTCCACCCCGTCTGTCTGGGGTGATGTCATACCAGTCTGCCTGCCTTCCAGCCCCCAATGTTGGGAGTGCTGTCATCTTAATTTTATAGTCTTGTCTTGAAGATTTGGTGCAGGTCTGGAAGGAAGGTGACCACGATCTCTAGGACCTAGAGGAACTCATTTTCACAAAACTGTTTGCCAGTCACTGCCAGTGTGGTCCATCTTACTGAAGCATTACAAAATGGTTTCTAAGTAATTCAAAATAGGTTAATTTCAGAGCAGAGTTTAATGTCTGGTGGAGAACACAGCTTTATTTAATTAATCTGTAATTTATGAAAACTTTTAGGGCTGGAGAGATGGCTCAGGGGTTGTAACTGTCTCACAAGCAGAAGGTTCTGAGTTCGGATCCCAGGTCCCACGTTAAAAAAAAGAAAAAAAAAAAAAAACTTTTAGGATCCCAGTCTAGCTGTCCTGTTCACTAATTGTCTCTCCCCCTCCCCCTTTAAAACAAGTTATGAATAATAAGAGATTTGCTTAGAACCACTAAACTTGCCTGGTTCTCTGAAGTTAGTTTATACTAGTTAAGGTAGCTTTCATTACTCCTGTGCAGATGACCCTCAGGAAAAATTAGCTCCTTAGGTTTCCAATTTAGTGTGGCAGAATCTGCAGCTTAATAAGGCCATGTGAAATTCATGAGCTCGCAGAATTAGGGCCTAGAAAGAGCCCCAATGTTCTGACACAGTAAGTGTCCAAATAAGTGTCCAGACGAAGAGGAAGAAGTTCCGATGATCGGGTCTTGAGTTGGCACGGTAGGAGGAGTAGGTACTTTACTACCTAAGAAGTTCAGAAGATACGGCACTTTCGTATCTATCTCTTCACTACTCTTCGTCCTCACCCTTCACTGCTCTTAAACTAGATAGGCCTAGAAAGCTTCGCCAGAAAAGTTATTGCAACACTTCTGTGTGTGCAATCAGGGCGTGGAGGTCATACCCTCAGCTGGGTGCATGCGGGCCTATAAGGGGGACTGCACCCTGTGGAAAGCAAGGGACACCCCGACAGGCCATACCTCACGACCCTGTACAAAACTGCAGACGGCCGAGCGAGGTTCACAAGTACAACCACTGCCAGCCTAAGGCTTCCAGAGCATGGGCCTGTATCTTGGGGGTCTAACACCTAGGCAATTCTCTCTAGGAGGGAGGGAGTCCCTTGCTCTGGGGCTCGCTGGGATCAACGCTGGCTGTTGGTAGAGCGCCAGGAGCACTAGAACTCTCCCAAAGACTTTGTCACCACCAGGGGTTTGGCCCAAGGTCAGCCAATGCGACAACTTTTACCCGGGAAGAGCAGCCGTGCGGCTCCAAGTGCTCGAGTAGTGCGCTCCACAGCTGGGCGGGCTACTGCAGATGACACGTCACCTTCAGGCGCTCTGACTTGGGAGTCTAAAGCCAGAGGACTTGGTTGCAGGTGGAACGAAGGCTGAACTTTTTTCTACTTCTGTGCGAGCGTCTGTCACGTACGGCCACTCACTGGCCAGCAGGCGAGTTGGTAACCTTGGAGCCACAGTGAGCGGCGCCGGGACGAAAGGAGGTTCATTTTGCGCAGAACCGCGTCGGAACCGCGATCAGAAAGAAGACTGACGTCAAGGCTACCACCCTCCACGCAGCCCACCAGCCCTCCAAATTGCCAAGTGACCCCAGACCCGGCGCCGGCTGCCAATCGTTGCAGCTGAGCCTCGGGAAGCGTCTCCCCAAAGCACACAGGGAACGTCCGGGTGGAAGGCGCCCGAAAACTTCCCTTCCCTGGGCTCGCGCGGCACCCCTGGGCTCGCGCGGCACCCCTGGGCTCGCGCGGCACCCCTGGGCTCGCGCGGCACCCCTGGGCCCGCAGCTGTCAGAAGGCAGCGGGACGGCCGCAGCGCAGGCTCAGCCCTGGCTACCTGAAGTCGGGGTCACAAGCACCTTCCGCGCCCAGCTCCCCCAGCCAGGCGACGTCACCGCCTCGGTGGCCGCACCCGGAGCCCAAACGCCGAGCCGCGAGCGCTGTCGGGACACGCGAGCCGCTGACCTGGGACTCCAGCTTCACGGGCGGGGCAGCCCGTGGGCGAGGGGCGGGGCGATGACCGGAAGTGAGGCGGCCCGTGGACGAGGGGCGGGGCGACAGCAGGAAGTGGGGGAGCCTGCCTGAGAGAGGCGGGACGACAGCTGGAAGTGGGGCGGGGCCGGAGCAACCTAGCCGGTGTGGGCGGGCCGCCAACCGGAAGTCGCGCAGGTTCTGGGCAACCCGTTCTGGGGAGTGCAGGGCATCAGCAGGAAGTGGCGGAGCTTGAAGAACTTGCCCTCCCTTAGGGGCGGGGCAAAAGCCGGAAGTGGGGCGGGAGCAGGGCGTCGGTCCACTCTGAAGACACAAAGATTCCCGGTGAGATTGCGCAGCTCGTCGGTGGGCGGGGCCTGTTGTCCTGGCAACCGAGAGCGTCCCTGACTTCAGAGCTCGGACTTGACTGACCAAACGGTGCTGGCTCGTCTGGCCATGGTGAGCGGGAAGGATGCGGACGGCGGGGCGAGAGGCGAGCAGCGCTTCCGCCTCGGCGGGGCGGAGGGAGGGAAGAACGCGCCGACCACAGGGCGCGAGTCGGAACTGCACGCCTGGGGCGGGCGCGGCGCTGCTCCAGCTTCGGATCCCGGTTCCGGCCGAGCCCTGGGGGTCCTAGGCCAGTTTCTCAAGGGGGAGATTGCTGGCGTCCTCGTCGCTCCTGCTGCACTCGATCTTCCGGCGTCGACGTGCTCGTTAAAGAGCTCGCCGACTGCAGCCTTGCAGAAGTGGTTTTTTTAATCAGCTCTTAATTGAAAGCGGACGGGGCTGCTCTGCTTCGCAGTTAGGTCTTTCGTAAGGAGCAGGCGTTGTTTGTGGTCCCAGTCAGTCAGCCTGCATCTGTCCGTCCCGTTCCTCACCCAGGAGACGGACCCATTTCCGCAAATACACTCCATCGAAAGATCGCCTCGGGGGCTGCAGAGGTGGCTCAGGGGTGAAGCCTCTGCCTAGTAGGTGGAAGGTCCTGAGTTCAGATCCTAGACCCCACGTATAGACGCCGGGTGCCATGGTGGTTCTCGAATTCACCCGTGGTTCTACACACACACACATACGCACACATGCACAATTGAATAAATAATAATAATAAAAAAAAAGAAAGATCGCCTCGGCTAAAATCAGAGGAAGTGGGGGTGTAAATTAAGGGAGTGCAGAGTGTGTATTTGTGTCTCGGGGCAGGAGGACGGAGGGGCAAAAATGACTGACAGCCGGTTGTGGGAGGCCGACTGGGCCACGGGTTGCGCTGCAGCTTCGCGCGGGAGCGCGGCACAGGGAAGACTGCAGCGCAGCGAGCAGAACTGGGCGGCGTTTAAAGGGGGCGGAGCGACACAGGCCGCAGAGAGCGGCGCTTGGACTCTTAAAAGTTTAAGTAGGAGTGTGAATTGTCTATGAGTAATGAAAGAAGCAGTGGAAATGTTCAGGCAGAAAGCAGCTTTGGCCACCTTAAAACTACAGGCAAATTAAGAGAATAAATAAGCACCCGTTGGTTCCCTTGAAATGCGTATTTGAGTTTCTTTTTCCCAGTTCCATCTGGCAGCTTCTCAAAGCAGGACCTTTGAGAGCCTCTGGTGCTAAACTGACTCCTCACTTTCAAATCTGTTACGTTATAGCTACCAGGCAACAGACTGCCACAAACAGAGCAAAGTAAGCAGTAGAGGACTCTGTCTCAGTTCTGAAGCCTGGACAGCTAAGACCCAGGCGTCAGGCTCTGGGTGCGAATTGATCCAGACTTCTGTTTGGATTTACCCTTTCCTTGGCATGTGGGAGCATAATCTCCTGACAACATGCTTCCTTTGGGTGTGTGGCACTGTGACCTGTGTTTTTCATGATGCTTGAATTTCTGTGGTACATAGCAGCATGATTTTATGTTTAAGGTATTTCCCTTTGTGTTTGTGGGGTGTGGCAGTGCCCCCTTGTGTTCAGCATGCTGCCTGGGTGAGCAGCTATTTCAAGTCACCCATCATGTTGATTCAGAGAGCCCCAAAATTCCAGTTGAAACCTCACCTTAACTGAACTAAATCATCAGTGACCCCATTTCCAAGCAAGCCAAATCCAGACATAGTATGGGTGAAGTCGTCCGTGTATGGATTTAAGCAGACGCAACCCAGCCATGGTCTGGATGCAGGAAGGAAGAGACTGCACAGCTCAAAGCCCAGGAACGAGTCTTTCAAAAGCTGACAGAGATCAGCCTCACAGCCCCTGGATTTGAAGCTCCATTTTCTGGAACATACAGCTCAGTAGTAGTGTCCTTGCTCCTTGCTCATCATGCGCAAGGCCCTAGGGTCAATTCCCCAGCACTGGAAATTAAAAAGGAATTATTTTACTACATTGTAGCTCTTATGTATACACAAAGGGTGATTCATGGTAGAAGCACTGGTGAGAGATGGAAGCTTTCCCATCTTTCAGATGTGGCCACTTGAAAACAGACATTGTGAGTGTAGCGTGTATTTCAAGTTCTGATAGCAAAAGCAAAAATAAAGCCACTTGTAAAGATCATGTGAAAGAAAAGTCACCACTGCTCTGTGTGTTCTCCAGCATGTGAGAGACCAAATATTAGCTGTGTATAATTTTCAAGATGTGAACTTCCTGATTTTAATATTTTTAACTCTGTAAAGAACATAAATTGTAGTCACACGATCTCTTATAAATTTCTTACCAGAAATTTGATAGATGTGCGGGACTAGTCAAGAAAGTAAAAGTAGCATTACTGAAAATACTTGTAATTATAACCATTTATTGAAATTTCGTCCCTTCCAAAATGCTTTCCAAAAAGAACAGATCTACTTTATAACATGTTGCTGAATGGAACAGTCATGTTGTCATAGATTGACAAACTACCTGATTCCTGTCTACCATCTGACCTTACGGAGAATCTCTCATACTTTTGGATTTGGTGGTAGTGCAAGTGATTAATCAAATTAACTATTTGGAACCTTTAAATTGGTCCTTTCTTTTTTTTTTTTCATTCACTCAAGAGAATTAAATCATTTATTGATTACACATGATAATGGATGATACACAAGCTTCAATCCCATCTATCATTTTCTCTGATACCAGTTATTCAATTTAGATATTGCATAGGATGTGCCAACAATTTTTTATTAACCAAGTGATTTTGTGACTTTGCTTGGTTGGTCCTTTCAATAGTGAATCTCATATAAGGTCACAATAGTTGACTATCAGTTTAACTACATCAAGGTTTGAAGACAATGGCTTCTTCACCCAAGCAACTACAAATAAATTTCAAATGGAGCCTGGCACCACCCTGAAAGAATTCTAACTTCACACTCTTGGGGAAATTTACCAAGATATCTTCAGAGTAGACTGACTTTACACAGCACATTTAAAAAAAAAGACACATTTATTCAGCGTCATGATCAGACTATTACATTTAGCAATCAACAGCATGGGTGAAAAAAAAGGTGGTCTACATTAAAACCCTTTGTTGGAATGCTTTACACTTTCCACAGAACAGAAACTAAAATAACCTGTTATACAATTAGTCACAAATACAGTCCTCGAGTTTTTTGCCCATACACATGAGTATTGTCTAAAACATGTCTTCTTTGTAGCAGCTAGGCCCTGCCACCACTGTGCTTGGCTGAGTTCACAAATCTGTTGTAACCTGTAGCTTCCCTGTCACTTCTCTGGCTCTCCTCTCCTGCTAAGCTTTGTTTCCTGGCAGCAAATTAAAACCTTCTGCCACTGCCATAGCTACTGCTGCTGCTGGAACCGCCATAGCCACCTTGGTTTCGTGGTTTGGCGAAATATTGGCCTCCACCTCCATAGGGGCCAGAGCTCCTCCTCCAAAGTTACCCCCCTTCATAGGTCCAAAATTTGAAGACTGATTGTTGTAATTGCCAAAGTCGTTGTAGCTTCCACCACCTCCAAAATTGCTTCCATCATTACCAAATCCATTATAGCCATCTCCACTGCCACCGTATCCACCACCACCACGGCTGCCACCAAAGCCACCACGACCACTGAAGTTTCCTCCTCGGCCAAAATTGTCATTGCCACCGAAACCACCTCCACGACCACCACCAAAGTTTCCAGAACCACTTCGACCTCTCTGGCTAGATGAAGCACTAGCCATCTCTTGTTTTGAAAGGGCTTTTCTTACTTCACAGTTGTGGCCATTCACAGTATGGTATTTCTGAATGACAATCTTATCCACGGAGTCATGGTCGTCGAAGATAACAAAAGCAAAGCCCCTCTTCTTCCCACTGCCTCGATCTGTCATGATTTCAATCACTTTGATTTTCCCATACTGCTCAAAATAATCTCGTAGGTGATGTTCTTCGGTGTCTTCTTTAATGCCACCAACAAAGATCTTTTTCACAGTTAAGTGGGCGCCTGGTCTTTGAGAATCTTCTCTGGATACAGCTCTCTTTGGTTCCACAACTCCTCCATCCACCTTGTGTGGTCTTGCATTCATGGCTGCATCCACTTCCTCCACGGTGGCGTATGTGACAAACCCGAAGCCTCTGGAGCGCTTGGTGTTTGGATCTCTCATGACCACGCAGTCAGTGAGCATTCCCCATTGCTCAAAATGGCTCCTCAGACTCTCATCAGTCGTTTCGAAGCTCAGTCCTCCGATGAAGAGCTTCCGAAGCTCTTCGGGCTCCTTGGGAGACTCTGACTTCGACATGGCAGGCGGGGAGATGAGAGCCTTCCACGATGCTTCCTCGGCCGCGTCCGCAGGCAGAAAGGCTTGGTCCTTTCTTGACTGGTGCTTTGCTTGATTCCAGGACATTTTATGAAATAAGGGTCTTGGTGGATTGTCACAAGGAATAATGTGCCATCTACATATGACCCTGCAGGGGTGAGCACTCACAGGCTCTCCCGTACATGCTTTTGCTTAGTCTGACATTTCAAATGTTTTAATTTTGTTTAATTTAGGGTAACTCTAGAATCACAGGAAAGTCATGAAGATGGCTTAGAGAGAATTCTCCCAGTCCTTCACCCAGTTCCTCCTGACTTATTGTTGAATAATCATGGTTCTTTGTTTTTTTTTAACATTTTTTATTATTATTTCTGCTCATAAAAACTTAATAGGTACACCGGTTCCCTCCCTCCCTCCTCCTCCCCCCCGAACCCTCTGCTCCCACTCCCCTCACCCCTCCTTCCCCATCCCCCAGTGCCTCCCGCCCCAATTCCCAGAGAGTCCTTTAATGTGCATCCCTGACTCTCCTCTGGGCCCTCCTCTCCGATGACATACAAGGACCCAGTGGCATTTCCCTGAACCCTTTCCTGGGTTCCCCTTAAGCATAGGAACACTACTGTGGCTGCCAATTCCTTGCCTCCAAGGATCTTGGTGCCTTTAGCAGATGCTAGACTTTGTGAGGTCAATAGTGTGTTGGACATTGCGCAGGGCATGCAAAGTCCAATTATGATTGCTTCGGCCCTAACTTGTGTGGAGTATCTTGCAAATCATTGCTCCTCTTGCTCTTACACTCTTACCGCCCTCTCTTCCACAAATTTCCCTGAGCTTCAGGATGGGGAGAGATTAGTCTGGCCTAGTTCTAGGTGGTGATATAGAGTCTCTGAAGTTCTGGATTGTGGTTTGTTGATTTTCTTTTGCAGTTTTGCTGCTCCTGCAATGCCCTTCACTCCATCCTGCTGGGCACTGTATGTCACCCCCTGGCCAGAGACAAAAAGCTGTTAAACTGGAGTCTTATTATAAGAGCACATTCAAGGATAGATGTAATAAAAGTAGGAAACCTCAGTGAGGGAGGGGTCAATCACCCATTTGCAAAATGATTACTTTTTATCTGCCAGACTATATGCCCTCCCCTTCTGGTGAGATCATACCCCCTCAGTTGTAAATGATCAGGAACGAATGTCTGTGAACTTAACCAGATGTCACATTACTTACTTGCAGTCCTTGATGGAGGCCTATTTTCTCTACTGTAACATGGTCACTTCTCTCCTTGTTTCTGGTGTGGCCCTCCAACCCCATCCCTCCTGTTCATAATCCTTGCAAATTACTGTAGGTAATACATAGATTTACCTATGAGTGTCTCAAGGTGGGCTGGGTGGGTTTGGTACTAGGAGCCACCTATTAGGGAGTATATACGGCGCTTAATTTTCTGGGTTTGGGATACTTCAATTAATATAATTGTTTCTAATGACATCCATTTCCCGGCAAATTCCAGTAATTCATCATTTTTGATGGCTGAGTAGTACTCCATTGTATAGATGTACCACAGTTTCCGTATCCACTCATCAACTGTTGGACATTTGGGTTGATTCCATGACTTTGCTATTGTAAACAGTGCTGCTATGAACATGGTCGTGCTTGTGCTATTGAGGTGAACCTCTGCTGTATGGGGGGTTATTCCCAAAAGTGGAATAGCAGGGTCATATGGCAATTCAATCTTTAATTTCTTTAAGAATCTCCAGACGGCTCACCAGAGTGGCTGTATGAGCCTGCATTCCCACCAGCAATGTAGCAGAGTTCCCCTCTCTCCACATCCTCTCTAGCATTTGCTGTTGTTTGTATTGTGGATTTTTGCCATCCTGACTGGAGTGAGATGATATCTCAGGGAAGTTTTGATTTGCATTTCCCTGATGGCTAAAGAAGTGGAGCATTTTTTAAGATATTTGTTAGACATTTTAATTTCATCCCTGGTAAAATTTCTTTTAAGTTCCAGGGCCCATTTTTTAATTGGGCCATTGGTTTCCTTGGTGTTTAATTTTCTAAGTTCTTTGTGCACTCTGGACAGTAGAGCTCTATCAGATGTGTGGTTAGTGAAGATTTTCTCCCATTCTGTGGGTTGCCTTTGAGCTCGTGTTACAATCTCTTTATCTGAACAGAAGCTCTTTAATTTCACAAGATCCCAACTGTTGAGAGTTGGTAGCAGTGACTGTGCCATTGGATGTCTGTTTAGGAAATGTTGGCCTAGCCCAATCAGCTCTAGGGAGTTCCCTATCCTTTCAACTATGGTTTTTATAGTCTCTGGCCTGATATCAAGGTATTTGATCCATTTGGAATTAAGTCTTGTACATGGTGACAAGTACGGGTCCAGCTTTAATCTTCTGCATGTGGAGATCCAGTTTTGCCAGCACCATTTGTTGAAGATGCTGTTCTTTTTCCATTGGATTTTTTGGGCCCCTTTGTCAAAGACCAAATGGCTGTAATTTTGTGGGCTTATATCTGGGTCTTCAATCCTTATCCATTGATCTGTGTGTATATTTTGGAGCCAGTACCAGGCTGATTTTACAACTATGGATTTGTAGTATAGACTAAGGTTTGGTATGGTAATACCTCCAGCAGTGTTTTTGTTACTCAGGATTGTCTTTGCTATCCTGGGTCTTTTGTGCCTCCATATGAACTTTGAGATTGTTTGGTCAACTTCTTTGAAGAATTCCTTTGGGATTTTAATTGGTATAGCATTGAATTTGTATATTGCCTTTGGTAGGATGGTCATTTTTACGATGTTGATTCTGCCAATCCAGGAACATGGGAGGTCCTTCCACCTTCTGGTGTCTTCTGCTATGTCTTTCTTTAGGGTTTTAAAGTTTTCATTGTAAAGGTCTTTTACCCCCTTGGTTAGGTTTATACCAAAATATTTCATTTTTTTAGGGGCTACAGTAAATGGGATTGTTTCTCTCAAGGCTTTTTCACTTCTTTCATTCTGGGCATATAGGAAGGCCTCTGATTTTTGCACATTTATTTTGTATCCTGCCACCCTGCTGAACTTCTCAATTAGTTCCAGGAGCTTCCTGGTGGAGTTTTTGGGATCCCTCAGGTATAAGATCATGTCATCTGCAAATAGGGATAGCTTGACTTCTTCCTTGCCGATTTGAATCCCTCTTATGTCCCTTTCTTGTCTTATGGCTTCGGCTAAGACTTCAAGTACAATATTGAATAGAAGTGGTGAGAGTGGACAGCCTTGTGTAGTTCCTGGTCGAAGTGGGAATGCTTCCAATTGTTCCCCATTGAGCATAATCCTTGCTGTGGGCTTGTTGTATACAGCTTTTATTATATTGATAAAGGTTCCTTCCATTCCTACTGTCTCTAGCGTTTTGATCTTAAAAGGCTGTTGGATCTTGTCAAAAGCTTTTTCTGCATCTATCGAGAGTATCATGTGGTCTTGGACTTTGGACTGGTTTACATGATGAATTACATTTATTGATTTGCGTATGTTGAACCAAGCTTGTGTGCCGGGGATGAAGCCTACTTGGTCCCCATGAATGATCTTTTTAATGTGTTTTTGAATCCGATTTGCTAAGACTTCGTTGAGAATCTTTGCGTCTGTGTTCATCAGAGAGATTGGCCTATAGTTTTCTTTTTTAAGTGAATCTTTATTAGGTTTTGGGATTAAAACGATATTAGCTTCATAGAAGGAATTTGGTAGTGTTTCTTCCTTTGCTATTTGATGGAACAGTTTAAGGAGTATTGGTGTTATTAACTCCTTAAATGTCTGGTAGAACTCTGTGCTGAATCCATCTGGTCCAGGACATTTTTTGGTGGGAAGATTCGAGATTACTTCCTCAATTTCCTTATATGTTATAGGACTATTTAAATAATTCACAACTTCCTGATTCAATTTAGGTAAGTTGTGTTTACTTAGAAATTCATCCATCTCTTTTGTGTTGTCAAACTTCACAGAGTATAAGTTTTTGAAATATGATGTTATAATTCTCTGGATTTCTTGGGTATCAGTAGTGATAACTCCATGTTCATTTCTAATTTTGTTAATTTGGGTTTTCTCTCTCTTGCTTTTGGTTAATTTAGCTAGGGGTGTATCAATCTTATTGATTTTTTTCAAAAAACCAGCTTTTTGACTGGTTGATTTTTTTCTATCGTTTTCTTAATCTCGATTTCAGATATTTCTCCCCTTATTTTGCTAATCTCCTCTTTTCTACTACTTTTGGGATCAGATTGCTCTAGTTTCTCTAAAGCTTTAAGCTGCATTGTTAAGTTGTTTATTTCTGATGTTTCCATTTTTTTGACGTAGGCATTAAGAGCTATGAACTTACCTCTTAGAACAGCTTTCATTGTGTCCCAGAGATTTTGGTAAATTATATTTTCATTATCATTCGCTTTCAGGAAATCTTGAATTTCCTTTTTAATTTCTTCCTGAATCCAGTTCTCATTCAGCATCATATTGTTAAGTTTCCAGGAGTTAGTGTATATTCTCTTGTTTGTTGTGTTGTGGATGTCCAGCTTTAGGCTGTGGTGGTCTGATAGGGTACAGGTTAGAATTTCAACTTTTTTGTATATGTGTAGATTCGTTTTGTGGCCCAATATGTGATCTATTTTGGAGAAAGTTCCGAGTGCTGCTGAGAAAAATGTGTATTCTTTGGTGTGTGGGTGAAAAGTTCGATAGAGATCTGTAAGGTCCATTTCTTTAAGGGTTTGACTAAGTTCCAAAGTGTCTCTGTTAAGCTTTTGACCTGTTGATCTATCCCATGTTGAGAGTGCGGTGTTGGTTTCTTACTTTAGATGCTGTAGGGTTTTCTTAATGAATGTGGAGGGGCCTGTATTGGATGCATATATGTTCAGTATTGTGAAGTTTTCCTGGTGAATTGTACCTGTGACTAAAATGTAGTATCCATCCATGTCTCTTATAATTTTCTTTGGTTTGAAGTCCACTTTGTCTGGTATCATAATGGCTACCCCTGCCTGTTTTCTGCTTCCATTAGCTTGTAGAATTGTTGACCAGCCTTTTATTTTTAGGGCATGCCTATCTTTTGTGGTGAGATGGGTTTCCTGCAGGCAGCCGATTGATGGATTGTGATTTTTAATCCAAATTTGTAATCTGTGTCTCTTGATCGGTGAGTTAATTCCATTAACATTTAGTGTTATAATGGAGAAACTATTTTTAATTCCAGACATTTATTACGTTTAGTAGTTTTTATAAGTATATTGCTTCGCTTTTAATGGTGTTATACTTGTCTTCTGTTCTCCTGGATTTGCCTGTTTTTTCTTCAAGCTTGAGTATCATTTCTAACATTTTTTGAAGGCCTGGTTTAGTGGACATGTATTCCTTCAAGTTGTCTTTGTGCTGGAAGATTTTCCTTTCTCCCTCGATCATGACAGATAGTTTTGCAGGGTAAATCAGCCTGGGTTGACATTTTTGCTCATTCAATACTTGAAGTATGTCTCTCCAAGCTCTTCTTGCTTTTACTGTTTCGACTGAGAAGCCATTTGTTATTTTAATAGGTTTACCTTTAAAAGTGACTTGTTTTTTCTCCCTTGAAGCTCTCAGCACCAGTTCTTTATCTTGAATGTGGAGCATTTTAACTATTATTTGCTGTGGCGAGCTTCTGTTTTGGTCATATCTGTTTTTGGTCATATCTGTTTGGGGTGCGGAATGCCTCTTGTATATGTATGGGCCTCTCTTTTTAAAAATTTTTTTTATTATAATTTATTCAATTGTTAATGTACGTATGTATGTGCGTGTGTGCATGTGTCTGTGTGTCTATGTGTGTGTAGAACCACGTACGAATTCGGGAACCACCATGGACGCCTCCACCTCCTTCTGCCCCGGGATTCACAGGCTCCGCCCTACCAGGACCAGGGGGGGGCACCCCCCACTTCCGCCTGGCGTCTATAGGTGGGATCTGGGATCCGAACTCAGGACCTTCCGCCTGAAAGCCCTGAGCCACCTCTCCAGCCCCCTCTCTTTTTTTAGATGAGGAAAGTTTTCCTTGGTGATCGTTTGAAAAATTTCCTCAGGGGTGGTATTTTGAGATTCTTGCTCTCGTATTCCATGAATATGCATGTTAGCTTCTTCAGGGTGTCCCATATCTCCTGGATATTTCTCTCAAGTATCTTTTTGGCTTTAACAACCTCTTCCATTGAGCTGGTTAATACTCCCACTTTATCTTCAAGGTTTGAAATTCTGTTTTCTGCTTGGTTAGTTCTGCTGATAAGACTCTCTGTGGAGTTCTGGGTTGAAGATAACTTGTCTTGTAGCTCAGTTTTAAACTCTGCTTGAGTCTGTTTTAACTGCTCTATGCCAGTTTTTATTTCTTGCACTGTTTTTCTCAACTCTTCTAAGTGTCTGTTGTGTTCCTCTTCAAAGCGATTGATTCGATTATTTAATTCCTCCCGGATTTTCTCTTTCATAGTATTGAACATGGTAATGATCATATTTTGAAAGTCGTTATCCTGGGTCAGGCTTTCATGGCCATTTTCCGTGGGTTTGTTCTGGTTGGAGTCTAACATTATGAGATTAACACCTTCAGTGGGAGATTTGTTTACTTGAGTGTTGTTTCTCATGGATTTGCACTTTGACTTTGGCATTGTCATTTTAACTCTTAGGATCTACTTTCAATTTCTGTGCGTTTTTCACTAAACTGAATTATTTGGCCTGGGGTTCTGGGGGTGGGCAGGGACGGAGCTTACCTAGGTCGCGGTGAAGCCCGGCTGGACCACGCGTGCGTCCTGGGCCGCGGAGTGGGGGAAGGGAGGATGGGGCGTCGGGGGGGGCGCTATTTAACCTAGGGGTAGCTGGGGCGGGCCCGGGCGCAGAGGGGGTGTCCTCCTCCCATGCCCTGCTCGGCTCCGGCTGGATGGCGGGAGGAGCTAGGTCCTTGGGCTGCCTGGGGTTCTGGGGGTGAGCGGGGGCGGAGCTTACCTAGGTCGGGGTGAGGCCCGGCTGGACCGCGCGGGCGTTCTGGGCGGCGGAGTGGGGGAAGGGAGGATCAATCATGGTTCTTTGTTGAAAGTATCCGAATGCATTTGAAAATGTGTCATTTCTTCTGTTTTCCAACTTTTAGGGTCCCAAGCCACAAAAGGTATGTAGACTTTATTTCCTTGAAAAAGATAGCTTTTATAACATTATAATAGAGACAAAATTCCTAGGGACTTAAAAAATAATTTTCTAGTTTTACTAAAATTTATAAAATTTACTAAACTTAATTAATTTAGAAACTAATGCTATTTAAGCCATAGGCCTAATCCTTTACAATTATAGACATATTTCAAATTTGATGTAGAGATATTTCTAGCTTCAGAAAAACACCATAATAATACAGAGAGCTAGTTGAGAAAGTAGGCATCCTTGTGCACACTTGGCCAGACATGCTGGTCTGGCAAGTAAGGATTGTTCCTGTCTCAGCTGTTACGTGAAAAAGGTGTGGCGAGTTCCTTTGGCCCTGATGTTAGTGTGAGCTCTCCTGTCAAGCTGGACTGAGAACTGTACCAGACAATCGTAAGAAACCAAGCCTCTTGATCCCTTAAGCGTTTGATAGCGATTTACCAGTATCCATGCAGGTGAACTGGTACAGTCTGTAATCATTTTGATCTGTGTCTGATTCAAGACTTCTCTCTCTCTCTTTTTTTTTTTTAACTTTTGCTATAGAAAATGTTGGATTAGGATTCCCCCTTCTACTTTTCAAGATAAACACAAAAATTGAGTTTCAGAACCTGTTTCAATTTAAATATGACCTCCAAGTTGTATTGCTTTCAGTGGGTTGGTACACGTGTGGTTTTGTGCTTTTGTCTGTCCTGGGTGGAAATCGAGTTAAGGAAGGCCATTGTCGTCCGTCTGGAACACCCTCTTCGCGTCCACCATTTCGTAGGTTTCTGCTTTACTGTTCTGCGTTAAGGTAGTGATTTTATGTATGTATGTATTTACTCATGTGTGTGTGTGTGTGTGTGTGTGTGTCAGAGTACTATGAGTATTATGTGTTCTCTCCTTTCTGCTTTACTCTGGGGATTTCCCAGGCTCTGCTTCCAGGACCAGAAGTACAGGCCATAGCCATTTCCTATTGGTGTTTTCATGTGGGACCTGGGATCTGAACTCAGGATCTTCTCCTTGGGAAGCAGAATGTTAACCCTGAGCCTCTCTCCAGTCTCAAGCCAGGGACTTTAATCTCCTTAGTGACAGGGAGGATTTACCCTTGCCAAGTATTTGGCTTCCTGTGAAAATTGTTTCTTTTCTTTTCAATCAGTTTTCAAGTAGTATATGATGGACTCTACCTGTCATCATCGCCCAGGTGGTGATAGTGGGTGTCATGAGTATGGGACCAGCCTGCTTAATGTAGCCAGAGACTATCTTAAAATGTAAAGTCAAATGAAAAATTTAAAAAGCTTTTGCCAACTCTTGGTACAAAGCTTTGATTTGCATGATTCAGGAAACACTGAAACTGACCTGCTGCTGGAGGGCACAGCAGCACCCTGTTTAGGGTGAGTAGGCTGTGCATGAGGGCAGCCTGTAGACGCATGTGGACTTCAAGTGTACATGGACCTTAGACACGTGGATTTTAGATTTTAGATTGCCTGGGTCCACAAACCAGCATAAACCCGGACTTATATGCAGGAAACAGAAGTGGGAGCGGTTGGAATTGATCAGGCATCAGGTCAGAGGGAGCCTAGGATTTCCTCCATCATCTAAGCCAATTTTATTGTAGCATACATGAGTATTCGTAGGAAAACAATCAAAGAAGAACAGGGCCAAATTCCTTACAGGATTATGTTAAATATATACATTCTGGGCTAGCAAAGAAAAGGTAGGAGTGACATCTACTTGCAGTGTGGGACCAGATGTGATGTCTCCAGGTAGAGTTAAAAGCAGGCATGACACTTGGTTGCTAAAAGGGAATGGACAATGAATGTCTTAAAGCAGAGTTACCTGATTACTGTGATATGTCCATAATCTTGTGATCCATATATTAACATATGTAATGGTCTCAAATGCATAGGGAAGAAACTGCTGGGAGAAATTTCAGCCTTGCCTGTTCTGAGAAGAATAAAAGCATTCTAAGAGCAGATAGGAGGCCAGCACAACTCCCAAAGGGAAGAATCCATCTGCCACTGTCTATACAGGCAGTAGACAAACTCAACTCCCACAGGGAGGAATCTGCCAACAACTGTCTATTCCAGATGCTAGCGCATCAACTTTAGATTCTAAAGAACAGGTTTAGGCCTTGACAACCCCCACATTAGACAAGTGTTAAGTTTTAAACATGAAATGTGGACTTTAGATATGAATGTGCTTTAGACATGTGGGCATTAGACATTTGTAGACTTTAGTCATGGGTGGACTTCAGACATGTTTGAACTATAGGTGTGTGGCTGGAACGTACAGACCTTAGACTTTTAGACTTTATGTGTATGTGGATTTTTAGACATTTGTTGACTTTAGACATGTATAGACTTTAGACTTATGGACCTTAGAAATGTGTACTTACACATGTGTAGACTTTAGGGATGTATGATGCTCATACGTGTGGATTTTAGTCATGTGTGTTTCTTAGAAATGTGTGGACTTGAGACAGGTGTATACTTTAGATGTATAGACCTTAGATGTACATGGACTTTACACATGTGTGGAATTTAGACATATTTTAAATTTAAACATGTATTCTTTGGCTATATGTGGACTTTAGACACGTGTAGACTTCAAGTGTTTTTGGTCTTGTGGTTCTGGTGTGAAGTTGAAGGTATCTAGCAATGAAATGTAGCTTTATGCATTTGTGAAGTCTTTTTAAAGGGAAATACAATAGAAAGAAAAACAAGGTACAAAATTTGGTCTTACAATGAATGGTGTCTCGTTTGACTCCCTGGAAGAATCATTGTATATTTTTGAGAAATTTTCTAGATGCATAGGTGCACGCCTACATACACACACACCCCTTTTCTGCCCACATAAGAACATTCTTCGCTCTCTGTCTTTTCTTAATAGCTTTCTGTACTTCAGTTCTAGCTCTTCTTTTTATGTATTAGCATACTGAGGTTGAGCTTTGTACTGCTGAGATTACAGTGGACGGTGTCTTGCAGCTGTGTCTGGAAGACACACATTTCTGACACACATTTCTTCCTCAGAGTCTGTCACCTGGTGTCATTGTGGATCTGAGAGTTTTTGAGGCAAATTGATTGACACATCAGACTACACGCTCACATGAGCTGAACTGCGGTTTTCATTCTTGGGAACTCTTTTCCCCTCTACCCAAGTTCCTTTGTGTTTCTTGGCTATCCGAGCAGCCCCTGTGTTCATCTGGACCGAGCTTCACACAGGTGCTGTTGGGCTCCATCCTGGGCATTGCTGCCTGCTTTGGTAAACATGGCGCATCTCACATCCAGAGGCATCTTAGCTTCACCAGAGCAAGTGTTCCCGGCTGGTCCTTTTGCTTGGGTGCATTGAGCTGACCACATTCCCTCCAATGACATCATTATCTCCTGTCAAACATATGTGCTGCAATTTTCATGCTGTCCTTAGTTTTGGCCACAGCAAGCAAGAATGAAGATGCTTGTATGGAAATCCTTCGATACCCAGCAGAACAGCCATTCATTGACCTACAGCCTTCAAGGCAGCCACCGAGCAGCTGCAACCCCAAGTTTCTGCCTGCACGTGGCATCTAATCCATCTCTGGCAGGGAGGTTGATAATTTCAGGGCCTTCAAATTCACAGAAACTAACCCAGAGGCCAGTGAGAAATGCGGGCTGGTGGATAACAGCCACGCTGACTTTGTGCAGGGCCATTAATAAAGAAAATTTAGAAAGATGCGGATGAGGTCAGCAGCTCTTCTAAGCTGTTGGAAATCCCACTAAGGGTAGCCATCCTTGGTGACAGAATACCAGAAACACAGCAGACGTGGCAAGACATGGCAGATGTGGTGAGACACGAGGGTAGATGTTCTCAGGACACAGCACAAAGCTCTGCATGGGACTCAGCTTCTAGATCAGCAGCCTGCAGTCTGAGCTCTTGCTGCAGATCCGTGGTCCTCGCTTGGCTGAGTCCTCCCACTCTCCCACAGCTTCCGAATCCTTGTGAGGCTCATGGCCCTGCATCTGTTGCATGGAACCAACAGCAGTTGAGAACACGAGGGTCTGCAAAGCTCTCTCTGATCAGGACACCATGTGCTTCTGGCTTTTGTCTTGCTATAAGTCGTGACCTGCGTCAGCAAATGCACTGAGATAGCCTGGTATGTGCACAGCAGGGCTGCTGGTGACTTCTGGTTTTTATCAGTGTTGCCATGGGATTATTAGATAACTGTACACAGCACTCTCCAGGGTCTGTCTTAATGACAGAACACAACAAAACGATGTCATTAACTTTTTAAATGCATGTACAGCACCCATGACATCGCCATGGCCTGATAGGTGTACACAGAACTTAGGGCTGTTTTGATACCAGTCCAATTCACTGTAACATCCAGGGAATCATACAGCATCCAGACTGAAACCATTATTTAAAGGAGGTCACTGGGCTTGTAGCAATACATTTTTCCAGAAGCCACTGTGATCCAGGGAGTCCATGAAAGAGCGAATCCACAATGATTCCGGTCACTGTACTTTGTGGCTTTTCTTCCAGTGAGAGGAAAGAGCAGCTTAATGAAGTTCTGATATTCACATCCTTTTTTTTAAAGGTTAAAGCAGGCATTTATTGAAAATGAGAGAAAAAGAAAGAATGCTCGGTCCAAGGGAGGGAAGGAGGAAGCCATAGCGTTAAGGTGGGAGAGCATTATGTTAGGGTCCGATATCTCTTAAAGACCAGTCAAGACACATATACAAAAGCAAGAACATTTTATTCAATCCAGCATGCTGGGGTCCACCATTGAACAGAGAAAATGGTGACCACAAGTGCAACTGAGAGGCTTTGTTAGAGAGAGAGAGAGAGAGAGACTGGTACCAGGACTTACACACACAGGCAGGGTGTTGTGTGTGCAGTCCCGAATTACATCTCTACACAGTTTTTATACACAAGGGACAAAGGAGGTTGCAGGCCCCACCAAAGCAGTTTAGTGGGCAGTGTTTTACAGTCTTATGGGCACACAGGCTTCTTGCAGGCCCTCTGGCCAAATGACA
This sequence comes from Typhlomys cinereus, assembly GCA_023101885.1. Classification (NCBI taxonomy): domain Eukaryota; kingdom Metazoa; phylum Chordata; class Mammalia; order Rodentia; family Platacanthomyidae; genus Typhlomys; species Typhlomys cinereus. Next base: position 2,958,995 of record JALPQD010000212.1, read on the forward strand.
TTCCAGAGGGGAATTTCGGAGAACAGTAGGGGAGTGGGCATTTTATTGTCTGCCAGAAATTTCTGAGGCCTAAGAAATTTTATTTTAAGACTTTAAGATTTTTCCTTTTATGCTTCCCCTCCACCATTAGAGCAGAGGAGACAGCTTAAGGTCAGAGAGAACAGAGAGTCGCCATAGTGTGGCCACGTGGCGGGAGAGCAGGAAGAGCCACATTCTTATTTAGAAATACTGATGTGAAGAGATCTGAAAACACTCAGGCCCTTTCATTTAAATCTTTGGAGACTGTTACCAGGAACCCCTTATATGGAGCAGTTAAAGGGGCGCCTTATCTCTTTGGACATATTTCAAGTCCTATATTTAGGAAGATAATTCACAAACAAAGGAAACTTTTGAGATCTGTTTTCTGGGGAACATTCAATATTTGCATAGTATGAAGTTTGGACACTGGCTTTGCGTTTCAGCGCTGGGTGTCAGACTTTTGTCTTGGTGAATGTTAAGAAAGCATTCTACCACTGAGCTTCCATAACAAACTGGAACCTGGAAATGTGAGCCCCTGAACCTCTTTCTGATGGAACCAAAGCACAGCACAACTGTGTTGTTATCGGCCATGGTGACCATTGAGGTAAAAGCACTTGGAGAAATACAGAGGATCACAGGAAGAGACTGTGATTTTATATTTACACGTAAAAATTAAGTTTAGACTTGCATGTAATTTCAGTCTTTATGTATGCAGAGAATTAATTCATAAGGGAAGATAGACAAGTACGTAGTGGATGATTCTTCCATTCAGGAAATGACAGGTCAAGCACAAACACACCAGAAGAGATTTAGATTGGAACAACACGATGAACAATGTAAGGTATTAGACTCGTTCACGATGCCGTTTCAGAACATGTTCATCTTTCTGAAATCCACAGCATATGGCGACAGGTAGTTTGGAAGTGAAGGAGACCGACCCTTCCCTGACGCTACGCAGCCAGAAGTCTGGCTAAGCAGCGGGACACCACGTGCTTGAAATTTTTAAAAGTGGTGGGGCGACTGACTGAGGCGTTAAGTTTTTATTCAAAGACAGGGATCTGAGCTGGGGAATGAATGAGTTTCATGAAAGCAAAGTCCTTTGTTTTTGTATTTTCCAAGAGACATGTTTTAAAGTAACATGGATGTATGGTAATAGCGTTCTTGATGATGTGGCTTTTGCTAAGTAGGGAGGGAAGAAAAAGAAAATCAGCAAAGCTGAACGGCTGAGACTCCAGCAGGAGGAGGAAGAGAAACGTCTGAAAGAGGAAGGTACGTAGTCCCTCGGCGCTTCTGTAATGTCTCATATGACCCTGCATCATGGTGGCATCCTGCTGCCTAGAGGACACTCAGGAAGACACACAGACTAGCAGAGCGCCCACAGGAGATGGAGGGCTGCTGTTGTGGCCAGATTGTGGGGTCCCAAAAATCAACAAGGAGCCAATACCGCTGCAGTTCGCATGAGTGCCTTTATTAGCAGATTTGAACCTGGGCTCACAACCGACCAACAGTATTGTCGAGCCGGGAAGAGCGTGGCCCTTTGTCCTGGTGAAATTTTTATAGCTTACTGCATGGGGAGGGAGCTTCCAACTTAGTAGTTACATGATTGGCTAACAGCCAACAGTTTTGGCACGCAGGGATGGGTCCCCCCTCCCTTGTCCATGAGTAGTTTGAATTGCAACCTGTATTACCCACGACACCTGGAGGTTTCCCATAACACCTGGGATTTTCTCTTCTGTTACTGACAATTGGTTGGTCTGATTGGCTTGTGCTCAGGCCTGCGCTGCCCTGGGGCAGCCCATAGACTTTTATGGTAACCGTTCTTTTCACGCACTCAGCTAGGCTTGCGGGGCCGCATTCCAAACTTCCAGCCTGTCTCTAGTTAGAGTTAATTGGCTGCGCTCTGACTGGGCCACATTAAGAAAGCTATATACATGTAGAGAAACATACTTAAAAGGAACTAAAAGAAAACCAAAATCGGGTTCTAGGTTTCCTAACTGCCACATTTGACTTCAGATAAACGATGACTAATTTTAGAGAATTCACCGCGTGTACTGCTTTACAGACATTTAAACCAATACCAAGGTCACTGTGTGTCTGCAGTGAGCTCAGCTGGTCACCCTTTAGTCTGTTTGCTGATTCCGTTGCCCCCGCTCCTATGTCTTAGGGAATTGGAGGCGCTGACCCTGATTGGGTCTGGGTGGCTAAGACTTGTGATCCTCACATTCATTAAGGGTGGGAAACACTCCTAGAAAAAACAGTAGCTTGGCTTCCTGCAATTTGGCAGTATCTATTTGCCAATTAAAATTCCTGTTTCTGTTAAACATCAACAAAAGTACTGGTAAATTGAAACATAAACAGTGATTTTTGAAATATGAGAATTCCTAATGGTTATGGATATTAGAATATTAGAATATGGATATAGATAATAGAACATCTGTCAATTTATATTCAGGTTTTCAACGTACTTCATTCTTAATCAGTTGGAGAGCTAGAAAGGGGTGGAGGGGAAGGGGAGAGAGAGCACAGAGAGAAACCACAAGGGTGGAGTCTGAGGACAACTTTGATCAGTCGGATCTCTCCTTCCACCATATGAAGTTCCTTCACCCGCTGAGCCATCTCGCTGGCCACATTCAGGTTTCAAGACTTTCAGACTCTGTCGATTTTTAATATATAATTTTTTGAAGGATTTTTTTATTGTTTGAAAGTTTGACACACATTTGTGTAATGAATATTGTTGCATTCGGTCCCCATTCTGCTTTCTGGATGCAGACCCTCCTTAGTTCCCTCTTCAGTGACGTGGGACACAGCAGCAGGACGAGGATGTTGGGGAAAAGTCTCTAAGCTCCTGCTGCTCCACGTCTTGTGAGCGTTGGTTTGAACAGCGAGAGTGAGGAACGCCACCCTAGGGGTCTTCAGCTTGTCTCCCCTTAGTTACCTACGATGGAGCTGCTTGCTGGGCAGAAGTCTGATTGCTAGAAACTTTTTAGAGGAGGAAAGTACCATCACCGACCTGCTTTGTGAGGAAGTCATAAACTTTGAAAGTTGTGTCACTTTCTTCTTGGTGCATATTCATTATCCACAGGGCCAGGTTTTAAGAACTTTTGACACAAGTATACATGTTACTTTTTTTAATACTTTTTTTATTATTTCTGCTCATACAAACTTAATAGGTAGACCAGTTCCCTCCCTCCCTCCTCCCCCCCCAGCCCCCAGCCCCCTGCTCCCTCTCCCCTCCCTCCCCATCCCCCAGTGCCTCCCCACCAATTCCCAGAGAGTCCTTTATTGTGCATGCCTGACTCTCCTCTGGGTCCTCCTCTCCGATGACGTACAAGGACCCAGTGGCATTTCCCTGAACCCTTTCTCGTGTTCCCCTTAAGCATAGGAACACTACTGTGGCTGTCAATCCCTTGCCTCCAAGGATCTTGGTGCCTTTAGCAGATGCTAAACTTTGTGAGGTCAGTAATGTGTTGGACATTGTGCAGGGCATGCAAAGTCCTATTATGATTGCTTCGGCCCTAACTAGTGTGGAGAATCTTGCAAATCATTGCTCCTCCCATCCTTTTGCTCTTACAATCTTACCGCCCCGTCTTCCGCAAATGTCCCTGAGCTTCAGGATGGGGAGAGATTAGGCTGGCCTAGTTCTATGTGGTTGATAAAGAGTCTCTGACGTTCTGGATTGTGGTTTGTTGATTTTCTTTTGCAGTTTTGCTGCTCCTGCAATGCCCTTCACTTCATCCTGATGGGCATCGTATGTCACTCCCTGGTCAGAGACAAAACGCTGTTAAACTGGAGTCTTGTTATGATAGCACATTCAAGGGTAGATGTAATAAAAGTAGGAAACCTCAGTGAGGGAGGGGTGAATCACCCATTTGCAAAATGATTACTTTTTATCTGCCAGACTATATGCTCTCCCCTTCTGGTGAGATCACACCCCCTCAGTAGTAAATGATCAGGAACGAACGTCTGTGAACTTAACCAGGTGTCACATTACTTACTTGCATAAGTATACATTACTTACTTGCACAAGTATACTTACTTTTGACACAAGTATACATGCTACTTTTTAAAAATATATTTCATCTATCTATCTATCTATCTATCTATCTATCTATTGTCTGTGTGTGTGTGTGTGTGTGTGTGTGTGTGTGTGTGTGTGTGTGTGTGAGAGGGCACTGTGTGTCCCTGTGGAGGACCAAGAGTAACTTCGGGAATCATCCTGAATTGTTTCTACCTCCTTTTTGCTTTGATCTGGGATTTCCCAGATTGACCCATCAGAGCTGTTTCCACCTGGAATTTTTTATGTTATCTGGGATCCAAACTCAGGACCTTCCGCTCATGAGGCAGTGTTAACCTCTGAGCCATCCCTCCAGCCCCATGTTACTTTTTAAGGACTAGTTCTTATCTGCACAACAAGTTGAAGGTTAGAGTGACTATACAGTACTCCACCACATGTGGGCAATATTTGGAAGAATATGAACAATCTATATGCCATAACCTAGAGTATGGTGACTGACTCCTTGACTTTGGTCTCCTTCGTTTTCCAGAGGAGGCACGCCTGAAGTTTGAGAAAGAAGAGCAGGAGAGACTTGAAACCCAGCGAATTGAGAATGAGAAGTGGCATCAGCTCGAGAAAAAGGTAAATCTACCATAGCAGGGTCCAGTGGAGAAAAAGTAAATTCACAGTCCAGTGGAATAAAAACAAATCCACCCCAGTAGTTCCCAGCGAAGACGGGTACTGGTGGCTCTGCCTTTGGAGCCAACTGGTGTCCTTGGCCAGCAGCCACCAGTAACAAGTAGCCCTTCCTGGACAGACATGACCAGCCCTCCCATCCAGTCCATGTTGGCCAGGGCCCTTGAAAGCCACGCTAATCAACCCTTTACTCTGATGGCATAGGAGGCTCTATGCGAGCCTCTACACAAAGAGCACTCAGTATGTTTGTGTGGCAGGACCTGGAGAGGAGGCAGGAGGAGCTGGAGGAGCTGTACTTGCTGGAGGGCTGCTTTCCCGAGGCCGAGAAGTTGCGACGTGAGGTCAGAGCAGTGGCGCAGGTAAGATGACACTTTCCATCCCAGCAAAGTTCAAATTTGCCTGTTTAAAAATCGGAATCATGCTGGATTGCTCTGTTTCCTTATTCCTTTGCTCTGGGGTTTCCCAGACTCCACCTTTCAGGACCAGAACTACAGGCTGCTGTCTTATCTGCCTGGCATTTTTATGTGGGATCTTGGGATCTGAACTCAGGTCACTTTGCTTGGGAGGCAAAGACTTTAAACCCTGAACCATCTCTCCACCCCCAAAGAACAAATTTAATAATAATAAAAAAAGAGAAGGGAAAAAAATTTCCATTTGACGATCATGTTGCTCATGGCAAAAGCAACTTTCAGAGGTTTGCAGAGAGCCAGGGGTCGGCAATGGGACCCTTGAGGGCTGTGACCCTCGCCTCTGGCTCACTCGTGGGACCATGCTAGCCGGCTTACGTGCCTCAGTTTGCTGCACTTGACGCTCCTGCATGGCGTGCACGCTGGGGAGCCACACACCCCTCGTGCACAAGCCATCGTGATCATCACAACATTCCAAACTGCCTCCTCCTCCTCATCTTCCTCTTCCTCTTGTTCCTCTTCCTCCTCCTCTTTCTCCTCATCTTCCTGGTCATCCTTCTCTTCCTTCTTCTCCTCCTCCTCTTCTTTTGTTCTGCCTCCTCTTCCTGGTCATCCTTTTCTTCCTCCTCCTCTTCTTCCTCCTCCTCTTTTCCAGTACTTCTGCAAGGTGATCTACTGATCAGTAACGAGTAGTCGCGGCTATTGACCTTGTGTGGAAGTGCGGTGACTTGTTCACATGTGAGGTGGAGGAGGAACTTCACTGACCCACACTCTGTAGTTCCACCATCTCCCTCCTGGGCCTCCAATTGTCTGAAACAGACTGGTTTGAAATCAAACCAGTGGACGACCCTATAATGTCCTCTAAATGTTCCAGTGGAAAAGCCTGCTACACACCCCACTTAGCTCCAAAGCTAACGCTGATTAAGCCTGGAGAGGGAGTAAGTCCCAAGCCAAAACCCCCTGTAAGCTAGGCTGCTAGCTAAACTGTGAATGCCAGGAAAGTTCTGGAAGGAAACTGGGAGCCTACTTCAGTGAGGCCATGAATGAGGAGAAGGTGGAACATCCTTATACCAGCTTGAGGGGGGTCTAGGTCAGCACTCAAGCCAGCCGCCCTGCTTCCCAGGCCAAAGCCTGACCAGAGCCCCCCACTGCAGGTTGCCGAGGTTTGCCTGTGAGCTTTGTGTCTCCACCAAGTGAGCAGTGTGCGATGAGCTCATGGGAAGTTTGCATTTGTACTGGGCTGTGCACTGCATGAAGTGATGTGTCGCTTAGCCTCAGAGCTGAGCTAGGGGGTCTGCAGCCCTACAGCTGGGGAGTTGGTCACTGCGCTGATTGGTAAGCACCGTTGTTGTTTTCTCAGCCTTGCTTCCAGGTCCAGCAAGTCTGCCTGCAGTGCTGTGCTTCCGGTTCCCACAATGGTCCCATGTGTGAATCATGGCTTGTTGACTTGTTTTGTTCTTTGCTTGCAGAAGCCCTGCTTGACCTTTTGATGGTTTGGTTTGGGGGTGGCTTGTCAGACCCTATGCAAAGTACCAGAGACCCCCCAAGGCAGCGCTGGGCAGCCAGGGGTTTCTCCAGTTAGTGATTGTTCTGTCAAGTCACTGGTTGATGTCATCTGTAGGTTGTTTTTTTTTTTTTTTAAATGTGTGTGCATGTGTACATGTGTGCGTGCATGTGTGTGTATGTGTATGTGTGTGTGTGTGTGTGTGTGTGTGTGTGTGTGTGTGTGTGTGTGTTGTGTGTGTCCATGGAGGCCCAAGGGTGACTTCAACCCTGGATTATGCTACCTCCTTTTTGTTTTGCTCTGGAGTTTCCCAAATACCATCTCAGGGCCAGAAATGCAGGACTCCCCGGAATATTCTGGAGCATGAGCCCTTTCTCTCCCACAGTGGAGGCACTACATTCTGTGTGATGGTAGTCCGGATCCATCCATCGCCCAGGAAATCAACACCTTCATCAGCTTGTGGAAGGAAGAGACCAAGGAGACCTTTGAGGAAGTGCTGGAGAAGAGCAAGCTGGTGCTGAGTGTGAGTGTTTACATTCACGCTCACCCCAAAACCAGACCCAAATACTGTGGTTGCAACTCTGCTGCCTCTGAGCCATCCCCGCAGAGTCCAGGAGCCTTGGACTCTTCCCCCACTTCTATAAGGCCGCAAATGGGAAGCATTTGTCTCACTGATGCTCTTCCATAGAAGGGTGTTTTGAGCGCATGGATTCTCAGGGTTCTCCTCGCTTAGCACTTTGACACCCACAGCACCCAGAAAGCACTTTGAACCCAGTTATTTGGAGGTTTTCTGGAGCCTTTGCTATCGAGACATCATCAGTCCAGGCTGAGGCGTGAGCAGACATGTAGTTGCAGTGTTTCCTGGGCGATGCCTTCCTGCAGTCTCACTGGCGTGAGCCCAGCAGCTGATTGGCTTAGTAAAAGGAACCAAAGCTGTTTCCTTCACACATGCAGGCAGGAGCCTCCAAGGTGTTCTGTGACGTCAGCAGAACATGTGTTCAGACATGTATGGTCCATGGGCTGATGGCATGACATCTTGAATCCCTTGCCAACAACACCTGTTGATGCTGTCTGCCACACAGTGACAGCTGCTCATGAGGAATTCTAGAAGGAAGTGCTTGATTTTTTTGTGATCTTAAATGACAGAATAAATGCAGAAAGGGTTTCTTCATGTTTTACTAAGATAATCCAAAAGTGGCAGGTCAACCCCCTTTCAATTGTTCATCTTTGACCATCAGTTTGATTGACATAAATATTCTTTGCATTATAGTTAATCGACAAGTTGAAACTAACTTTAGTGGAAACTCCGCCCTGTGACTTGGGAAACAAAACCGTGGCGCAATACCAGGAATCCATTCAGCAGCTGCAAGAGCTCCTTCGCCTGAAGTTCAACGTGGCTACCGAGCTGCTTCTCAGGGTAGGGCTGGGCATGTCTCCCACCAGCACTTTTACTATGAGAGAATGCAGGCTTGCCTATATATACGAGAGCATCCTAGCAAATAAATCACATGTATGTATCCATATTTAGCATTTTATTTTTTAAAGAAAGAAAACATCAGCATACCTAACATCTTTTTCTTACATTTGTCTAGGCTTACTAAAGTCACGGAAAAAAGTTCACCCGATAATATTCTTTACTCTAGAGAGGTTATTTGGCATAGACTGGTATCTTTTATTTCTCTAGTTTTTATTTGAAAATACCGTATTTGAACATGAGGCCAGAAAAGTAACATTTACTGCATTTCGTTTTTCCCTCTACCATTTGAAAATCTGAGTTACATTTCATTCCCAGATAGCTTAGCATTAGTGATAGATGAGATCATCGCAAATCACTATAAACCTAATAAAACCAGTAAGTCTGAGATTCTAGCATCCAGTTCCTGATTGCAGATGCCCCACATTTCCCATGAATGTCTTTTGAGGGTGTTTGGGATATTTCGTTTTGTTTTTGAAATCAGGAAGCAATCTGCAGGTGTGCACTGCTTCACTGTTTTGTTTCTGGGCTTCTTTGGTCTAGAGCAAGGTCCTTTGGAAGCCTCAGTGGGCTGCGCTGTAAGGGTGAAAAGCAGTGCTGAGTGGCTCATTGTTCATATCATAGTGTCACAGTGACTGTGTATAAAATGAAGTGAGGACATGTGAGTGTTGGTAATCAAGATTCTCATTGTAAGAGAAAAGAGACATAGTACTCTTCATGGTCCTTGTTACTCTTCTCTGTTGCTGTGCGATAGCTCCAGCTCCCAATGTCCAGCAACTGAAGAGAGAAAGGGAGATTTGTTCAGCTTACAGCTCCAGGGGGGAGATTGCGGCTCTGTGTCACGTGTGACTGACGGCAGAAGCTGGAGGAGGCTTAAGTCACTCGGACATCATGGAGGCTGAGAGCTGCTGCTGCAAGCTCAGGAGCAGACTCACTCAAGCAGGGTGGGGCTGACCCATCTCAAGGCCCACCCCTGTGAGTGCCTTCCTCCAGCAAGGCTCCACCTCCTAAGGTGCCAGGACCTTCCCAAACTAAAGACTCAAACACATGAGCCTGTGGGGGACAACTCACATTTCAAATGATGACATCCTCTTCTACATATTATAGCAAAAAAATTGAGATAGAGATAGATTTTACCACATAAGAGACCCTGGTAAATGGGGGGTAAGTCTCAGTGGTAGTAAATTTGTCTAGCATGCGAGAGACCCTGGTTCTTTCACACTGCAGGGGTGAAAAGAAGTAGATTCCAAGAGGTGATGAAGCACATCAGACCAAGGAGCCACGCAGCTCCGTGGTGTGGCGGAGGAAAGCAGGCACAAGGCTACCTCAGCCCTGAGCAGCAGTGCGTGCCCGAAGCGCACTGACTCCATCCAAAGAACAGGGGGTGGCTCACGGCGGTCCCACTGGCCAAACGATCAGAAAGATTCATGACTGTAGATTTAGTATAGTCCTATATTTCCTATTACCTGGTGAATAAGTAAAATAACAACAACAAAATCCAAACTATAATTCTAGTAATACATCAGAAAGGGAAGGGAAGGGGATCAAGGAAGACCCCGTCATCACATGGCCGAAAAGGAAAAATCTCCATCTTAGATGCCCGACCCTTCAGGGTCGGCCTGAACAATTAAGTGGAGAGTATCAGGAGCCTGTTGCACTTTTTAAAAACAGTTCTTTGCCATTTTTAAGTGGACTAATTTACATCCAGGTTATTTTTTTTCAATGAATTATTTAAGAGGAGTAGATTGGATAATTTTTGTACAGTTGTGTAACGTTGTGAGGCGCTGGACCCCTTGGAACCTGTTTCCGTTTTCTTTCTCAGCAAGCTAGTAACCTAGCCGATCTGGATAGTGGAAACATGGAGAAAATCATTCAAGATGAAAACATCACCCTGTATGTGTGGGCAAACCTCAAGAAGAATCCAAGGTACCCTAGGGGGCACTGCCAGAAGTCCACAAACTGGGGTCCAAGGTACTCCAGGGGATACTGCCAGGAAGTTGGCCAACTGGGGTTCGAGTCGCAGACCCCCCATCTTTTTCAAACACATTTCTTACTTTTGCCAAACTTTGGTGTATGTTAGAAAAAGCAGTTCTATTGGCCAATTTAGTAGGAGTGGCTGGGGCATGGGATTCGATAATGAATCACGCAGGCATCGTTGGGACCTGGCCCCTGGCACGATGTTGCTGTGATGAATGTTGTGTCTTCCCATCTCCCCAAAGTAGAAGTGGTAGGTACTTTGCACATGGCGGGAAGCACTGTGTGGGCATGTGTGTCAGCCATCTGAGCTTTTCAGGTCAATGGTGAGCTGATGGTGTGCCTTTTCCCGTTTCCAAGAAAGAAGCATGATAGTGAATGTGATCGATTCTTAATCACTAACTGCTGGGTCATGTCTTGGTCTTAGCATGCTTCAAATTTAATTAGTATGAGGGTGGATTTCAGTATTACCAGAATAGAAATTAAGAGACTTAGGTTCTGGGCCTATCTCTGAAAATACTAATCTTAGGAAAAATGAAATCCAAATTTTGCAGATATGTATGCATGTATGTATTTAGAAAGGATATTACTATGCATCCCAGGCGAACCTTGAACTCAAACCCTCCTGCCTCAGTTTCCCCAGTACTGAGATTATAAATGTATGACATTGGGTTCCCTCTCAACTCCATTTTTTTTTTTTAGGAAGAGGAAAAAACAGTAATTTCCAGAGTTCCATTTATTATGAAATTTTAAGATTTAAATTTAATCCAAAATCATGTATTCACTTTTGTTGTTGAAGAATATTCCATATAGAGAAGAGTGAAGGAAAGTAGTTTGTGTAGTTTTAAAAGAACAAGAAAAAAACCACAGCTCTGCACCAGTGTGCAGATGTAAGGGAATCAGATGGCATGCTAAGGAAATCGGGTAATATGCTTGCCCACAGTTGGGCGTGACAGAGGGACAGGGCAGGTTTGCTTTTCTTTGGTAATAAGAGACTGGGGAGAGACTATTTCTGGACTTCTTAAAGTCCACTCAGGGAACCCTCCCTCCTACCCAGTTCACACAAAAGAAAACTGAAGTTAAAAACTCCTAGTAAAGCAGTAACTGAGGCCATAGAAAGATTCACACCCAGTGTGCACACATAAGTCTACACATCCAGAGAAAGTACATGGAGAAGTGTTCACACCCAGAAAGAGTGCATGGAGAAATGTTCACACCCAGAGAGAGTTCATGGAGAAATGTTCACACCCAGAGAGGGTTCATGGAGAAATGTTCACAGTCAGAGAGGGTACATGGAGAAGTGTTCACATCCAGAAAGAGTGCATGGAGACGTGTTCACACTCAGAGAGGGTACATGGAGAAGTATTCACACTCAGAATGCAGAGAGATGTGTTCACACCCAGAGAGAGTGCAGAGAGATGTGTTCACACCCAGAAATATATGCATGGAGAAGTATTCACACCAGACAGTATGAATGCAAAATTGTTCACACCTTGTGCACAGATCAATGTTCATATACAGTGTGGACAGAAAAGTATTCACACCCAGAGAGAATGCACAGAGAGAGGTCACGCCCAGAGAGAGTGCAGAGAGGTGTTTGCATACAGTGTGCGCAGAGAGTTCACACCCAGAGAGAGTGTACAATGGCCAGAAGGAAAGAGGGCTAGCATGGAGCATGGAGAGCTAGCACCTAGAGGTGCAGTGAGGAGCTGGCCACTCAGAGGAGCCAGTCCTTGCAGCTGGGGCAGAGCTGTCCACAAGGTACAGAACTCAAGAGTGCTGGAGAAAGCCAACTTTGGCCCAGGGCCCATGTGCTGCCGGCCAAAGGGAGCTTGGGACTCGGACTTCAGGAATTAAGGCCTCATAGGTGCACTGTTTAGTGTGCAAGTCCAAAGGCCCCTCATGTTTCCTCCTCTCTGTCACTGTGACCTGCCAGGTGCCGAAGCATCAGATTTTCCGAAACACAAGTTGGATTTGAAATCCCCAGGATCCTGGCCACCAGTGACATCGCTCTGCGGGTCATGCACACCCGCTACGACCACATCACCCCGATGCAGCCCGTCTCGGTCCATTCAGAAGACAACATAACCACAGTGGTAGAGCTTGTCAGAGATGACCCATGTACAGCTATAGAAGCAGTGGAGATCCCTGAAATCAAAGCTGAAGCTGGAGACGAAGCTGAAGCTGAAGCCGAAGCGGAAGCTGAAGCCGAAGTCGAGGAGCAGCCGGAGCCTAAAGAATACAGAGAGTACAGCGTAATCCCCGAGGAGGAGACAAAGCTGGAGACAAAGCTGGAGGTCTTATTCGACCCTGAGGAACACAGAGTAAGTCGCAGTGACCGCTCATGCCTGTAGCTCCCTGGCAGTTCAAGCTGGTCTCCTGCCTCGCCATCCCAAGTGCTGGGACTAAGGAGTGAGTCTGTCCAGCCACACGTGCTCTTGTGCATGCCCCCTCTGGAGGCCTTCTCAAGACCTAACAAGTAGATCTAACAAGTAGATCCGAAGGCCGTGCTCCTCCCAGTGGCCTTCTACAGGAATGGCTTGAATGTCAAACCTAGGATCTCGTGCATGCCACACAAGTGCTTTACCACTGCGCTACACCCCAACTCGAGAGCTATAATTTCTTTAAAAAATGTTTTAAACTTCTTTTAGTATTTCATACATGAATATAGTGAATTTGATATTTTCATAGCCTAATTCCAAATCCCAATCCTCCTTCCCTTCCCATTATAACGTTTCTTCTCCCTTCCATACTCCCTCTTATTTTGAAGTCTCTTCCCATGTGTGGCCACCAGGGTTCCATCTGGGTCACCTTTGATGATCTGTGTGAGCACTTGCTGGAGTGGGAAAACTCTTGAGGCAACCATCAGATGGTCCTCCTCAGTCTCTCATGGAGGTGTGGAGCCTCTTGAGATCTTTCCCCTCTCGTGGTGAGATGTGATAGGACATGTGCATGTCTTGTGGAAATACACATAGCTTTTATGAAATCATGCATGCAACAGCCCTGCCCTGTCCAGAAGACAGTGACTGACTGTGCCCCTGCCCCACTACAGACTCTTACAATCTTCCTGCTCCCTCTTCCTAAATGTTTCCTGAATCTTGGGGTTGGGGTGGGGCTTAGGTTAAGAAGTCAGCAATCACTTATTTTCTACACTTTGACCAGTTATGTTTTTCCATAATAAACACCTTCCATTGCAGAAGGAAGCTTCTAGGTTATGCTGAGCCCTCTTCCAGTCTGTGGACAGTCAATGGACAGTTGTTTGAAAGGCAGTTTAATGTAGTGTCTTCATAGATAAACCTTCACAGTCTGCACTCCCTAGGACCTATATCCTCCCCTTTCCTTGGTGCTTATTTGTCTGGTTTGCAGTACTGTGATCCCTGCTGAAAAGTAAACCTTAAATTTGATCAGAAAGCCATGGTTGCTCCCTTGACATTCATGCCACTATCACATTGACAGTCACTTCTTGCCAGGGTGATTGTTAACTGGAACTTGATGTTTTCACAGATTGATGAGACTGTTGGTTGCTTTTTTTCTCCCAATAACTTTCATAGTGCTTTTTGGTACCATGTAAGCTTTCTGCTCAGTGCCCTAATTTCTGTCATGTACCACTTCCCCTTCCCTTCATAGTCATATCCACTCTCAGGCCAGCTGTGTCATCATCTAACTGCATCTTCCATATGAGTCTCACTCCTGGAAGGCTTCAAGGCTGTCTTTCCCTTTGGTTTATTTATTATATATTTCAATTCTCGCGAGGCAGTTTGGTCTTGAACAGAGACTTGAAATAACTTCATGAGGTGCAGATTCTCTATTGCTCTATTTTTACAAAATGGAAATTGATTTTCTTGAGCTACTGAGTTCCTCTGTGAACTCTTGCCATCCGCGCATGTGCTGCCTGAGTGCTGTACTGATCATAGCTGTGGCTTCTCTTTCTTTTGTGAAGATGTCCCAGATCTCTCACAACCACTAAATCCTAAAGACAAGCTTTCTAGTTCTTTCTCAGAACTAAGCCACTTTTAAAAGCCACAACTCACCTGTTTTTAGGAGGCACCAAAAGTATCAACACTTTATTTTTTAATTTTTAATTTTTTCACATTTACTTTGTGTATGTTTGCTGGTGCATCTGTGGAAATCAGACGCTAACTTGTGGAAGTTGGATCTGTCCTTCCACCATGTGGGTTCTCCGGGGTCAGCCTCAGATTTCTGGCTGGCAGCATCTTTAACCAATGAACCATCTCACCTTCCCTAGCATCCAATTTTTTAAGGCATCTAAAGCAAAAATAGAAACTGAACAAAATATAATGATACATACGCATGACTGTATTTCGAGTATGATCCTAGCCATGTAAAATTTGAAAAGCACATGGGCAGAAGAATCCAGAAGCCTGCATAGACAGAAAAGTGATGTCAGAAACAAGTGGTTTATTCTTTCAAAATGTGTTTTGAGCAAGAAAATGATTTTTTTTAAAAATTTCACTTAAAACTCTCAGATAGGTTTTCCATTATTAGCATTATTTCCAGCCTTTGGTCTGTGTGGAGATTGTCTCTGCTCACTAGAAGTCAGATCAGTGGCTAGTAGGAAGATGCAGGTGTGTGGGGGGGTGGTGGAGGGGCCTGATATTATTTGAATGTTAAGAAAACAAAGGGAAGCCTAGCTAGCTTAAGATAAGACCTGGAGTCCAAGTGCCAGAATTGTTAGGAGAATGAAAAGCACATACAGGAAGATGTTTCTGATCTGTCCAAGTGCTGGGTAGTTCTCCCTGCTGCCAGAGAGACTTAGCCACAGTAAATATTTAATGAGATTCTGACAGTGCTTTATGTAAGAATATGGCGTGATCGAAGCAAAATGATCCTAACCATGACTCGAATGTTTACAGCAGAATCAGGCAGTCTTAGACACACCTCTTAGTAAGGCTGCCTCGTGGGGTCATGACATTCCCTGCTACTTTGGAAGTAATTTTAAGTTAAAAGCATCAGCATATGAATTCACCACTATACTAACTGTGTGTGTGTGTGTGTGTGTGTGTGTGTGTGTGTTCGTTCCCATAGTCATCTGACTCACTCTCCCTGAACTGGAAGGTTCCTAGGCTGCCCTTGCTCCGAGAAGGCTTATAGAACTGGATTAGACCACACATGCTCTCTGTTGTTGTGTAATGTTATGTTGAGCAGTTTCAGGTTATTGTGACTGCTGCAGGAGTTTGCAGATGCTTATCCTAAAAATGCCATAAACAGGCTTTTGGCAGTAGCTTGGAGGATGGGCAGTTGCATAGCATATGGGAGGCTGCTGGTTCAAACTTCAGATCTGTCAGATGGAAAACCACACAAAAGTCAACCAAGGAACAGCTTTACACCGCATCAAACAGCTAGATGTACATTTTGTGTAACACTCAAGTCCCCAGTGCAGACATGGTGCAGAGGCGATTGCTGATGTGGATGAGAGAGCAATCAGACCCACTTCTCGGGAGCTGGGTGAGGAGTGGAGAGGGAGGCATGTTATCACGTCAGGCTATTAAACAGGAAGATGAGGCTGGTTGACAGAGTCCCCACTTCTAGGGCAAATCCCACCACCACCACACCCTGTACATGCATATAGATGCTGTGGACGTCTGCATCATCCCCTAACCTGTGCATCATGGGCATAACGGACTAAGGCTGCAGGGTGCCAGGTAACAGCGGGAACCTGGAGCAGCAGGAGCGTTTGCTGGGGGGCCCTGCACATTCGCTGTCTGCCCAGAGCCCACTTTCTCTTCTCTGGCTCTGACAGCCTCCCTGCCCCGTCTGCACCTTCAACTTATTCTGCATGTTTTTTTTCAGTCTGCTTCTGAAATTTCCTCCGCGGGACAGCTTAGTCCAGGACTTAGAATTGAGCTGCACTGAGGTCTCAGGACAAGGCCAGCGTGCAGTCAGATGCTTTGCCACGAAGCAACATCTGGGGCTGTCAGCCCTGTCTGGAGCTCCCATGAAATGACACGGGCCGCCGCTGTCTTGATGTCACATCTAAGCTCTCACAAAATGGCTCGTTAAGTGTGTGCCTCTCTAGCCCCAGTTTCTAAACCCCTCAACCCCAACCCCGAGTCAGTCTGTCCCAAGGCCCTGTGAGCCACGTGTCAGGTTTATAACCCAGCAGCTTTACTCCTTGCTCTGTTTTTGGTGCTAGCTATCTTTCTCCTCTCGGTGACAAAACACTCGACAGGAGCAGCTTCAGTATGGAAAGGTTTATTCTGGCTTAGACTCTGAGGGCATGGCCCATCCTGGAGAAAGTGTGGTGGGATGCATGTGAAACGCATGAACCTGTTGCTTCTGCAGACGGTGTGTTCTTCCCTCTTTGTTATATGTACCTTAGGACCCTGGCTCATGAAGCCGTGGTCTCTGCCTCGTGCAGGGTGGGGCTTCCTGCCTGTTGATCCTCTCTGGAAAAGCCCTCAGGGTGTCAGTTTCATTCATCTAGTCAAATTGAGAATGAAAATTACCATTATACTCTTAAGTTTAAATTAAATCTCGCACATTAAATACGAGTGTAGGGTTTTCTTTATCATGAGCTGATTAATAACTTGGCCATTAGGGGGCTCTTAATACCATACTTTAGTTGCGCTAAGTGGGTTTTTTATAAATACTGTAGGGTTGCATTTCCAATTTATATATAATGCAAACCAACAAGTATGAAATATTTCAACATTATCACTGCACCTAAATAGACCATCACTATTTCTACTATTACTTTTATGACTATGTAGATTTCTGTGGATTTCCATGAAGAGACCTTTATGATAAGATATTTGCAATAAAAAATTTATGAAACTGCAGTAGACTATTATCTTATTTCTCTTAAATATATTTACAGTTGCATAGTAAAAATATTTGGAAAGACCTAACAAGTGTATCATAACTAGAAGGATTTTGAAAAAGAGCACTTGTCTTGTAAAAAAGGGGCAAGCTATGTGATGGAGAGCTTGTGGAAGTCTCTTTCAGATGCTGTGACCAGCTTGGAGACGCAGCTTGGCGGCCAGAGGCTCAGCCAGTACCAGGTTCTGGTTCTATCCTTAGTATTTTTTTTTGAATGAACATCAGTAGGATATGAGCCATGAAGTGTGTGCTCTTATGTTATTTGTGAAACCCTTCCTGAGCTTCTGTGTAGACATCAATATTAAGAATTGTGTATTTACTGTAAGTTCTCTAAGAACTGGATGAAACTCAGAAAAACCTCATGAGAAAATGCATGTCATTTGGTTTTTTAAAAAGTAGACGTTCCCTGATTGCTTGGTGTCCCAAAGGTCTTGAGCCTTCTGTGCCTCCTTCCTTCCCTCCCTTTCCCTTGTAGGTGTGGCACATGGGTTGTGGCCTCGGACCTGCCTTCCGGTTCTGGCGTGGCTTCACTTGCTCTAGTGTGTGGTTGATGGATTTCAGCTCTGGATTCTGTGTAGCTTAATAAGTTCTCATTCCAGAATTTCAAATTGTTCCAAATTTTTCACTCATATCCTGCATCGTTTTACTAGTCTCATCTGTTGGTATTCTCTTGGATCTTCTAGAACTTACAAAAAACTTACTTAGACAATGCAGACAAAAACATTCACCGTGTGTATGTTTGCATGAGTGAGTGCATGAGGGTGCATGTGTGGAGGTCAGGGGACAGCTTTTAGGAGTTGGTTCTCCCCTCTAACCTTGCAGGTTTCAGGAATCAAATTCAGGTGACCAGGCCTATGAGGCGAGCTCTGTTACCCACCTTGTCATCTTGCTAACACACATCTCATTGATCTTTTTGTAAACCTTTTGTTTTTATATCTGCTATTTCATTCATTCTGATGCGCACGTCATAGGATGTGAGGACATTTCATTCATTCTGATGTGCATATCACAGCGTCATAGGATGTTGAGCCCTTGGGCTCAGCTACTTGCACAGCTCCCTGAGTTGCGTGTCTGGTGGACAGATCTGCCCACTGTCCTGGCGTCACCGTTGTCATAGGTCCTTGAGATGTGGGCTGGAGTGTTGGCTGCTTGGGTAGTGCCAGCGGCGTGTCCAGGTGGACACTGTGACATGGTCTCTCTGCTGCGTGTGGTGAGTTTGATTGTTGTAGGCACTGTGGCAGAGCTGGAAAAACCTCAGGTTTGTAGGCAAACACAGAATTGAGGCTCCCCTAGCAGGCGAGTGTGATATAATGGGAGGGGGTACAGGGGCACCTACAGTGGGGGTGGCAGCCCCTATCAAGTAATAGTTGCCTGTTACTGTTGAGTCTGGCAGCACTGATGACGCCTGTAGTGGTGAAGGTCCCGGGGCTTCCTACCAGACCATGCTGGTGTCCAGAGACACTTCCAGGAGTTCACACTTGGTCCTGAGAGCCATGAGTGGTCAGGAAAGATGTGGGCACAGGTAATGGCCACCAAGCTGAATGGTATGTCAGGAGCGGTGCTGTCTTCTGCTGCTACTGTGTAGTGCCCACTGAGAGCCAGGGTAGGTAGGGAAAGCTGTGTCCATGCTACTGCTTTAAAAATGCTCTTGATGTGCACAGTGACATGTGCCGTTTAATCTCGGTTGTCAGCTTGACAGACTGAGAATCACCATGGAAATAAACCACCAGCATTTTCTTGAGCGGGCTGATGCAGACGTGGGCAGCGCCATCCTGTGGGCTGGGGTCCTAGGCTGGATGAAAAGGAGCCCGTGAGCCCAGTGCTTCCTGACTGTGGCTGCCATGTGACCAGTCCCTTGACCCACTTCGTACCTTTCCCACCCAGACAAGTCGCAGCCCCTTGAACTGAGAGCCAAACCCAGCTGGTCTGTCCTTAAGTGGCTTCTCCTCAGAGATTTTGCCATAGCAACAAGAAATGTGATGCACGGCACAGGCGTGTCACCCTGGAATCTAGAGGCTGAGACTAACTAGCTGCACCAACCTAAGCTACATGGGGAAGCTTTGACTCAAAACAAACAATCCTTCCCCCTTCAAAAGAAGCACCCCAAACCATGTCATCACCCAGTGTACTGGCAAAGCTATGCGTGTGTTGAGCAGTGTATTGAGCCCAGTATTGAGCAGTGGGCAGTGGGGCTGGACCAAGCGGCGGGCAGTGCAGCGGGCAGCGGAGCTGAAGGGGTAGAGGGGGGACAGAGGTCCCATCAACCGTCCTGGTTTTGCAGGTGTCTGTGCAGGAGGCGTCAGAGGCCATGAAGTGCGGCCTGGATATCACCCTGCTGAGGGAGGCAGTTTCAACAGGTATTCTGAAGGGTGGTTTGGGATTTTCTCATGAAAGCCACACAGGGCCCTTGCAAAAGCAGCATTTCAGACTGTGTGGGGATGTGGGGTTTTTATTTTTATTTTTCTACTTTTACAAGGATATTGAGTATTCATCCCAGCTTCCCTCCCTCCCTCCCCCCTCCATTCCTTCCCTTCCCTTTATTGTTCTCTCCCACTCCTTCCGCCCTTCTGTCTGTGTGCTTCTGTGGACCCCCAATTTCACTCTGGCTTGTCTACTATGGGGGCTCAGGGCTTGAGGCATATCAAGTTACCTCTCTTCAGGCCACCCCACTGATATGTGCATTTCCCTTCTCTCATCCAGCTATAGACCTAAAGGTTTCCACTGTGAGTTCCCATTCTATGGGTTTAATAACAGCTGCCTACAGAGCTGTTTGATGTACTGTCTTCCTGCCTATAGGTTTATTGGCTGTCTTCCCTATTAATCTATTTCCTTCCCTTTTTTTAGGTTCTTGTTCTAGTTTACAGTAACAGGAATATGTACCATTCTATCGCCATGGTGATTTATATTGCAACTTACAGATCTTATGCTGTTGATGGGGTTGTGATTATTTCTGTCCCTCAGTAGCTTCTATACTATTCCTGGTACTGTGTAAGCTCTCCAGCAAGGATAAAGTCTTCAGACAAGTTCCAGTTGATGTATTTTGCCCATGTTCTGTGATCATTTGTGTTTCATCTTCAGTAATAGGGTCTTACTGACAGATTTTGGAGAACAACCAAGAGTAATGTCAAAAGCCTATAGTGTTTGGGTGCCTTTAAGACCCCTCTGACCAGCATTTTATCAGGAAGTACCACATTCCTATTACTTCTAGTATAATTTTGTCCCTGGGTGCTAAGTGGATCATCTCAAGGCTTCCTCCCCTCCCCTCCTCCCCCGTTTTCCTCACTCTGCTCCTCTGCACAGGGACTGCCATTCTCGTTCCTTTCTGGGGATGTGTTTTTTTTTATTATTATTTCCACTCATACAAACTTAACAGGTACACTGGTCCCCTCCCTTCCTCCACCTCCCCCCCCGATCCCCCTGCTCCCCCCTCTCCTCCCTCCCCATCCCCCAGTGCCCCCCCCCATCCCCGGAGCATCCTTTAATGTGCATGCCAAACTCTCCTCTGGATCCTCCTCTCCGATGAGGTTCAAGGATCCAGGGGCATATCCCAGAACCCTTTCCTGTGTTCCCCTTAAGCTTAGGAACACTAATGTGACTGTCAGTCCCTAGCATCCAAGGATCCTAGTGCCTTTACCCCATGCTAGACTTTGTGGGGTCAATAATGTGTTGGACATGGCGCAGGTCATGCAAAGTCCTATTATGATTGCTTCGGCCCTAACTTGTGTGGAGTATCTTGCATATCATTACTCTTCCCATCCTTGTGCTCTTACAATCTTACCGCCCCCTCTTCTGCAAATTTCCCTGAGCTTCAGGATGGGGAGAGATTAGGCTGGCCCAGTTCCAGTGGTTGATATAGAGTCTTTGATGTTCTGAATTATGGTTTGTTGATTTTTTTTCCAGTTTTGATGCTACTGCAATGCCCTTAGCTCCATCCTGATGGGTACTGGAAGTCACCCCCTGGCCAGAGATAAAAACCTGTTAAATTAGAGTCTTGTTATAAGAGTATATTCAAAGGTAGATGGAATAAAAGTAGGAGACCGCTGAGAGAGAGGTCAATCACCCATTTGCAAAATGGTTACTTTCTATCAGGAGGCCTATATGCCCTCCCCTTCTGGTGAGATCATACCCCATCAGTTGCATATGATCAGGAAGGAAAGTCTGTGAACTTAACCAGATGTCTCATTACTTACTTGCAGTCCTTGATGGTGGCTTATTTTCTCTGCTATAACATGGACCCCTCTCTCCTTGTTTCTAGTGGGGCCCTCCTTCCCCATCCCTCCTGTTTATAATCTTTACAATTACTATAGACATTACAGAGATTTGTCTTTGAGTGTCTCTAAGTGAGTTTGGTACTAGGATCCACCTATTGGGGAGTACATATGATGCTTAATTTTCTGTGTCCGGGATACTTCACTCAATATAATTGTTTCTAATTCCATCCATTTCCCGGCAAATTGCATTAATTCATCATTTTTGATGGCTCAGTAGTATTCCATTGTATAAATGTACTACATTTTCCTTATCCACTCATCAACTGTTGGACATTTGGGCTGATTCCATGACTTTGCTATTGTAAAGAGTGCTGCTATGAACACGGTCATGCTTGTGCTATCTAGGTGAATTTTTGATGTATGAGGGGTTATTCCCAAAAGTGGAATAGCAGGGTCATATGGCATTTCAATCTTTAACTTCTTTAAGAATCGCCAGACGGCTCGCCAGAGTGGTTGTATGAGCCTGCATTCCCACTCTGGGGATGTGTTTTAAGTGAAGCTCTTTAAGCGCCCTGATAGTCAGTTAGACAGATTCATTATTGGTTTTGTCTTTAATAAGACCACAGGATAAGACTACGGTAATGTTTGGGTTGGAAACCCTTTTCCCTTCTGTTCAAGGTCATGTTATGTACTTAAAAAAATACATATCTGACCAAATGCATAATAATTGACAAGGCCCTAAGGGCTGAACCCTACTGATACAAAGATATCTATTTTTTATCTGTACTTTTTTTGCAGTAAACTTCCATAAACATACACACGTGTGCATATATGCATGCCTGTGTGCGCACACACACATGCACACACGCACACAGCTCTCTGGAGACTTTCAGTGATGGCCTATAGCAATTGAGAGTTTTGTATGTCTGCCTGATGCAATGATCTGTTTCAAACCCATATTGCTTGTGGGTCACTTTAGCCCAGCTGTACCTGGTCGAGAATTCTACGGAAAAGCCCGAAGTCACAGACAGCCACGAGGTGGACTTGCTGCAGTTCTACACCCTGGGTGGGGTGTACCACCTGGACATTCTGGAGCTCCCCCCGCAGTGTAAGCCCGTGAAGGGCTGGGTAATTGTGGAAGTAGGTGAATTCTTAGCCCAATGTTACAAGACATGTGGTTTCTCATGTTTCCACCCTATTTTCTGTGTTCTTGGCATCTAATGCACTTGGACTCAGTTAAGCAAAACAAGAGGGAAAATCTCATTTAAGGGCCAGTTAGATAGCTCAGTGGATAAGGCACCTGCTTACAAACCTGGAAACCTGAGTTCAATCTCCAGAAGCCATATGGTGGGAGGAGAGAAATGGCGTCTGAACATTGTCCTCTGACCTCCACTTGTGCATCATTGAGTGAATGCATGTTCTCTCTCTCTCTCTCTCTTGTTTCTCTCTCTCTGTTTCTCTCTCTCTGTCTCTCTCTCTCATCTGAAATGTATTATATTATATTTAAAGTACCCTGAATTTATAGGCTTTAAAATTTTGATCTTAAAGGCATCTAAATCTAAAATACTAGGAATTTTAAAACAAATTAACATACGTTAGCATAGTTGTAAGTCCATAGCCTAAAGGATTTGAGGTGGAGAGACTTCGTTCCTGTGGAATGGCTGTGCCATTCCCCTCTGCCAGTCACCCGGGCTTTGTGAGATCCCTCAGGTGATACTAGGCAGCTGTGCTTTTCCTCCATGATGATCCTTCCTGCATGATCTTGGGTCTACAGCGGAGTCAGCCAGCTGTGGGGTCAATTTTGCCTCCCACCAGTAAACACACAGATCTCCAATGAAGACCTCAAACCTGCCGGAGGCTCAGTTGTAAAGAGGAAAGTTAAGTCCTTTGGGGCTGGTGGTGTTGCCCAGTGGTGGAGCACCTGCCCAGAAATAAGATACCCTTGAAGAAGGCAGGCCTTCAAAACTCCGCACACATAGGAAGGTCCATCGTGAACTGGACTTCGCAGGAGTCCACGCAAGGCTCTGTTGTTCTCAGCAAGAATCACACAAGGCTCTGCCATTCTCGACTTTTGTCAGAATGTTGTGAACTCTGCCCCACTATGCTCTGTGTCTGAACCCAGAGAATTGGCCACACACCTGTCCATCTCTCCTCAAATCAAGAACCCTTCAGGCTTTTCTTCCATGACTACCAGCACCTATAATCTGGCCCCATCCATCCTTTTGT
This sequence comes from Typhlomys cinereus, assembly GCA_023101885.1. Classification (NCBI taxonomy): domain Eukaryota; kingdom Metazoa; phylum Chordata; class Mammalia; order Rodentia; family Platacanthomyidae; genus Typhlomys; species Typhlomys cinereus. The sequence goes on from JALPQD010000212.1 coordinate 2,982,339, forward strand.
ACTTTCTAGCACTTCTTGTCTTCCCTTGTCTCCATCACCCTTCGCTGTCACCTACAGATGATCTCAGGGACCCCTGCTGTCTGCTTCCACCCACTCCTCCCACACCACTCAGGACACACCTCTCAAGTGGCTTGGGGGTTGCTTTCCCTTCAAGGTCTGGACCTCCTTAAAGTCATTTTGTAACCTTTGGCAATGAAAAAAAATTCTTGTACAGCTTAACAATGAATGACTGTCATTTCGTCCCTTTTTACGCAGTCCCACCCCTCCCCTTCCCAAGGTAACCCCCCTTCCCGAGCAGTCTCCCCCCTGCTTCATGATGTTATGTGTGTGGTTCGCTGAGCTTTCTCTGGGCTGCCTGGACTGGCATGTGGCCAAGCACTTTACTGTATCAGTGGGCACACCACTGAGGAAAGTAACTCCCCTTTCCCCATCTAGCATAACCCTCAGTCATCTGGGGAGGGGGGTGGCCTTGAGCTCTTCCCCCTTCCAAGATGAAAAGTTGACAGACAAATGTTGGTGGTTGCACACAGCTACGGAGAGTTCGTGGGTGCAGCTGCCTTGTCCTATCCAGAAGGCTCCTCACTCTTCACTCTTACATTCTTACCACCCCCTCTTCCGCCAGGCTTGCTGAGCCACAGGGCAGGGTGGGCGTGATTTAGATGTTAAGGGTTGAGCACGCCACAATTGCTGATTCTCTGTGCTGGCTATGTCTTTGGCAAGTGTCTCCATTCTCTCTAGGTCTCAGCTGTCTTCTCTGTTAAACATGGGCCTTGTTCAGTGCTCAGAGAAATAAAGGATGAAGATGCCCACCTTAGAACCTAGTGGGATAAGGTGCTCATGGAAAGTACTTCCGCTTTCTCATCTAATCGTATTTATACCTCTGTTGCCCAACACTTTATAACTTGATGTCATTTGGTTACTTTAAAAAGATACTCAAGGAAGGATTGCAGAATTTCACATATCCCCCAGAGACCACGTATCCCCCGGAGACCATGGAGGAGAACGCGTTTCCCCCCATAGAGGTCATGCTGCGCATTCATGAGGACGTCCTCTTCTTCGAGGACCCCATGGTCACCAGGTGGGATGCTGAAGGTACAGCCAGTTTCACAGCAGGGACAAGAATACCGGCCACTATGTGGGGCAGGACGTGGGGCGCGTTGACTGAATGTTGTTTCTGTGCCAATTCCAGGTCTTTGCGTCATTTGCTCTTGCCAGAAAGGAGCAGGAGCTGGGATTTTTAAATTTACCAGATTGTGTTACAATTCCTAAAATGGTTGTTGCTGCTTCAGCTTATAATTACTTGAGGATATTACCAAAGTAGTTTAGCAAATTGAGGGCAAGTAGCCCAGAGAAAAGCTTCTCAGGAAAGGTCCACAAAACACCTGCAGTCCTGGGCTAGAGAGAAGCAGAAGGTCCTGAGTTTGGATCCCAGGTCCCATGTAAAAAACGCCAGGCAGAAATGATGGTGGCCTGCACTTTTCCCAGAGCCCAGGAAATCTTAGCGTGAAGCAAGAAGGAGGTAGAAGTCATCCAGGATAATTCCCAAGTCACCCTTGGTCCTCCACAGGGACACACAATGCCCTCTGACACATATACACACACACAGTAAACAAAACAAAAACACATACTGTCCCATAAAAGCCTTTTGGCACGTTGTGGGTCGTTTCAGAATGGCAGCAGCTATTTGGGTAGGGGAGTAGAAAAACAGGAGGCCAGAGAAAGAAGCAATAGCCATTACTGTGGAGGTGTGTCAGATCCACGGAACTCATCACAATAGTGTGACAGAGGCATGGAGCACAAGACTTGACCATTGTTACCAGAAACTTCTGTGCTAATTGTTGGGGTTTGCAAAGGTCTTGGTCTTGTCAGTTTGTGTGTGTGGGTTTTTTCTATTGGTGGTGGGGGGTTCAATATTTTTCCTTTTTTTTTTTTTTTGTCTTTTTAAAAGACTTTTATTAGTTTTTAAAATTTATTTATTCACTTATTTGTGTGTGTGTATGTGAGTGTGTGTATCAGAGGGCACTATGTATGCCTGTGGAGGACCAAGGGTAACTTTGGGAATCATCCTGGATTGCTTTTTCTTCCTTTTTGCTTCTCTCTGGGATTTCCCAAGCTCCGCTCACCAGGGCTGGAAGTGCAGGCTGCCACCATTTTCCATTTGATGTTTTTAACGTGGGACCTGGGATCTGAATTCGGGTCTTTCTGCTTGTGAGGCAGAGTCTTAACTCCTGAGCCATCTCTCCAGCCCTACCTTCACAAATTAAAGTAATTTTGCTAACATGATGAGACAAAAGCAGAAATTAATCATTTCACCCAAGGGTGGTGGCTCAGGCCTATGTCCCAGCACTTAAGAGCTAAGTGGGAGAGCTGCAAGTTCAAGGTTAACCTGAGCTACAATAAGGTCTTATCGCAAGGATAGCAGCAATATTAGAGGAAGTGGGGGAACCATGTAGGTTAGGTTGCCCACCTCATTGCACTTGCCAAAGTGGATTTAAAAGTAAAGCCTGCTGATGGGACTTGCAGTGAGGATAGCCAGGGGACATTTTGGTCCCATTTGCCCAGGGTGGGGATGGCTCAGGGTTGCTGAGAGGCTGTGACATGCAGAGAACACATGTGGAGCCTGCTGCTGATACTGGGAGTCCTTCTCAGTCACACTTCCACTTACTCGCTTTGAGACAGGTTATCTAATCAAACCCAGAGCTCACTGATGGGACTAGTCTTGCTAGCCAGAATCTAGTCTCTGACTTCCAAGGCCATAGTTACAGGTTGGCTGCCACACCTATCTGTTATTTCACCTGGAATCTGGAGTCCCAGTTCTAGATCATTTGCTCACATGGCTTTTAAACCTCAGAGCCTTCTCCCTCGCTCTCTCTCATTTCTTAATTGGAACTAATGTCAGTCCTTGTTTGTTATGAAGGCCAGCATTGGAGCACTGAAGGAGTTAGCAATGTATCTTACAATCGGGAAGAAAGGGTCGTGACGTTCAGCCTGGACACCTTCAGTCCTGTGGCCTTGATCCAGGACGCGCATATCAACATGCCCTACCAGTCGTGGGAACTCAGGCCGCTGGATGTGAACAAAGCACTTCTGACTGTGACCACTGTATTCACTGAGATACAGATACACATCAAGGTGAGCTGCTGTTCCCGCAGGCCTGTGGACATGCAGAGGGGCCAAAAGTTGCTGCTGATCCCTAGCTAGATGATGGATGGACAGACAGATGACGGATAGATCAGTGAAATATACTCATGTATTTGTGATCACCCACAAGTCATACCTTGAACCATAATTTGTGACAATGATATTAATTGAATAAGCATCAATGTGTAAGTAATGGAGCCCAGACTTGCTCCCAACTACTAGAGGGACCAAGTAGTGTGCTGACAAGGCCAGCAAGGGGTAGAGCTCAGCGTGTTTGCCCATCCTCATCCCACCTCATCCTGCCTCAAGTCCTCTCTGAGGCTAAAGCAGTTGTTGCTAAGCTAGAAGTTTTACAGCCTTGAAGGAGTGTGCTGGAAAGATGTCTCAGGGGCTAAGCCTCACCAGCAGAAGGTTCTGAGTTCAGATCCCAGATCCCACATAAAAATGCCGGGCAGAAATGGTGGCAAACTGCCTTTCTGGCCCCAGAAGCCTGGGAAATTCCAGAGCAAAGCAAAGAGGAGGTACAACAATTTATGATAATTCCCAAAGTTACCCTTGGGCCTCCACAGGTACACACAATTCCCTGTCTTACACACACATACACACACACACACACACACACACACACACACACACACACACACAGACTCACACACATAGGCACACACACAGACACAGACACACATAGGTACACACACAGTCACAAACACACACACACAGACATATAGGGGTGATTGCTGGGGCAGTGACTAGTTCTGAAATGGCTTTAAGGAGCCGCTGTCCCCTCAGAGTTCCTGAAAGTTCCCTGGTCCCAGTGTGACATTGGCCTTTGGAACAAACAGTGCATCTTTGCAAAGGGCCTGGAGGCCTGAGTGCCGTGGGGAGACAAGTCAAGGTTTCTTCTACAGCCATGTGGACTCAGAGGAGAGTTCGGGGGCACAGAGGGAAACTGAGGCCCAAGGTGAGGTCACTGACTTCCCTGACATTGTGCTGTCCCCCACCACCTCCAGGCTGCCAACCCACCTCTCCATCCCTCCTCACAATAGTCAGGCTGCCACAACAGACCTGTGTGCAACTCTTGCAACCTGTTGGAAGGGTATTAACCCCTTCAGGTACTTGTTCACCAACACACAGAACATAGTCTGAATTTGCGTTTTAAGTCAGATTTTTAAAGGTGCTGTGTACCAGCCAGCACATGGGACGGCTTAGCCCCTCTGATAGAATTAGGGCAAATCATTCTTGGTTCCCAGTATGAAAAAAGTAACAACTTGTCTCGTTTTATGCTGATTAAATATTTGAATATCTTAGCTATACCGATGTTAGCATTAAAAATCAGAATAGCAGTGTGAATCCCGTATCTTTCAGATTGCTGCCGTGCCAGTCTTTAAAACCGGACAGTTTTAATCATTTCTAAATGTTATACGTTTTTAAAAAATGAATCCCTAGAATTACAATCCTGATTCCTGGTAATGGCTATTTTAACTCAGTGTGCGCGATGAAGTATTGTTAGATCACAAGGCAGAACCAGAGGCTGAGACAGATGAAGTCTAATCCCAAATGCTCAGGTGGAGCCTAGTGGGGGATCTTCTAATCAGCCCCTAATCCTTAGATAGGATGTCATGTATCTAAATGATGTAAGGAGGCTGGGAAGAGGTTCAGGAGTTAAAGCCTTTGCCTCACAAACAGAAGGGACCTGAATTTAGATTCCCCAGATCCCATGTAAAAGTGCCAGACAGACATGGCAGTGGCCTAGGAAGGCTGAGCCTAGGAAACCCCAGAGCAAAGCAATAAGGAGGTGGAACAATCCCGGATGGTTCCCAAAATCACCCTGGGCCTCCACAGGCACACACAGTGCCATTTTGTACATATGCTTACACATACATGTGTATACACACATGCAAAAATAAATAAAATAAAAAATAAAGAGCATAAGGAATGACTTAGAGCAATACAAACTTTTGATAAAAATGTTTTTCCGCCCTTAGGAAAACCTGTGCATGTTAGCTTCCATTAAACTGGATGACCAAGAGAGCCCATTGAACTTGGAAGGCAAGTGGATGACCCCTGTTCCCTTCATTATGGCTCTGAAGGATGCCGGGCTGAACATCTTCCCGACCACGCACTCTCATTTCTACGTCATCGTTAACAGTAAGGTGAGAGCGAGTCTTTCAGAGTTCAAAGGACTGGTCACGTAGCATGCTGGGAGGAAATAAATCGTGCTTGACCTCAGGGCTGTGGGTGGGAAGGATAAGCGGAGAGACCTCGGTCTACAGTCCCTTGGGCCAGAGAATCTTCCCAGGAATTGAGACTGTGGCCTGGGCCTGCGAGGAGAGTGGACGCATAGAGCTGGTCGCCGTCCGCAGGCACCTGAGCTCCCCATGAAGATCCAGCGGGGCCCTTGCTCACTGTCTGAAAGTCGCCACTGTACCATCACCAGCACACCCTCCTCCTCCTGTTCTCAGCACACAGTGGGGTGGGACACTTAAATAAGGTCCTTCTGCACGAACCTGGGTACGCCCGAGGACACCTGTCATTTCTAGCACTTTCTGCATTGGCAGAATGCAGGGGTCTAGTGGGCACTTGTGAGGCATAAATGGAGACAGCATGGTCTAACCACGAAAAGCGTGCTTGCAGGCAGAAGAGTTCTGCAGTCAGAACTGCTAAGGGGTATGTGTGAAGCAGAGGTAGAGGGTCTCAGGTTACGTGTCCAATGTCGAGTGTCCAGTGTCGCATGCGACGCCCTGCTCAGACCTTTGGAATAGTCTGTTTTCCTGCCCACCTGCGTCCACAGCAGCGTCTGCCTGTCAGCTTATCAGTGACCAAAGCTCACAGTCCCTGCCCTCACAGAGTGTGTATTGAACCATCTCATGTGTTAGATGAGGGGATGGAAAACAGAGGAGCAATCTGCACTAAGAAGTGGGGTGCTGGGGGGAATGACTGGTGAGGGATCCCCAGGACGAGAGACTTGGGCTACGGGGAGTCTGGGGGAATCTGATGCACTTTGTAGGAGAGAGCAGCCTGCGGCCAGGGGCAGAGGCCTGTCACATGCACACACACTGTACCCCAGTGGCCAGGAGCTGAGAAGAAAGGAGACAGACCAGAAAAGGAGTGGGATGGGTGCAGGACAGGGGCTCAGCGAACCCTGCGAAAGAGAAGCCCTTGGGTTTTCAGGAGACCCCCCCCCCAGTCGAGAGGCCTGGGGGCTCTAGGGCAGACCTGCCTGTTGTCACCAACAGACGGCGCAAGTGGAGCTGAAGGCGTACCGGCAGATGGCGCTGCTGAGCTCTGCGTTCTCCTTTGGCTGGAGCAAGTGGAACATGTACTCCAGCCACACCAGAGTCATATTCAAGGTACACATGCACCTAACCACCTGCCCTGTCTTCCAAAAACAAGTACTTGAGCACTGGTGGAGGACCAGGCTTCGTGCCATCCAAGAGTGAAGTGAACACTCACTACACAAAGCTTGCCCATTGCATCAAACACCCACCACTTCCGCCCCCAGCTCTCGGAGCTTTATACCAACTCAGTGACAAACGGCGTCTGCCTGAGCATGAATGTGCATGTGAGTCACCCAGTGATGGTATGTTCCCCGTGCACAAACGTGTGAGTCACAGATTCTCTGAGGTTGACCCTCACCTTCCTCACACAGTTAGCAGTGAGAAGAGACATCTTTTCAAATGCTAAAGGATCATTTTTTTTCCAGTGCTGAGGATTGAACCCTGATCCTCATCCAAACTAGGCAAACACCCCACCATTTACCTACAGCCCCCAACTCAAATGTAGTGGCTGCTTTGTGCTGAAATAGATTTTGTTGTTGTGTTGCAGTTACACATTTGGATGGTTGTGCCATTGTGCTTCGCTGTTACTTTGAGTGTGTGTGGGGTGTGTGTGTGTGTGTGTGTGTGTTTCAGAGGGCAGAGGACCAAGGGTAACTTTGGGAATCATCCTGAATTGCTTTTACCTCCTTTTTGCTCACTCTGGGATTTCTCAGGCTCTGCCCACCAGGGCCAGAAGCGCAGGCTGCTGCTTTCTCCTTGCATTTTTACGTGGGACCTGGGACCCAAACTCAGGACCTTCTGCGTGTGAGGCGGAGCCCTAACCCCTGAGCCATCACTGCAGCCATGCTGTTACTCTTTTTGCATGTGACGCAGCATCCTCCATGCTTGGGCACTCGGGGAATGTTTCTTGCCTGATGTGGAGTTAATGCTGGAGGTGGGGCTAGCTCACCAAGTACCAGGATTCACGGTTCGGCCGTCCATCGTGTGACACTGAGAACAGTCCCTTAACTGGGGGGACCCCCAAACACTGCTGGGCACTCTTTTACTGCCATGCATCTTGGAGTGTGGCCCTTTCTGGTCCCTTCAGGTGAAGGAGCAGCTGCCCGAGGAGCGGCAGGACCGCCCCTGGTCCCTGCTGCTCTTCAGCGGGGAGCGAGTGCAGGAGCTGAAGCTGACTGAGGAGAGCGAGGTGTTCTCCGAGTCCCTGAAGGAGGACACGGAGCTGCACTCCACCCTGTACCACATGGTCAAGGACTCTGCCTCGGAGACCGCCATGGACAGGGTGAGGAACGCTGACTGCAAGTTCGTGGACTCCGTGTGCCACATGCTGCTGTCCACGAGGCTGCTCAGCTTCTCGTGAGGCACGCGGGTGGGGACGGGGCTTCCCATGCCCCCAGCGCCCACGTCGTTACTCAAACAGGGTGTTGAACAATGTGGCGAAGGTTTGCGTGGTTCTTTATTTAGATAAACTTCTAATCACACACCATGTTTGTTTCTCAAAAAGCTCATTAAAATGCCGCTACAGGTGGGTTCCCTCCCCTGTGCTTTGCTTGGGGGAGTCTGTTAAAGTTCTAACTTACGATCTCAGAGGTAAAAATCAAGTCACACTGGCGGGGGCCCGTTGTGCCGGAGTCCAGTGAACGGCCACAGGGCATGTTCCAGGGACACCCACGAGTCCCCTTCCTCGTGGGGCGCGGCCTCCACAGACGTCTGGAAGAAGCTGCCTGTGAGGAAGCTCATAAGCCCGGCGAACAGCACGATGAAGCCCACCGACACACACAGCGCCTTACTGGCCCCACCGATGGAAGTCGTGAGCTGTGCCGCCCAGGAGGCTGCGGCAACACACCTGCAGGGACAGCAGAGTCGACCTCGGTGAGCTGTCCCTTGGAAGCTGAATTTGCATCTGGCAAAGCAACTTCCTTTTCTCTGGGGGAAGAATTGATTGCAGTTTGAGGATTTGCATATTTCACTTTCTCACTAACCCTAGGGCTAAAAGCAAAGCTTTCTTTAGCCCCCATGTATCTATCCACAGGCCTCGTGGATGGAAAGACCCTCACTGTCCCCTTGTCCAGGAGACGCCAGTGGATGTTGTCACCCCACCTAGAGACACGAGCCTCTTGCCCCAGGCCAATTGGGTGCAGGGGCAGCCGCTGCGGGCGATGCTCACAGTTGGCCGATCCCTCCTGATTGGAGCTGAAGTGATTTGGTTGGGACACTGAGGGTCCCGGTCCCACTCCCCCCACAGGAACGTAACGCAGTCATAGCCACGGCTTACACGGAGGAGGCGCCCCACTGCTCCTGACCGCCCTTCTTTCAGAAAGGCTGGTCTTCCTCGACCTTTCTGATGCTGCTTCCCCAGGGGGGTCCGGCTCATCTTTGGTTCTGAAAACAAGCATTTTTTAAAAACATGTTGCACTGATTAAGAAATGCTGTTTCATAAAAACATTACTATTTCTGCTATAAACTATCACTAAATTTGTGGTAATTTGAACTATGTAGAAATTTACAGAGAACCTACAAAAGTCCTACCATTCATTAATCAATACTATCATTTCTTTCCACTTGTACATGCATGTATTTATGCACATATATGCCTCTGTGCCCCTTGTATCCATACTTCCTGGAATATGTGGGTATCATATTTCTTTATATTACAGTAATCTTATTAATATACAAACATCCCATGTAACTAGTTAGGTGTATTTTTTTCCATACAATTTTTGTTTTGAGACAAGGACTCAGCACGTACCCGGATTGGCCTCAACCTTACAAGAATCACAGACGCACACTTCAGCTTCAGCTTCTCTGTATTTTCAATTAGCATTGACCAAAAATTCTACAAAGCCTCATTTCTTTGAAAATCTTAATATCAACTTGTGTGCTGAAGACAATTTCCTCTGCCTGAGCAAAGCTAGTTTCACTTTTATAGCTAAAAGGATTTCAAAAATGAAGTAGAACTCAGAGCCAAGCACAGTGTCCTCAGAAGCGCCAACGGGTTGGTGCCTCATCTATAAAGGGAAAAGGTGGCGGCTTCCACTTCAGGTTCATGACAAGGAAATAAAGCCCCAAGCCAGCATGTTTTAACGGTTTCTCAATATCTCTGCCTTTTTGAAATATATTCATATTCTTTGGAAGAGAGCACTTGGCTTTTCCCCAACCCAGCTCAGAAAAGATCAGGGCAGCTGTAGATTACGGTATGCACCGGGCTCCCAGGGCATAAAGGGGCGTGATGTCTGTCACATTGTCCATACCCAGCAAACAGGCAGAAAGCAACCACAGCTACATTTCACTACATTCTCCCCATTGCACAGATGAGAAAAGTGAGACAGAGCAAAGTAGAGGCAATTACAGGCAGCATCTGCTATACCTCAGCCAGAAATCACAGCTGTGTCCCCCCCAGCCCCTCAGAGGCAGGAAGAGAGGAGAAGCCAGGGACACACCACAAGACCCTGACTGGGAAGATTACTAACCAGAACAAAATCACTTTAACACATCTTGTGTGAATGAAGAGGAGGGATGATTACACACACCATTTGCCTGCTCTGTTACTCATACACTCCATGAAGATTTAGTCTGATTCTGTAATGACCTTTGCGCCTGGTGACAGACCCCTAGCTCTGCAGAATTCCTGAGACGTGTTCACACCTAAGACGCCACACCTGGCCCTGTGCGCATCTAAAGAGCCACTGGATCAGCAGCTACACTGTGGCTGGCTCGTGTGGTCTCATGAATTCTCCTCCTGGGATCACAAGGGTCACAGGTCAAGGTTTACCTACTTGAGGTCACATTTCTCGTCTTGGGCATCTGCCCAGGCGTACGTGCTGATGAACCGCTGTAACGAGGGGCGCTGTTCACTCTGCTTGCTCCCCAACATGCGCCTACACAAGGCAACAGGCAGGGAACAGATCAATTCAGAGATCCCGTTTCTACGCTCGGCTCCTCAGACACCTCAAAGGGTACCAGAAGGTTCCAGAAAGAGTCACACTTACCAGCTGCTGGGTCTCCTGTTGAACCTGTCGTTGTCCACCCCAGACACCTGCAGAGATCCAGGTGGTCCAGAAACCATAAGCGTATGCTTAGTGAAGTGGACATTATCATCATATGGGAATGCAGTTTTAGGAGCTCATGCCTACAAATGTACTTACAAGATTTCTGGGTAGAGTGGCGATGGTCACTCTTCGGAGAGAAAGTGGCTACAGAGAGAGAGAGAAGGTATTGAGATTCTCAGTACTGTACTTGTGTAGCACACGCACACACCACACATGTAAGTGTGCACCTCTCACCACTGAGTTAAACTGTATTCATACAGATATGCGAGCCTCTCACTATTGAGTTAAATAGCACGAAGAATTCCTGAGAATCCTTCATGGATCATGTCCAGTCCACCTTTGCCAACCTTGCATAACTGTTTTCCTATAGAAACAGTGAATGTAAGTCTCTTGTTTGGGCTTTTAAAAAAAATATACACACGTGCATACACACACAATTGAATAATAAATTTAAAAAATTTTTAAAAAATCTATTATTTTTTGTGTATATATGGGTATCAGAGGGCACTGTGTCCCTGTGGAGGACCAGGGGTGACTTCAGGAATCATCCTGGATTGCTTCTACCTCCTTTTTGCTTCGCTCTGGGATTTTCCAGGCTCTGCCCACGAGAGCTAAAAGAATAAGCTGTATCTGTTTCTGCCTGGCATTTTTATATGGGACCTGGGATCTGGACTTGGGAACTTCTGCTTCGGAGGCAGAGTCTCAACCCTTGAGCCATCTCTCCAGCCTGAGAAACTGGCTTTCAGCCATGGTTTCGCTAGTAATTGAACCAGTCACGTGACACTGGCATCTCCGTCTTCCTCCTCTGAAGAGGTTTAGCTGGAACATCTGCAAAGTCACTGCTGTAGGCACCTGAACTTCATGCTCCATCTCACAAGTCTGCTTCACCAGCTGAGTATCTGCACATGCAATTCACACATGTGGCTCCAAATCAGTTTTCTAATGTGCATTCAAAGGCACATAACTGTAAATGCTATCTTAAAACAAGATTATCAAGAAAACTTTATAGACATTTGCTGAGTGAATTACAAGGTAGACCAGTCATTACCTTAGAGTTGAGAGAAGATGACCGTTTTTTAATTTGGCAGTCATCTGAAAAGAAAAAAAAATTGCACATTCTAGAAATCACAGCAATTTATGTCAAACAAAGAAGATAAAGAGCTAACACAGGAGGGTGGCCCCCAGTCTGAGCCCAGCGTGGACTACACAGTGAATTCTGGGGTCAGCCTGCATACAGACAGCTGCCTTAAACCATGTTCTGTGGAGGCTGCTGGACAGGATGAATGGTGGTTCATTTTCCTTCTTTCTGCGATACTAAGAGTTGAAGCCAGGACTTGCTACCTGCCAGGCAAGCGCTCTGCAATGGCGCCTCAGTCCAGCTCTAACAACATGCATGGCAACACTGAGATACAATCCTGCAGATTCCTGCGTTCCTGCCAGCGGTCACGGGTGAGGAAGGAATCCTAAGGCACTGTTGAAAAGGCTAAAACAGGGAATGTTGTTGAAATAAAACTACTATTATAAGATTTATCAAGTTTTTTCTTTAGAGGAAACAAATGACTTTTTAATATTATTTAGCGTGTGTGTGTGTGTGTGTGTGTGTGTGTGTGTGTGTATCAAAGTGCACTGTGTGTCCCTGTGGAGGACCAAAGGTGACTTCAGGAATCATCCTGGATTGCTTCTACCTCCTTTTTGTTTTGCTCTGTGATTTCTTAGGCTCTGCCTACCAGGACTGGAAGTGTAGGCCACAGCCATTTCTGCCTGGCATTTTTTATGGACCTGAGATCTGAACTTAAGACCTTCTGCTTTCAAGGCAGCCTTAATCCCTGAGCATCTTTCAGCCCCACTGTAAGATTTGTAAGAATCACATGTTGACAAACCTCCAGACCCGTCTGTCTCCTTTCCAATCTGTGAGTCAGCTCACTGTGCCGAGGTCACCCTTTCTGTCAGGAATCGACTCAGTGACAACAGCTCATGTGGGTCCTGGAATATCCCTTCACATATGGAGAAGCCAACTGTGATGTCTTAAATGCCGAATACCAGAGTTCACTCATACCAGTGTCAAACTGAACAGAACAGCTCAAGCGCAGCGATCTAAATTGATTCAGTGGATTGTTGGTGCCACCAAAGAATCTTCTGTGTCTTTCCATCTGTTTCCCGACACTGATTTCCCAGCACTTGATAGGAAAGCCAGGGGTGGGCTACTCTTCCACCATGACCTTATTGTAGGACAGGAGCCGGCAGGAGAGCGTGGCAGAGGGGACATGTGGTCATCACGCTGAAGGGCCCACCTTGGTCGACGAGAGGGCTGGAGGGTCTGCCGTCCTGCAGCAGGGCCTGCTTCAGCTCCTCCAGCTCCGCGTGCTCCTTGGTGTACAGCCTCTTGAGGTTCTCCACGTGCTGGACCATCACACCTACGGCCTTGCTGACGCGGCTCTCCTGCAACAGAGCCACGGATGCCGCGCTCCGTTCAACACACTTGCTCACACATGCATTTACTCTCTATCCAGCCCCAAAGCCAACCAGCATGTCCACAGACGCTGCTCTCTGAAAGAATGAGCCAGTGTGTGGGCCCATGAGACGGCTCAGCTGAAAAAGTGGCCTGCACACAAACCCAGCAATCTGAGTTCAAGCCCTCAAGAGCTACAAGGTGAAAGGAGAAAACTGACTTCCAAAAGTTGTTCTCTGACCTCCACATGCATAGAGTCATAAAACAAACAACAACAAAATGCCACCTAATAAAGCTCAGTCAAGAAAAAAGACAAGAAAGTGAGGTCCATGAGCAGAGTTGAGAAGAAACTAGTGAAATGCAGGATACCCATCTTCGTAGTGGGAAGTGAAGAACAGTGTTTTTATGCGCGCACGTGTGTGTGTGTGTGTGTGTGTGTGTGTGTGTGTGTGTGTGTGTCTGTATATACTCATGTGCACTTGAGTGTGTGTGCCTGTGGAGGCCCAAGAATGACATCGGAAATCATCCTCAGTATATTTTGCAAACCTGGGTCTCTAATTAAACCCAGAGCATCATTAGCGGTAGTGTGACTAGCCAGCTTGCTCTAGAGATTCCCAAACTCTGCCTTCCAGGGCTGGAGTTATAGGAAGACTACATTTTTACATGGGATCTGGGGATCTGAACTCAAGTCTTTTTGCTTATGAGGCAAAGACTTTAACACTGAGCCATCTCCTCAGCCCCCTGCCAGATAATACTTAAAATGGAAAACAAATCACTAAATGACAGTTTGAGGGTGTTAGTGTATATTTGTATGCAAATATCTCAATAATAGTAGGGTTTACAGTTTCGGCTCTAGAACAAGTTGAAATTTGGCAAGAGAACTGAAGAAATTTTTTTTTCTTTCTATACATGTAACTTTAATACAAGTACAACAAGACTGGCATTTCTTCCTTTAAGGAGTTAAAAATGCAGGGCATATAAGAAATGATCAAATAAAACCACCATTAAAATTAAACATCCTCAGAGGGTCCACCCCATTAAGTCTGCTTTTATTGGCTTCAAGAAGTTGTGTCCTCCTGGAATTTGCTCGTGATGCAAATGCGCATTTCTGCTCTTCTAGGGCTGAGTGTGGAAAGGCAGGCAGGCAGTGCCCAGAGGTGACCAACTTCCGCTGCAACTCTGCAGTGTGTCTCCTGGCAGTCAGGATGCCCCTGGGCGCATGTCAGCTCTTCCCGTCCTCTCGGAAGCCCTGCATTCCCAAGTGCCACATGTGTGCGTGTCACACACTTGGCCACATTATAATACCATTTGCATTGTGCTTTTGATCCTCTACCCTGCTTTATGAGCTAGTCAAGAGGATTGTGGGAAGAGACTCCCTAAAAGGGAGATAAGATCTACCGCGATTTGGGGAGAAATGGGTCATCTTAGCTCCAGTGAATATATTACCCAACTCATAGTTTGTTTTTTTAAACCTTTAAACCCCACAGTTTACAAACTGATGGGCAGTCACTTGCTGTGAGCCAGACAGCTCCAAAGTCAACCTCTGTCTCTGAGATCTTTCTCTCAATCTCTGGGCCTCCCTCGACTTCATGTTTCTTTACTAACTTGTGTCTCCACACTGAATTCTCTCCTTTGAGAAGCAAGAACCAAGGAGAAACCTCATCCTGGCCACCTAAGGACATTTGTTACAGCATCGCAAGGTAGCGCAAGGAGGACGGCGAAGCCAGTGAACTTGAGGGGGGCTGAACTTGCCACGCCCACTCAGCAAGAAAACAGAGAGCAGGTGTGGCGTGGGCGTGTCCAGTGCGCATGGGAAGTGGCCATGCTGAGCACTGACCAAAGATGGTGCATGATGCAGATTGTAACATCTCAGGAAGGCCCCAGATGAATTCAGCACAGACTACAACCATGCTTCCCAGCTGTTCATGTGAAAGGTGTTGCTTTATAGTTTTATCTTACGTTATGTAGGCTGGATATCTGTGTCTCAGAAACAAGGAAGTCTCAGAACTCATTCCCAGAACTGTGGCCGGGAGAACAGGCCCTCTGGGAGCTTCTGGGAGCTTCTGGGAGCAGGTACCTGGTTGATGGCGCCCAGCATCTCAGCCCTGCTGGCCACCCGAGTGGCGCACTGGCTGAGCAGCGCTATGCCGGTCTCCAGCTTCTTCAGGAGCTCCTGAGCCTGGTGGTCTTCTTCGCACAGGGGCCCCAAGGACTGCAGGGGGAGCAGAGCGAGGGACACATCAGCATGAGTGCAGCTGTCACAGTGGCAAGGGACCCGCGAGGACCCGTGGCAAGTGTTCACATCCGGGCTGGGTGACAGGTGGGAGCAGGCAGGCGCCCACAGAGCCTCTGGGTGCGTCCTCAGACCCTCCTGTGTTTCATAGCATGCAAAGCTCTCTAGTCTGCATGGTAAGTGACTATGCAAAAGAGCTGACTGTGCAAATGAGCTCAGTGGGATCTTCGGAGAAAAACAAATTAGTACTGAGCTCTCCAATGGCACTTGCTCTTTGCCATGGTTAATTCTGTGAGTGTATTTGTATGTATGCATGTATGTGTATGTGTTTGTGTTTGTGTGTATGTGTTTATGTTTGTATGCGTGTGTGTGTTTTTGTGTGCATGTGTATGTGAAAATGTGTATGTGTGTATGTGTGTGTTTATATGTATGTGTGTGTATGTGTTTGTATGTATATGTTTGTGTATGTGTGTCTGTGTGTGTGTATGCATAAAGGCACTTGGATGTGTGTGCCTGTGGAGCCCTCATTAGGAATCATCTTGGATTGTGCTTCCTCCTCCTCATTGTTTTGCTCTGGGGTTTCCTAGGTCCTACATTCTAGGGCTGGACCATTGCTAATTCCATCCCACATTTTTTAAGTGGGACCTTTTACTTGGAGGCAAAAGCTTTAATCCCTGACCCATCTCCCAGGTCTACAGTGTTTAACCTTCACTGGCAAAGTGACTGGATTTGGAGTCTCCTAGAAACACACTCTGGGCTTCTCTGCGAAGATGTCCTGGAGGGGTTTAATGGAGTAAGATAGACCCACCCTGCATGTGGATCAAGGGAAGATGCAAGAAGGCCGAGCACCAGCTTCTATCTTTCTCGCCTTCCTGGCGGCTGACGCCATGTGACGTCACGCATCTCACGCATCTGCCATCACAGCTAGTGCTGACCCCACAGTCCCCCCTCCTCCTCAGGGTGCTCTGTCACGCGGATGACATGCCACTGACGGTCGGGCCATACTCAAAGCTCTGTGGGCCGCTTCTGCTTCTCAAGACCTCACAATGTCTGGCCACCAACATTTTGCCTGGAGGAAGGAGGAGACACTGCGTCCCTGAGAGACTGTTAGGGACTGGTGCGGGACAGGAGAGGGGAGCTTCTTTACTTGACGGTTTGCCCACTCGTGGGTCATCTGTGCCCTGCTACTACCAACTCCTAGATGAGGCCCAGTGGATCACACATGCAGAGGGACATGGGAATGGGAGGGGAACTGACTGAAAGGAGAGCGTGGGGGGGTCTGGAAGAGGGGAGGTGGGCAGCAGAGGATGAAGACACATAAATTCATTGCACCTGCACATGACAGTGTCGAAGGATAAAAAATATACAAAATTCTTTTCCCAAAATTGAATAAGATGGAACAATTCCCAACCTCACCGAGTGATACCTCATTACCACCACTAGACAAGAAAAGGAAGGTACAGCTCAATAACCCTGAGGAATACTGACACAAAAATCCTCAACAAAATCCTGTTAAACTAAGTTCAACTCTGTTGCAGTCCGCCTGCATGGTTGCTGATAAATGACCATCACACAGCTTAAGGGAACAAGGAGTTTACTTTCTTACGATGGTCCGGTTACAGTTCATAGTCCAGCTTGACGGGAGAGCACACACCAACACCAGGGCCAAGGGGAACTGGCCACCATAACAGCTGAGAGATGGACAATCCTTACTTGCCAGACCAGAGTCAAGGCGGCTCAAAGATTCTAGGCATTCCCAGTCCCTGTTTGCAGCTCGAAGTTGTAAGAGCAGAGTTCCTCTGAACCAGGCTGAATCTCCACTCGCAGTTGTCCTCAGCAGCAGTCCCACAGTTCTGGCATCTCAAACACAACTCTGGGTTCTCCTCTGCAGCTCTAAGCTTCACCATCTCTTGCAGGAACTCTACGCCTGCCACCTGGTGCCAAGCTTCTGCTGCTTCTCCATGAACCCTTCAGTAGTACATGAAAACCAGTATCACCTGAGGGACGCTGCCAGATTCCGAAGTGAGGTTGAAACGCAGCTTAGTCCACTGGAGCCACAGCTGCACCAACTTCAACTCGTTGACGCTGGAAAAGCCTCTCTTCTAGGCAACCAAACTTGCAAAGGGTAAGAAACAGCTTTAACTTGGGCTTTTGGCCCCTGAAGGAAATTGAGTTTCCACGTCCTCCACCGTCTCAGTGCAAGTCACTAGGTTTTCCTTCACTGATACTCATTTGTCCAACAGCAGCAGATATTCTGCTGCCTGCCCTTTGCACATCCAAACCTCCAAGGCTGCCAACACAGCTCTCCTCTGTCAAGCAAACCACTCCATCGTCCTTATATTCAGTTTTACCAAAGTCCTTGTTTCCCTCATCACAAACTGGGCCCAAACAATGTCTCTCAGCAACTGGCCCACTAAACGCTGAAGAACGGTATTTGTAAATCCACAAAGTGAAAATTCTCAAGAATTTCCAACTTTGTCCAGCAGAACCATTCAAAAGCCACAAAATCCACATAGTCAGATTTATCAGCAACACCCCACTTCCTGGGTACCAAAATTCTGTTGCAGTCCGCCTGCATAGTTGCTGATAAATGACCATCACACAGCTTAAGGGAACAAGGAGTTTACTTTCTTACGACAGTCTGGTTACAGTTCTCAGTCCAGCTTGACGGGAGAGCACGCACCAACACCAGGGCCGAGGGAACTGGCCACCATAACGGCTGAGAGATGGACAATCCTTACTTGCCAGACCAGAGTCAAGGCGGCTCAAAGATTCTAGGCATTCCCAGTCCCTGTTTGCAGCTCGAAGTTGTAAGAGCAGAGTTCCTCTGAACCAGGCTGAATCTCCACTTGCAGATGTCCTCAGCAGCAGTCCCACAGTTCTGGCATCTCAAACACAACTCTGGGTTCTCCTCTGCAGCTTTAAGCTTCACCATCTCTTGCAGGAACTCTACGCCTGCCACCTGGTGCCAAGCTTCTGCTGCTTCTCCATGAACCCTTCAGTAGTACATGAAAACCAGTATCACCTGAGGGACGCTGCCAGATTCCGAAGTGAGGTTGAAACGCAGCTTAGTCCACTGGAGCCACAGCTGCACCAACTTCAACTCGTTGACGCTGGAAAAGCCTCTCTTCTAGGCAACCAAACTTGCAAAGGGTAAGAAACAGCTTTAACTTGGGCTTTCGGCCCCTGAAGGAAATTGAGTTTCCACGTCCTCCACCGTCTCAGTGCAAGTCACTAGGTTTTCCTTCACTGATATTCATTTGTCCAACAGCAGATATTCTGCTGCCTGCCCTTTGCACATCCAAACCTCCAAGGCTGCCAACACAGCTCTCCTCTGTCAAGCAAACCACTCCATCGTCCTTATATTCAGTTTTACCAAAGTCCTTGTTTCCCTCATCACAAACTGGGCCCAAACAATGTCTCTCAGCAACTGGCCCACTAAACGCTGAAGAACGGTATTTGTAAATCCACAAAGTGAAAATTCTCAAGCATTTTCAACTTTGTCCAGCAGAACCATTCAAAAGCCACAAAATCCACATAGTCAGATTTATCAGCAACACCCCACTTCCTGGGTACCAAAATTCTGTTGCAGTCCGCCTGCATAGTTGCTGATAAATGACCATCACACAGCTTAAGGGAACAAGGAGTTTACTTTCTTACGACAGTCTGGTTACAGTTCTCAGTCCAGCTTGACGGGAGAGCTCACACCAACACCAGGGCCGAGGGAACTGGCCACCATAACGGCTGAGAGATGGACAATCCTTACTTGCCAGGGCAGCATGTCTGGTCAAGTATACAGAAGGATGCCAACTCTCTCAACCAGCTCTCTCTGATTTATCCAGGGCCTAATCCCACCCACCATGGGCTGGGTCTTCCCCAGCAGCCAGACAATCTCCTTCAGGTTTGCTCTGGGCTTAACTCAACCATCAACTCTCTACACCTGTGCCCAGAGCTCAAACCCTCAAGAGTCAAGTTGACACCTGTGCTTAACTATGACAAACACACCGTGACCACGATGGATTTACTGCACGCATGAAGAGACAGATGCAGGTGGAATCAACAAACATAATGCACCGCACTAACTGAAAAGGCGAAACTACATAACTGCAGCAGATGATGCAGAAGAAATCGTCTGAAGTAACACTTCCATAATTCCATAAAGAATCACTAAGATCAAGAGTGCAGGAGCTCACCAAAATATCAGAAAGATAGAAAACGTCTCATCTGAGAGAGGGAGACAAAGTTTCCTAAGGTCGGGAGCAAATTAAGATCCCTACCCTGGCTTCTGCTAGTGCTCTGGTGGCGTAACTGAAGCCATCAGGCCAGGAAGGAACCCAGAGTGGAAAGGAAGAGGTGTGGATGTGTCCAGTCACAGACTGCTTATTTTATCTGTTGGAAGTACTAACAACAGCAAAACCTGTTCAGCCAATAAACTCAGCACAAGTGTAATATTCAAATCAACAGAAATCAGCTGTGTTTCTGTGCACTAACAATTTCTAAATGAAGAAACTGAGAAACCCATTGCATTTGAAATAGCATCACAAAGAATGCAATACAGAGGAACACACCAAAGCAAGATGCTAGAAGATGTACATAAGTCTACAACACAAAGACACACATAAAGGGAAAGACAGCCTGTATTCATGGGTGACAGAGCTGATTGCCCAGAGAGAACAAGTTTCACTGGAATCCCCATCCAAATCTCAACACCAGCTTTTGGCAGAAATGGGAACACAGGGCTAGAGAAATGGTCCAGGGGCACAGCATGTGCTTAGCGTGTGTAAGACTCTGACGTGCGCGTGCGGGCACACACATGCACACACACACACACACTACAGATCAGGGTAATTCAAAGGGCATGGAATGGAGCAAAAGCAGATAGGTCAATGGAAGACAACAGCACAGAAAGCCAAGAGAAACTCTAGTGCCTGAGGTTAAATGATCTTTGAAGCGTGCACCCAGAATCCATGAAGGGCAGAGTCTCAAAGGCATCGTGTTGGGTAAAGTGTGTCTCGATCTGAGAAGTACAAAGCTGGACTCCTTTCTGTTACAACAAGAAGTCGTGACCAAGGCTGAGCCTGGTGGTTCACCCCTATAGTCCCAGCACTTTGGGAGGCTGAGGTAGAGAATTGCCTGGAGTTCAAGGGCCACTCTAGAATATGAAGTGAGCAGAGGCTATCCAGATTACAGTGAGGCTTTTTCTCCCAAAGATACAAAGCCAAAAAGAAAAGGGATGGAAGGAAAGGGGCTTGAAGGGAGGAAGGACAGGCCAGGACCTCACAGTCCTGAGTTCTGACTCACCTCTATGAGCTTTAGGCAGTTAGCTATTTCTTTCTTCAGGTTTTCTTCCGCCAGGTCCCGGGAGCGCTCCTCCAGCTTCACTCTCTTATCCAGCGTGAACCAGTCACACTTAAGTGCCAGAGATGACCTGAGGAATTCTGCCTGTGGACACACAACAGGAGCCCAGGAGAGGTCACGCAGCTGGGCAGCTGCTTCAGCCCACACAAGGTCTCCCTCCACCCCCCGCAGGCTTTGCTTGCTCTTAACAGCGCCTGGCAAAATCATAGAAGGGAGAGTCTAAAACACTTGATAAATTAACTCACCTCCACCTCCTTCTCATTGGCAGAGGAGCTGTGGGGGCGAGACAAAGACCTTGCTCACAAGCAGTTCAAGGGAAAATACTTCAAACTCGCTAAGTTACAGCTAGAGAACTCACGTGTCGCTTTGTTGAAAGTTAACAGATTTTGCAGTGGCTAAAGGAAGTGCAGAGACCTCAGTTTCTGTGGAAAGACAATTAAGATGTATCCAGGGAAAGGCTTGACATCCTAAAGTACATTTCCATTGAATGCTTTCGTGC
Organism: Typhlomys cinereus; assembly: GCA_023101885.1. Lineage (NCBI taxonomy): Eukaryota > Metazoa > Chordata > Mammalia > Rodentia > Platacanthomyidae > Typhlomys > Typhlomys cinereus. The sequence goes on from JALPQD010000212.1 coordinate 3,003,346, forward strand.
CCTATCTCTACTAAAAAAAAAAAAAGCATCTCCCTTCCACTGTCTGATTTTATGGTCAGCTAACACCTTTGTTCAAATTGTAAGATGTCGCTCAAGCTGTAAGGAACCAGCAAAAATCAGTGACGTCAGAGGACAGCGCAGGGTTCTCTGCACACGAGTCGCGCTTGACCCTGCTGTGCATGTGCACTGCACGCGTGTCTTGCTAGACCCTGCTGCTCATGTGCACCATGCACATACATGTCATGCTTGACCATGCCACGAATGAGTACCCTTGTGTGGGTTCTGGTTCTGCCTTGGATCCAGGCTTCACGAGTAGGAGTCGTCACTCCTTGTAGAAGTGATAGTAGTAAGATGGTGTGATGGTCCACTGCATGGGATGTAGCATCACCATGGAAACCCGCCTCCAGGCGCATTCCTGGAGCCTGTCCCAGATTGGATCCACTGCAGTGGGTGCCAAATGTGGGTGGTACCACCCCATGGGCATGGTGTTCTGAACATGATAAAAAGGAGAAAGCAAGCCCAGCACCCACATTCATTATGTAAATCCTTCGGAACGTACAGCCAGACCCTGGTTTCTACCAACCAAAAGGCTAAGAATGTCGTCAGATAGCATCTAAGGTCTGAGACAAAGATGGCATCTGAAGCTTCCATCAATGTATGTGAAAAACGTCATTGATAGTTTTCTGTTTCTGTTATTATACAACCTCTAGAAACTAGGATCACAGTGGAACACATGGAGTTTGTGACACCTTGAGGATGAGCTCCTAGCCACTCCCATTCGGTTCCAGAAACGACTGCCCCTCCTCCCCATGAGGGTCACTGCTGCCTCTCCTCCCCTGCCCCTCCTCCCCACGAGGGACACCGCTGCCCCTCCTCCCCACAAGGGACACCGCTGCCCCTCCTTCCCACAAGGGACACCGCTGCCCCTCTTCCCCACAAGGGACACCGCTGCCCCTCCTTCCCACGAGGGACACCGCTGAAGGCAAGTGGAGGGGCATCCGCCCTCATGCTGTGAACCTTCGGGGGAGGGACTGATACCTCGAGGTGGGTCAACAACAACCATCAACATGAACTTGGTTCTTTCTCTGTGAAGCCTCAGCTACTGCTATGGATCCCGTGGGATCAAAAGCCAGTCTTGTAATGAAGCAGGTTTTGCTCTAGGCTAACTTTATCCTGAGATGCAGAATAGGTTGGCGGTCGTCTTTACTCAGAAGGACTCCACCAGAAAAATATGGCCAGGGAACAAGGTTCGCATGAAGGTTGAAAGACTGCTCCTTACCTCCAGTGGCACCATCCTTTCTAGATGCTTCTATCGTTCCCCGCTCCTCTCCACCTTCCTAAAACCATAAAGGACTTTTACTGCCAGGCACAGGATGGAAATCCTACATAAACCAGCGTTTCTCTACTTCCTGCCCGACCCTGACCCACCTCCACCAAAACATGCTGCACAACTGTGGGAAGTGGAAAAAAGGTTAGTTAGAGGTGATGCCCACCTAGTTGGGACACCATGAAAAGCTGTGAGATGACACGTTACCAGCAAGGAAGTGTGACACCCGATAAATGAAATACAAGGAAGTATTCTTCGGGGAAGGGGCGAGACAGACGACAGGGCTGGGGCGTGTGGAAGGTCTCGTCAGCCAAGGAAGCGCAGCAGGTGTGAAGGACAAGCTGATTGAAGAGAGGCCATCTAGGAGTATGGTGTCCACAGAGTTCGCGGGACCTAAGGCCAGTTCAGCTGCTGCGCACCGTTCCCTGAGGCTTTCATTCCAAAATAGTGTGTGTGTGTGTGTGTGTGTGTGTGTGTGTGTGTGTGTGTGTTGCTGTTTGAGACCCACTCACTGTGCAGCCCAACCTGGCCTGAAACTTAGAATCCTTCTGTGTTAGCTTCCCAAGTCTTAGGATTCCAACCCTGGTTCCCTAGGAAAGTGTGTGTAAATTAACAGGCACACACATGCACATTTATTGAATATATAATACATACACTTGTCTTGTGAAAGTTCATGCTCACACGCATGTGTATGTGTACCACGACATATGTGTGGAGGCCAGAGGACCCTTGAGAGCATCGCTCTTTCCATCTACCACATGGATTCCAGGGGTTGAACTCTGCTCATCACACTTGGCGGCAAGTGTCTTTACCGCTGAGCCATCTCCTCTGCCCTGTTTTCCTTTAAACAGGAAGCAGGTGTTTCGCACACTCAGCAGCCAACACTGCTCCTCACCTACACTGTAATCAAGGAATAATTTCCATGTAGTCACTCCTGTCTCTGAGATGGTGGCATGTTTATCTACCCTACCAACCCTGGCTGAGCTAGCTTGAGAGGCTGAAGTCTCTGAGACTGCACGGGGCTGACTCGAGCAGTACTTATTGTGTATCTAGGGGGAAGCAACAGGAACACAACCCCGTGCATACAGCCAAGGGAGTTAAGCAAGAAACTTGGACAGCTATGCAGCTGATCTACGAGCTGCACTGCAATAATTGATACCATGGCAGCCTTTTCTTTTGCTAACGGGATTTGACTCTCTTTTTAAAGCATGCAGAGCTAGCCTCATAAGCCCAGGGCATCGTGTACTGCCTCCCAGCATCTCCTCCGTGACATCATGTCTGAGCTTCCATCCCAGTGATCTATCTTGACATCAGTCAGGATTCAGGTTTACCGTTCAGTCATTACCTCCTTCTTTGTCTCATCAGCTCGCACAGGACAAAGTCACTCTTTGTCACTTTCTGCACCAACACATTCCTTTCCTTAAGCAGCAGTGACTGAGAGACGCTGGCCTTGGTTCTGATAAATCTCTGGTGAATGATTAGCTAGAGGACCCTGAGCACAAGGCAAGGAGCCCGCCCCCCCCTTGTCCAAGCCAGATTAATACCTTGGCCTGAGCTGCTGTCTCAGTAAATGCGGATGTAATCAGATCGTGGAGGGGATGATGCTTCTCCAGAGCATCGTGCAGCTGTGAAGGGACACGTGGCCGCTGCCTCCTTACCAGATTGGACATGGCTGCGTCCTCCCTCACGAGGTCTTGGCATGCAGAGTTCTCCTGGGCTGAGCTGGTGTCTGCAACAGAAATGGGAACACAGTGGATGGTTGGGGAGCAGCAAGCAGCGAAAGAGGAAGAGGTAGCAAGCGCGGCCCTGTGGGCGGACCAGAGAGAGATCAGGGCTTAACTAGGGAGACCAGCTGCACAGCACGTGCACGCGTGCTGGACCACGGGGAAACAGGACGGCTTTGTAAGTTGCACATGTGGTGTTGAGAACCAGGTGAGACAGTCGACCAAACCATGCGTGTTCTGAGCACATGTGACAGTCGGCTAAAATATGCACATTCCTGAACACATGTGATAGTCTACTAAAATAAGCATGTTCCTGGACACACGTGACGATCAACTAATATATAATATGTTCCTGAACACGTGACAGTCTATTAAAACACGCATGCTCCTGAACACGCGTAACAGTACTATAACATAGCATGTTTCTGAATGTGACATTACCAAGCTAAGGAAAAAAATTTAATGAACATGTGCCACGGCTTTGGGCAATTTCCATGCATTTCTGTGTATTTTGTGCTACAAAGCACTGTGGGTAATTCTCTTCCCTTGGCATGGTCCTGGCTGTGCATTTAGCTCAGCTCAAACACAGTCACATCCAGAGGCAACCTGGAGTTCTTTATTTTAAAAAACACATCTACAGCTTGGATTTGAGTTTTTAAATCATCCGAAGTAAACAAGATAGACAAGCTAGCAACGCATCTGTCCTCCCAGGGAACTTGCTTTTTTAGATCACAGGCTGCAGAGAGGTTCAGTTCATGAGTCTGAAAGTACAAGCTGTGCCTGGGGAGCTGGCCCAGTGGCTAGAGTGCTTGCCACGCACAAGTGGGGACTCAGATCTCAACACCCTGTGACAGCCTGGTGTGGTGACTTGGCGCAGAGGCAGGGACGGGGGATCCCTGGGGCTCCAAGACAAGCAGTGTAGCAAATCATGAGCTTCAGGTTCAACGAGAGAAGCTGCCTCAAAAATACGGTGGAGAGCAACGGAGGCTTGTGTACAATGCATTACCCCCCACATACACACACTTAAAGTGAGCCCACGCACGGTCATATGAATAACCCCCACACACAGTGAAACAGACATGCATGTGCAGCTTATATACACAGATGTGCATGAGTATAACCCCCACGTACATACAGTGACCACATGCAGTCCTGTGTGTGTCCAGCCCCTCCCCCAGCACACAGTGAACTTTTCCCCTTTCATCAATATCTACTGTAAACCCAGATTTCTTCCTCCATGGACATGATTAATTTTGTTTAGCATCGCAGAGATATTCATGAGCTACTTAGGTCTTCTTTTTCTACAGAAGTATTTCATGTGATGCCTAATACTCAGCACGCTCTACTTTGAGAAACTGTCCATTGAGAAACATCATAGGACAAAGTTGCCTTACATGTGTGTGATGTCTTCATATCAGTATTTCATTACATGGATATGCCAAATTATGCTCTTTTGGTGGGTAGTCGTTGCCAGTATTTTCTTATTAAAAGCAATCTTCAAGTGAGTATGTGCATAGAAACTGGTACTGGAAAAAGGCTCCCTCCATGTTTTAAAAAGGTCATGGCCTGGGGACACTGATGACGCACACCTGCCATTCCAGCCCTCCAGGGGCTGTTCAAGGCCAGCCTGGGCTACATGTCCAGTGACCCTCCTCCAAAACATTATTTGTCCTGAGCAGGCGAGAGGTGCTATGGAGTCCTTGAACTCACGGGACAGATCCTATCTCTGAGGTAAAGGTCCTGTGGCTCTTCTCATTTAGCATTTGTCTCTCAAATCTAACTGCTGAGTTCAAATGACAGGACCAATTTTCCAGGTGGGTTTCTCTTGAGGCAGGAAAGCACACTTTACAGTAGTGAGAGCTCTCTGCAGCCCTCTTGGTGAGTGTCTTCAAAGTTAGGCGTTGCCCCCCCCCACCTGGATGCTTTGCTTGCCAGTAGACCATCTCCCAGGGGACCCCCGCCAACTGTCCCTCTGACTCAGCATTCTGATGAAGATGCTCAGAGTTTCTGACTCAGGAGAAACCACACTGGTGCCCTAGCTGAGACCCAGCTGCATCCGGCAGATTTTTTGTCAAGTATTGGCTTGCTTATCATTTTAATTCTACCTGCAAAATTGAAAAAATACCCTATGTCCCCATCTGAGTCGGAAGTCTTGGTTGCCTCTCAGACTTTATTCATACATTGCTTTTGTAAGGATTATTGTATAAAATGGATACTACAAACCATGAGGTACCGAGGGCAGCAGCTTTACTAATGGTGGCCTTCGGTACAGTTGTCACGGTGACAACTGAGAACTGAGCCTTTGTGTGCACCTATGAAGAATTAGTTACGGCAGCCTCTGAACAAAACAGGCAGGTGAGTATCTAATGGACGTGGGATGACCCAGCCCACAGTGGATGGAAACAGTTCCCTGACATGCGGATACGATGGGAAGAGAGGTGGCTGCAGGTTGGCAGACCGGCAGCCAGCAGGTCTGGGCTGCACACTTGGGTCCTTCGCCTCCTCTCAGCTCTTCCTATGAACATGATGTGGTCATTCCCTGGGCCTTGCCAACCACTTTCCTGCCATAACAATCAAGTTGGAAAAATCAATCCCTGTTCCCTGGACTGTCTGGGTCATGTGTTCATATTGGCAACTGAAGAGTAACTAAGACACTTCAAGTCGCTTTGATACAAACTGTAAAATTAGGGCCAACGAGCTGGCTCAGCGCTTAAAGCTTTTGCCTCACAAGCAAAGGGACCTGAATTCAGATCCCCAGATGGCATATGAAAATGTCAGATGGTTGTGATAGCTCACTTGCAATTCTAATCCCAGACGGCAGATCCTGGGAATCCCAAAGCAAGTTGGCTAGCCAGACTACCCTGAGGGCTGCTCTGGGTTAAATTACAGAGCCAGGTTCACAGCAACAAGATAGAAGATGGATCAGGGATGGTTCATGATGTCAGTCTTGGGTGTTTGTAGGCAAATACATTGACGTATACTTGTGTATAGATACCCGTGCACGCGTGCGTGCACACGCACATACACACACACACACACAAAAGAAAAACACTATAAAATTAGTATTAAGCACGATTGAGCCTCCGAGGATGGTTCCAGTCCCCAGCTACCACTTTTACTCCACGTTCTGTAAGTCCCCCCGGGCCTTCCAGTGGCTTACCTATCACAGCAGAGGCCGATCTGGTGCCCTTCTCTTTCTCACAGACTGATTTGCAGTCAAGGTTGCCAGAAGCCATATGCAAAGTTTCGATTCCAGAGTCTACGGAGGAGAAGAAGGGCACGCATAAGGTTCCAGAAGCTACAGAGGAAAAGAATAAGGGAGTGCAAAAGGTTCCAGAGTCCACAGAGGAAAACAAGGGCGTGCAAATGGCAGATGGGCCTGGGTTCCGCCCATGTGCACCTCTGTGGTCACCGCCGCCATCAGGGTCAAAGTAAACCCACTCACCGCTTGACGTTACAGTAGTTTCTGAGGACGACGTGTGTCCGGGCGACGGTCGAGTGGGATGGTCTCTGTAAGAAGCATGTGGTAACATCAGGTCCAGAGAATTCTAAAAGCACCGGAGAACACACCCGGCCTCACGCACAGCACAAACCTGGGCTGCAGAGGGCTCTCAGCGCACGGGTTCTCAACACCATTCTCCTGCAGGCACAAACGGGGGGACACAGGCTCAAGCAGCTGCCAGTTTCTTCCCCTGAGAGGCGTCTTAAGTAAACGTCTGTTCAATTTAAATAACCCAGTCCACACTGCTCTCTGGGAGAGGTTATGGCAACAGACCACACGTGGCCAATTTTAAATGTACAAGAAAACCTGATAAATTCGTGAGTAAAACAAACTCACAGACAGACAAGAGTTTATTTCATGTACTTACAATGTGTTGTCTTGAAATAGGCCACTTTACGACTCAGCATAGTTTCATTTATGAGACTATTGCTCAACCTGATAGAAATGGTTCTGGAGTTTCTAGCGAGACATGGCATATATTTCAACTTAATCCGCATGTCAAAGATCTGAAGAATTACACCCGTACCCACACCTAAGATTTGGCGTTCAAAAGTAACCTCAAACAATTGTGGTCCCAGCCCGCTGGGGCAGGTTTTGAAAAGTCTTTCTCAAACTTCTAAATTTAGATTAAGAATTTGGAATTTGAGAATAACTTGAAGGCCCTGGGATTTGTTCATGTACTTGTTCTCTTTTAAAACAATACAATGTAATCAAGTTTCTTTTCAATAGTGTGCTTTTCTGTAAGTTCAGTTCACTTTTGTTATTTAAAAAGTTAGGCAAATGTGTTAAAATTTAATATATCAAAACTGACCTCATTCCAACATGTACCGATAGTCAACAATGAACACAAATAGGTCCACCTATTCTATTATTAAATATAAAACTTAGTGCCACATCCATGATAAGATGTCTATGAAATGATGCTGTATATCAAACACAGTATTTAGAATATATTCAGGAAAATATCTTACTTTAGTCACAGAAGATAAGTTTACCAAGAGCTTGCTTTCTAACTTTTTCTTTATATTTGTTACCTTGTGTGTATGTGTGTGAGGTAAGGAGTTCTGCATGCCGTGGTAGGTATGTGGAATTCAGAGACAATTTGTGGGAGTCAGTTCTCTTCTTCCCCCATGTGGATGCCAGGGATCAAACTTGAGTCATCAGGCTTGGCAGTAAGCCCCTCTACTATCCCCCCATCTAATTTAAGCAGTGGAAACCAAAACCAAAGCCTTGGCCATGCTAGGAGAGTCACTGGCCACAGTTCCGGCCCAGAGAGAACTCAGTTGTCCAGGGCAGTAGACAGTCTAATGCAGTACATTAGTATGTAACAGGGCGATCTACAGAAGTCCTCTCTGTATCATGTCATTCTCCTAAAACCTTATGCAGTGAATTTAGGAAAAAAGAAGGAAAGAAGGAAAGAAAGAAAGAAGGAAAGAAAGAAAGAAAGAGGGAAGGAAGGAGTGAGGGAGAGAGGGAAGGAGGAAGGGAGGAAGAGAAAAAAGAAAGAAAGAAAGAAAGAGAAAAAAAGAAAGAAAGAAAAAAGGAAAAGAGAGGAAGGAAGGAAGGGGAAAAAAAGAAGGGAGTGAAATGAAAAAAGGAAAGAAGAAAGGAAGGAAGGAAAGGAGGGAGGGAAGGAGAGAGGGAGGAAGGAAGGAAGAAAGGAAGGAAGAATTGTTTCTTAATGCAGAAAACGAAGGCCTGAGAAAATCCATCAAGCGTAGTCTTCCAGTACAATGCAGTTACATATGGCCTTCTCTCCTCTGCAGACACTACACTACACACACTAACTCCAGCTGTAGGTAAGAAAGACCTTCAGCTCTTCAGACTTATGGATCCATATAGACACTTGCCATTTATGTCAAAGGGTTTACCTGGGTAATGCAGGTTAATTGTCCCGCAACCAAAAGCCAACCTTAACATCTTGTCCCTGTCTGGGCCTTGAACACTAATACTTGAATTTAAAAAGTACAGGAGTGAACCGAGGTTTCCTTGTTCTAGCAGCTTATTTCCAGAAGGAGAGACAAGAGGATGTGGACTAGTACGAGCTTTGCACTAAAGAGTTCTTGTGAATCCATTTAGATTCAAACAGCATCGGCAGCCGCCATCTGTGGCTTGGCAAGCTAAGACACAGCCAACCTGCAGCAGCGCTGCACAGGAGCCTCTTTTCCTTGATCCCGGCATTGGTCAGGACACACAGTACTTCTGTGACACTGAATGACCTCAAACAATGAACAGCCACACCTGTTGTCTGTGGTTTGGAGACAGTTGTCCAGTAAGCAATCGGAGTATTAATCATTCGTCTCTCGAAATCATGGTGACCAGATAGTGACCCATCTCACCGCCTCTTAATCTTTACCTTTCATAAATGGGGTCTAGCCACAATTTCTTTTTTCTTATGAGAATTAAGGGGGGATGGTGAAGAGGTAGTCCTGAGGAAAACTGGGAGACACAGCAAAACCTTCGGTGCATTCTCCCCCACCCCCAGCACCAGAAGTCGCCCCTATTCAAACCAGTATCTGTGACCACAAAGGCACCCTGCCATGCCCCTGACATACACAGTCAATTTTGAGATGAGACTGGAGCAATTCAAAAGCCAAAGAATCAAGAAGCAGATAAGACAGTAGGGATGGAAGACTGACTTACTGGAGGAAGACCAGCTCCGGACGCAGCAGGAAGCAGCTCTCTCCCCTGCACCATTCAAATAGGGGCCTGTGAGCATTTGCATGAACGCCCAGGTCCCAGCCCCTCGCTCTGACAGCAGGAATTTATGCAGGGCGGGGTCCACAAGGCCAGGAACCAGGTAGGACCAGGTAGGCTGGGTCAGCGCACCGGCCACTCACACAGGTGCATAGTATCTCAGCCCGAACAGCGAGAGTCCAGGGGAAGGCTTTGAGGCAATCAGGAGCCGGTCATTGGCCGGAATAACTTCCCATAATTGTGTTTGGTCTTCTATTTACTGTACTTCTCTAGCCACAGACTTACAATCAGAAAGACTTTGCTAATAAACATATAATAAAATTATATACTACAAATATAATTTTTACCATCAGGTCTAGTTTGGACAATGAAACCAGTCAAATCACATGGAAAAAAAAGAAAACTTATACACACTTAAGACTCTAGGAAGAGGCAGAAAGTTAAATTGAACTATAAAAATGAAATGTCCTTATTTTTCTCCCTTTGAATGTCTGACTGAAGGTATGCCACACCCTTGCGCTGGCACACCCGCCCTGTGAGGTTCACTTAGAACCAGCTATCCGTCAACATCTACAGATTTGGCACTTGGCAGTGTTGTTCCTTCTCTAGGGATATTAATGCTACTCAGTGTGTGAGAAAACTGGACAGACAATGGGAGGAAATTGATCCTGTTCTTTGCTCCAAATAAATCTGGTCTCCCAGCGACAGTATTCTTTATATAAAAGCATGTAAAGACACGATAGGGAAGGTAAAGAAAGGGAGGGAAGACACTCGCTATGTGGTATTTCAACAGCAAAGATAAAAAGAATATTGTGCATCTTGGAATCTGTTTATTTCTTTTGCAAGATGTTCTCTGTGCTCCACCCGCTGATCCTTTTAGGGAAGTGACGGGGACTATTTCATAAGCATGTACTATTAACCTTAAGAATTTGTATATATTTCCAAGTATCTCTGGGGATCAGAGACTGGAGTGGGAAGGAAGACTCTTGTTCTGCATAAGTTTGGCTCTGTTTTCAGCAGGGTCTGGAGGCATAGCCAAGCTGGTCTCAAACGCTTGATCCTTCTGCCTTGGCCTCCCGAGGTGCTGGGCGAAGGAACTCGAATGCTTGGATAGGTTTCTGAGCAGGAACGAGTATCTGGCTTCACATCCGCTTTTGCCCAGGAGGAGAGAAAGCAGCTGGCTGGCAGTGGGAGGTTTGACAGAGCAAAGGTGGGCACAAGAGGGGGCAACTGGGAACGTGAGAGAAGTGACAGTGAGCCAGGAGGCTCTGGGGGGCTCTGGGGGGAGGGTAGCAATACCCAGCTCAGCCGGGTCCTTCCTGGCGCTTGACGACTGGAAGATTGGGTTGGTGCAATAGCTCAGTGGGTCAAGCGACTGCCTGCAAATCTGGGACCTGAGTTCAATCCCTGCAAGTCCATATGGTGGAAGAGATGACTGATATCTGAAAGTTGTTCTCTGACCTCCATCCATATGCCACGGCATGCCTGGACTCACTCTCTCTCTCTCTCTCTCTCTCTCTCTCTCTGCTCACACTGAACTCTGAGGGATCCTTCCTAAGAGCTTTGGGATGCGAGCGGAGTTGTCTGTTACTGACCAAGGAGAGAGGCTCATCAGAGATGGAGACACAGAGCCACGAGGAGGCTGGCCTGGTACCCGAAAGTATGGCAGATAGTATGGACGCAGCAAGGACTGCAGGAAACCAAGTGGGCAAAGCAACTGCCTGACCCTGAACTCTCCCAAGAGGCTAAGCAAACAAACGTCCTTGGCAAGGCCTGCAGGACCTGGGGAGATCCCAGCAGTGCTCAGGAAGGCGGAGGCTAGAAATGCCGGAAGAGGCTCTGTGGGAAAGAAAGGCTTCTACTCATCAGCAGGGGAGGGCAGGCTGCAGAGCCCCCTGCATCTCCTCTATGGAGACCCCACGTCACTTGTGTCCTTGAACTGGTTAGGCAGGAACTCAGCTATGTAGACGCCTACACACAGACACACATATAATGTGTGTCTGTGTGCGTGTGTGTGTATTTGTATTCAAATTCTTGAAAGATCCTTTCTCTGGGGACACAGGCCACCTGTGTATGTTCACACAAACCCAGCCAATCTTAGCCCAGGTCAGCTTGATTCCAAGGCAAAAATTTTATCACTAACCACATTTCAAACAAAGACAAAAGCAAAGAAGAATCGGCCTGTGTGCACCAATCTCGTGGGTCCGGCAGCTAGTGACTCTGCATCCATCTCCTTCCTCTGCCATCTCACATGCTGAGCCCAACCCCGCAGTGCTGTGAGGAGATCAAAGGTGGCGCATCGCGGCCGTGAAGACGACACTGTCACCCAGCGCCTCCCTCCTCCTGGAACCTTCTGTTCCCAAGAATATCTCACGCTGGGCTCAGCAAATGATTCTTCAGCTTCTCAAAGCCTTCTCGGGACCATGAGTTCAACTTCTTTTGTGTGTGTGTGTGTGTGTGTGTGTGTGTGTGTGTAGAGGACCTGAGTGTGTAGCCTGAAGGATGATATTGGAATTATTCTGAAGTGCTCTACCTCTCTCACACACACTCCTGTGTGTAGCAGTGTGCACTTGTCATTCCAGTGTGTGTGCGTATGTGGGGGGACAGGAGATCCCCGCAGCTTACTGGCCAACCAGCCCAGCCAAGCTGGTGAGCTTCCAGTTCACTGGGACCCTGTCTTAAAAAATAAGGTGATGGGCGTGACTGAGTGACACACAGAAGACCCCCAGCTGACCTGTGGTCTCCACACGTCCACACATGGGCGTGAGCTCCCGCACACACATCACACAGGCAAAAGAGAAACAATGAATGACTACGAGGTTCTGAATGCAGGAATGAGGAAAACCAGGCTGAGTTCTTGGGGTCTCAGCCTGGGAGAGTGGGCACCTGTGCTCCCAGAGACTGAGGCAGGAGGATCAAGTTTTTGAAGACAATTCAGGCTACACAGTGAGTTCCAAGCAGCCCGGGATATCACACTCTATCTAAAAACAAACAAACAAACAAACAAAAAACCCTAATGAGCTAATTTTAATTTGAACAAGTTACTAGGGTGTCAAAGAAGGGGGTGAATGAGGGACCAGAAACTCAACCTACGGCATTTCCAGAGCATAAGGAGGTGACCAGGGCAAACCCCACATCCAAACCCTTCATCTTTATGAGTCTGCCTGAGTGCTTGAGATGGTTGACTGCCACATTCTGGGCTGCAGCAGCTGTGATACAGCTGTCGTGGGTTGGCCTTGCAGGGATTTTGGCAAGTAGGAAGCACACTGTGTTCTGGGCAGAGAGAACACCCCGACCGAACAGGTCTGTGTGATTTATCATGACTAGGCTGGTTTGGCGGGTGTACGGGGGCAACCACAGGGCAATGCCATCAAGATGAGGTACAACGGAAGGTGTGACAGGTGAAAAGGGGTCGAGGCCACACCCTGCGTCTGTGAGACCCACACAGACGGAAGCCAAGGGCCTGGGGCTCACGGAGCACCTCTGTCGCTTCGTGTGTCAGGAGAAACACGTGTTATGGGTTCCATTTGTATGCATGCTAATCCCCTGTGCTTATGCATGAGAATGCTTGGAAACAGAGCTTAGAGATGGGGTGGGGACATGAAGGGGAGATGTGTGGAGTTACTCAGGGGACAGGGTGGAGAAGGAGGGAGGACAGCTAGCCGGAAGGCGCAGGTCTTCGGGAGAGGGCAGGACAGCTGAGGTGACAATGTGGAGAACTGGCAGGTTTGGGCCACAAAGTACAGGTGGCAAACTAAAACTGAGTTCATGAGACTACAGAAGGACAGTGTGTGATCCCTGGGCTGGACATTCTTCTAGAAGCATCTTCCAGGGATGTCTGCCATGATTCTGGCAGCTGTCAGTTCCTTCGTTTTGATTCTAATGGACTTTATAGTCTCTTTTTTTTTTTTTAAATGATGAGTTTGTGCGTGTGTGTGTGCGTGTACGTGTGTGTGTGTGTGTGTGTGTGTGTGTGTATGTGTATGCGTGTGAGAGAGAGAGAGAGAGAGAGAGAGAGAGAGAGAGAGATGCCACGGGGCATGGGTGGAGTTGAGAGGACCACTTTCAGTTCATTTCTTCCACCAAGCAGGTCTCCAGGTTTGTCAGCCTGCACCTTACCCTGAGCTGCCCTGCCGGCCAGGAGCTATTTCTGAATGGCATCACAGCAAAATCACCAGGTCCCAGAACCACCAGGTGCACAAGCAGATCCTGCCAGATATGTGAGACCCCCGTGTCTTAGCACATAAGCGACGTCAATGTAACTACGAGTAACTGAGTGACTGAATTCAGTACACTATGGGGGGGGGGTGTCAGCAGCGTGTCCTTTGAAGCAAGACGCCTGAATGTGAAAGGAAGTGGATGATCTTGAGCAAGTTTTGAACTCGCTCGACTTCAGGCGAGTCCCTAGCAGACGCTGAGCGCACCAAGCACCAGGCGGGAAGCTTTTGCGTGGTGTGGGGGAAATGCTGCCCTTGAAGCGCCTCACACAGATCGTTTTGTTTTCTTCCTTTGTGAAGTCCAGCCCAGAGACAAGGGACATTACTAATAACCAAACATCCTGTGAGTGCCTAAGCTCCACTTCCTGCACTGCAACCTTCTAGGCACTAAGTAACAGCAGAGCGGACTCGTTTCCTTCTTTCTCTCTGCTGCTCAGTTAGGTGGTGCATAGAAACACTCCAAAGCAACTCCCACAGCTCAGGAGGGAAAAGAAACTAATTCATTAAAAAAATAAAACAGACTGAAGATATCAGGAGATATGTTTGCAAAGATGATAAAAAAAAATGGCCAGAAATTGGACTGGAGCGATGGCTCAGGAGTTAAGACTCCACCTTTCAAGCAGAAGGACCCAAGCCCGGATCCCAGATCCCTTGTCAAAACGCCAGGCAGAATTGGTCACACACATGCACACAAAACAATGACGACCACGAAAACAGCCAGCAATTATCTTCTGGACATGAAGGGCGTCTTGTCCATGAACACACAGCAGCATATATATCTCCATAAGACCTGCCCAGGATTCACCTGTCAACATGTCACCAGGAAAGGGCAGAGACCTCGAGAGGCCCCACACCTCCCTGGGAGACTGAAGAAGGTCAACCCTGATGGGCAGGGGGGAGATCCTCAGTGTTGCACCCTCTGATATGTTATTCACACTCTAGCAAGCGCTCAGGCACACGCCATTACAGGCAACCCGAATGAAACCCAGCGGATCACGCATGCAAAATATATAAGAGAAAAACAAGATAATAGGCGAGAGATTGGCAGAGAAGAAGGGTTGTGGTGGGAAGGGTGGGGACCGAGGATTTATAAATTCACTGAGTACATTTTGAAACAGCAACAGAGCAATTTTTAAAAAATGACCCACCAAGTACATGCAGAGATGACCATTATGCATGGGCAATGCAAAGCAAACACAGTGGGACCCCACTTTGCATTCCCTGAGATAAGTGTAATCAGATGCTGGCCAAACTGGAAAGGTCCGAAGGAATCAGCAGCTTCTGCTACTGTTGCTGGCAAAAGTTAAATGAAAAAGTTACAGGTGTGGTTGGGGGGGGTCTCTTATGGAGCAGTCACTGCACTCACGAGCCCACACACAAAAGACTTTTGGAGTATGTGTATGGAAAAACTTGCACACCAGTGGTCACAGAGGGATTATTCCCCGTGGCCGAAGAGAAACAGCTCAAGTGTCTGTGGCCCAGCGCTGGACCTGCGGAAGTGGTCTGTCTGCACAGCATAATGCAAATGCTGTGCCAAGGTGCCCGGCTGGCTTTGCTGACCTAATAAACTTGGAAGAAGTTTGATTCCTGTGATCTGGACTTCTAGATAAGCAAGTAGTTAGAAATAGTAGATTAGACATTACCTGGGGCTGGGGCAGAGAGAATTACAGGGTGTGCGTTTGGGGATAATCAAAATAGCATAGCATTGTGACAGGTGTACAATTGTAGGACTGCATAAGAAACCATTAACTGGGTGGGTTAAATGAATTAGTTGTTCTGCATGTACTATGGGTTTAAGACATTCTAACCTCGGCCTGGGGTTCTTACTTTATGTTATCCCTAGCCCTAGTTGAAGAATTCCATTGGTTTCTGCTTTGTCTGTGGTTGCTCTTGATAAAGAACGAACCCTGTAAAGATTCTCCAGCCTTGGAAAAAACAGCGGAACTTGAGATTTCTCAAGGTCGTTACTGACTTGAAATGATAAAACATGTCCTGTGATACAAAGTTCAGCAGGACTCCACACTCTGGGTCCTGCCCGCTCCGAACTCACGCTGTACAAGCAAGGGAAAGTGCCCAGGTGACTACGCTCTGATCTCCTGACTTCCCATCTGCCTTCTTCTCACACATCGGAGTCTTGTGGGGCTCTCTGAGAGCCTCTGGAAGACATTTTCAAAGAAAAAGAAAAGCGAAGGAGAGCCATAGACCAGGGGATGGTATGGCGGAAGAGGAAACAGCCTCCCATACTCACGTCATCGTTCATGATAGTATGACCTGCCAGCTCCCCCAAGCTGGAGCGCTCTGTGGGCCTGGGGTACCTGGAAGCAGGAGAGAGACTTACAGGGCACGTTGGCTGATCCCACACCAAACCACAGGTCCCACCCTCAGCCCAGTCTAGCAGATTTCTAAGTTTCATAGCTTAAGAATACAACATAATGGGAGCTGGAGAGATGGCTCAGAGGTTAAGACTCTGCCTTGTAAACAAAAGGTCCTCAGTTCGGATTCTAAGACCCACTTAAAAATGCCAAATGGAAACACTTCTGGCCCTGGTGGGCAGAACCTGGGAAATTCCAGGAGTGAAACAAAAAAGGATCCAGGATGATTCCTGAAGTCACTCTTGAGCCTCCACAGGGACACACAGTGAAAGAGTGCAACTTAATGAGAGAGCTCTTAACTCCACCAGAGAGAAGCACAGCCACCCACACATGGAAATCAGAAATTTACAAGTCAAAGTCCTGCTTCCTTCTCAGCACAGATAGGAAATTTCACTGGCGAGGGAGGGTTAGTCCTCTGAGACTGTGCTGGCATTTCCCCTAAGGAAGATCGGCAGGTGAATAGGGACAAGCCCTAAAGGCTGGTGTACAGCCAGGCAGGTCTTTAAGTTCTGAATGTGAAAGGACCAGAAACATGGACCAAGCTCATCTAACTTAGCGTCAAGAAGGCAGTGGAGACATGTCGTAGGTCACATGGTAGGTGCTTCAACATTTCACAGTAGACTTAGGAAATTCCCAGCCTGCACTGGGGAGATGCTCAAGGGTTAAAGCCCGCGTCTCAGAAGCAAAAGGACCCGCGTTTGGTTCCTAAGGTCCCATGTAAAAATGCCAGGTGAGTGTGCAGCCCACTGTCACTCCAGCCCTAGAGGACAGAGCCGGGGAATCCCCAGCGCAGCTGACTAGCCGGACTAGCCCTGAGGGTGTGTTGGGCTCACAAAGAAGTGGAAGAGCAATTGAGGGCGATTCCAGTATCTCACACACACACACACACACACACACACACACACACACACACACACGAGAGAGAGAAGAGAGAGAGAGAGAGAGAGAGAGAGAGAGAGAGAGAAAATCAGGGCTGGAGAGATGGCTCAGGGGTTAAGACTCTGCCTTACAAGCAGAAGGTTCTGAGTTTGGATCCCAGGTCTCATGTAAAAACGCCAGGCAGAAATAGCAGAGGCCTGCACTTCTGGCTCCAGTGGGCAGAGACGGAAATGCCAGAGAGAAAGCAAAAAGGAGGTTGAAGCAACCTAGGATGATTCCTAAGTCACTCATGGTCCTCCACAGGACATACGGTGCCCTCTGATACACACACACACACACACACACACACACACACACACAGAAAATAACTAAAGTTTAATAAAAAAAGAAACTGTTGGTGATAAAGAGAAAAGAGAGAAATTGACAAATCCTGTCTATACTGAGACTGTGGGTCTTCTGAAATGGGAGAAATTCCACGGAAATGCAGCACAAGCGCATGGGTGTGTGAGAAGCACAGCACGCATCATTCCACTCACGCGGGCTGTCCCGTCACATCTGAAGCCTCATCTTTTATTTCTCCCTGGGGGGGCCTTTCACGTGGAGCATGGGTCGGGTTCCTGGCACAGGAGACGGGTGCAGGATCCAGGTTTGGAGATGCTGCAAGACTATCCAAGCCCAGGGCATCTGCAGGAGAGGAGAAAGGAACAGAGAGTCACTGCTGGCTTAGACTCCCTTAGAGGGCAACTCTCCTCCACCTGTGAGACTGCTGGATGGACCCCTTCCGAAAAGCGAAAAGCAACCCAGTCCTATGAAGGCCTTAACATAAAACTCCATGCCTGGTTACACGGAGATAGAAATGTCCAGTGTTCATAGATGCAAAACAAGGACCTGGGTGAGGAAAGAGACAGAAAACCTTTGCTCATTGACTCACTGAGCAACTGGAGGGTCAACAATGCCCAGGAGGCAACGGCCAGCTGCCCGTTTTTGTAGATAAAGTTTTATTGAAACACAGACAGACATTCATTCACAACGTGTTGATGACTGGGCCAGTGAGAGAGCTCAGTGGTTAAGGTTCTTGCTTACAAACGTGGAGACCTAAATTCGATCTCTGAAGTCCATATGGTGCACCCCCCATAAATAAAAATAAATAAAACATTAAAAAACAAGTTGCCCATGGCTGCTGGTGTATTTCAGTAATAAAGATGAGTGGTTGCCATAGAGACCACGTGTCTCAAAAGCCTGAAATATTCACTACGAGGCCTTCCAGAGCAATTTTACAGCCTCTTGAAGTCGCTCCTTCTCCCTTTACTTTTGGTTGTTTGCTCGAGTTCTTTCGTCTTTCCAGCTTCAAGTTTCCCTTCGGCTCTAGAATCTTCTCTGCCTTTCGTGAACCCAGTTCCTGCCTCTACCAGTCTGTGAGCTACTTGATGAGTCTGCCCTTCTTGTGTCATGGGTTGGAGGGGGGTCCAAGCCCATGTCGACTGAATTCATAGGGGTCACTCAGCAGCTCCCCCTGGATGAATACAATCAGGATTACTTCCTCTTTCAAAGAAGCCCCTTCTATCGTGGGCAGGAGTGGAAAGCGTCTCACCTAGCACATGTGTGTGCCTGCGTATATCTCTCCAGCTGCAGTATGGGGGCTACCTGCTGAGTTCTTGCTTCTTGACCACTGTGTGGCTCATGGCAACTCTGTTCCTAAATGGGAAACCAAGGTTTCTTAGCTTTCTCTGAGGACAGAACACCATAGACTTATTACTTCCCTCTTTCTAGAAGTAGAAAGTATATGACTAGTCTCAGTGACCCTGTAGGAGTGGCCAGGGGGAAAATGCATGTGGTCAGGGAGACACACAGGCACGATCAGAATTCTTATTTAAGCCAGAGTTGGCTGAGCAGCTTCAACTGCAGCTACTCAGGAGGCTGAGGCAGGAGCATCTCAGGTTCATGGCCAGCCTGGGGCACACTGAGTTCAAAGCCAGCCTGAGCCATCAGTGGGACCCTGTATTAAAAAAAGAGATGGAGATGTAGCTCAGAGATAGTGTTTGCCTGCCATGGATGGAGACCTAGACTCCATGCTGAGCGCCACAAAATACAAAACAAGGAATTTGTATTTAGTAAGATTCATCTGGTAACATAGCTCAAGGACAGAGCTCAGTGTGTATGAGGCCTAGTTTAGTCCCCGCCCCAAGCCTGAACAAAGACAAAACCCAGAATCTGACAGAGCTTCGTATCACAGAGTCCAAGCGATTTGTACTTCCATATAAACAAAGGTTTTGAGGAAACAGGTAGGAGTGAAGGTCAAATTATGTCGTATAATTTGTCATGGCATTGCAATAACAGAAATACTGGGGCTGGACTTGTGGTCCAGTTGGCAGAGTGTGCGCACAGCACGCACAAAGCCCTGGATTCCACCAGGGACGGGGGCACGCGCTTGGAATCAAGTCTTGTCTTGCTCGCAGTGAGTCTGAGACCAGTCTGAGCTATGTGAGAATCTGTCCCCAAAAGTGAAAATAAAGGGCCATGAGATGGCTCAGCAGGTTAAAGGCAGCCACACACACATCTGGAGACCTGGTTGGATCCCTGGAGCCCACATGGTAGAAAAGAGAATTGATTTCCTGAAGTTGTTCTCTGACTTGTGTTCACATGCCTTTCCTCTCGTTTTCTTTATCCCTACTTCTTTCAAATACATAAAATAGTAAGTATAAATAAATGTTTAGAAAGTGAATAAAAAGACAGATTAGGACAGCGTGTATACACAGAGAGAATTAAAGATTAAAAGGCATCCATTGCTTTTATGTAGTAATCTTTTGAAGGAAAGCAGTATGTTTAAATTGCTTGGGCTACAGGGCTGGAGAGGTGGCTCAGGGGTTAAGCCTCTGCCTTGCAGGCGGAAGGTCCTGAGTTCGGATCCCAGATCCCACGTATAGACTCCAGGTGGAAGCGGGGGCGGCCTGGGCTTCTGGTCCTGGTAGGGCGGAGCCTGTGAATCCCGGGGCAGAAGGAGGTGGAGGCGTCCATGGTGGTTCGTGAGTTCGTCCATGGTTCTACACATACACAGACACACACACACACACAGAGACATACACACACACGCGCACATACACACGCACATGCGCACAGTTGAATAAATAAAAAAAAATTCTTGGGCTACAGACACATATTTTGCTTTACTCCAACAATATGTACTTTGACAGAGACAAGGCTTTGAGGAGAAGGTAGCAACGAGGAGCAAGCTGTATTTTATTAGTCATGTATTGCCAGCAGAACAGTTAAGGTGGTTCGCCATACTGAAATAATTTCTAACAATTTACACTTACCAATTTTTCTTGAAGAAGATGGAGTTTCACAGGGTCACGAGGAAGAAAGTCTTCAGCTAAAACACTGTCAGGACACAAAGGTGGATAATGAGAAGGTCACAGGCATGCAGCACATCGGACCCACGCGTGACAACCAGAGGGGGTTCAAGCGACAGGCTCCCCGTCTCTTCCCTAGGCAAAGGGAGGTGCGTGTCCCTTGGCTGTGTTTCCCATGGTTCTGTCTAGGAATGAAATGCAAGATGAATGTCTATGAGGCGGAAATCTCTAGGCAGAGGCCAAAGCAGCCATGTTGCCAGCACACAGCCAGGTCCAGTGGAGAAAAAGGAACATCTGTGATCCAGGCAACACTATAATTGAATGCATTGTATCCTTGAAATGATTAGGCTGGCCTCGAACCCTGCTCTTCCTGTTTTTGCCTCACAAATTTGGGGTTACACACGTGGGCTGCAATGCCTGCCTGGCATCTGTAGCTGTGGAGACTCTTCCAGTTCTATTTATTGCAAGGGGCTTGTTATTACTTTATTATCTTAATTTTTCACATGAGTATTTTCCCCACATGTATGTGTATTTTGTACCCCTGGAAAGAGATATGTGCAAATGTCACCCTTCCTCCCTTCTTCCTTTTCCTCCTTCCTCCTGCACAAAGCTTACTGGTTCTTCATGGTCGTCATGTACGACCACAAAAGGAAACTCAGCAGGGCCACGATGGAAAGACACGCGCTCAAGAATGGCATCGCAGATTTAACTCAGTGCAGCAGAAAGACAAAGAGGGGAAGCCAGCACTGCATCTACCCAAGGGACATCAAGTTTTTTGTTCGGGACTTTGAGACGCCCCTCCTACAAAGAATCTCGCCATCGCCCCTGAAAGATGTCCTTTGGTCAGCTCCTGTGGGGACACAGGTTGTGTGCGTGACGCGGCTCCTCGTCCTCATCCTCACTAAGTTCTCCCAGCCTAGAGCAACGTGGCCTATTGCGTTTCCTCCAAGTCAACATGTCGCAGTCAAACCCAGCATGACTAGAAAGTGACTGGGACCCTCAGGTGGGCCGGGACCCTCCATGGCAATGGAGAGCAACAGTCTTGTTTCTTTAACTGAGACAGGCCATGGCCTCCTCCCTCACTAGACCGCTTCTCCTGCAGCTCACTGGCTACTGAGGACGAAGAATCAGAGGGACTCAGTGTGACCCTGCTCAGTCCCTCCTGTCCCCTAGTTCCTGTCCTCACGCTATCCACATTTAACAACTTTACTTTGGGGGTTGGAGGAAAGGAGAGGGGACCCTGACTTCTGAGAACAGATTCTCAGTATTGGGCAGGCAGGTGAGGGAGGGGTGCGCTCACTGGGAAGGGTCAGGTGGGGAAGGGGTGGACTCACTGGGAGGGGTCAGGTGGGAGAGGGGGTGAGGGAGGGGTGCACTCACTGGGAGGGGTCAGGTGGGGGAGGGGTGGGTGGGGGAGGGGTGCGCTCACTGGGAGGAGTCAGGTGGGGGAGGGGTGGGTCACTGGGAGGGGTCAGGTGGGAGAGGGGTCAGGTGGGGGAGGGGTGCGCTCACTGGGAGGAGTCAGGTGGGGGAGGGGGAGGGTGGGGGAGGGGTGGGGTCACTGCGGCCCGAGTGGACTGTCTTCTAAGAGTAAGTCCCAGGCATCAGCGCACCCTGAAAGAAGCAAAGCAGAGCTCAGTGGAAGAACACTTGTGGAGCGTGGATGGTCTTCACAGTGCTCAGATGCCCAAGAACCACCGATGGGAATCATCAGTCTTGCAATGAGGAAGAAACCCTCCTTCAAGACTGGGGAGATGACTCAGGGGTTAATCCTTTGCCTCGCAAATGAAAGGACCTGTTCAGATCCCCAGATCCCATGTAAAAATGCAAGGCCCAAATGGCAGCCGCCTGGAATTCCAGCCCTGGAAAGCAGAGCCTGGGAAACCCCAGAGCAAAACAACAATGCGGAAGAGCAATCCAGGGTGATTCCTGATGTCACCCTTGAGCTTTCACAGGCACACACACTCTAGTGCCTTCTTGTGTACACACACACACACACACACACACACACAAAGGAAAGAAGAAAAGAAAAGGGAAGGAAATGAAGGGGAGAGGAGAGGAAAGAAAAGGAAAAAATGAGGGAAGGAGAGCGAAGAATCCTTTCTGTGAAACCTGTGCCCGAGTCTTAGCATCACAGGGCCCAGCGGATCTGTGTTCACAAGATGTCAGTGTGCACAGGATTGACAGCTGACGGCTGAGCCACAAAGCTGAGCTCAGATTCGCTCCTTCAGTGTATCGGTATATGGAGTGAGAAGCTGTTGTTTTTCTAAACTAGGTGTGGAGGCGCGTGTGTGTGATACGGGCGCTTGCCTGCTTCGGATGTGGGGATAAGCTTGTGATACAGGCACAGGAGTCTGAGATACAAGGACACGCCTCAGATAGAGGCACAGGCCTGAGATACAGGGATGTGCTGTGGTGCAGGACACCTGGGGATCTCAGCACTTTGGAAGCTGACGTGGGACGATCCCAAGCCCCAGGCTGTGGGTTACAGAAAAACAAGCTAACATACAACAAAAATTATATAATACCTAAAGTCTAGATACCTAATATCTCAAGTCTGTTTCCCAGCACCTTTTAAAGTCTTATCTCTCAAATAATATAAGTGGAAAATATGCCTACTTAATTCTTCCAGTTACATTGCAACATATTATTAGATGATAATAAGAAAATAAACCCTAAGCCCATGTTTTTATATAGTAAGTCATGCACACGTGCGCGCGCGTGTGCGTATGTACATGTGTGCAATTGTTGAAGCCAGAACACAATGTCCCTTTACCTTCTTTAATCTCTCCCCACATTATTTTTTCAGAGTTGGCCTTTCCCTGAGATCTCTAATTTTGCTAGACTGGCTGGGAAGCTCCTGGACATTGTATCTTTGCCTTCCCAGGCTGGCATTATGGGGACGCATTGCCACACCAGGCACTTGACTGACTCAGTGTATCCTCAGCCCAAACCCCGTTCTTCTGGACAACCAAGGCAGCTAGCTGCTGACACGCATGCCCTGCATGCGGATGCGGGGTCCCATCCATCAGCACTGCCTAGCGCTCCCAGCTTGACTGTCTCTGTCCACCAAAGAGCCAGGCCAAACCTGCACAAGGGCAGAGAGCACCACAGAAGAAGGATGCTAATAGTTACCACCAAGTTACGACCGGCGGCCAGCCAGTTACCACCGCAAGGTCCTCTGGCGTCCACAGCACACAAAAACCACCAGCTTATTTCTTAGACCACAAGCTTCCTATCACAATAGCCTGAAGAAATTCTGAGCTATGAAAATACCATTAATGTAGGCCAAAAGTATATAATGTAATTTTTAAAAATTTCAAGATAAAAGGCTTCTATGACATAGATTACTGCCAGTATAAAAACAATCTATTTTATCAAGATTTTTTAAAGTAAAAGTAACATTATTCAACTAAACTTGATGTATTTTCATTTATCTCATAGATTAGTAGGAGGTAAAGATGGTTTTTCAAAATTTTCTGACCTATGAAGCTAATTGGTGTTTTCCTCAGTCATTTTCCTAGTCTTTGGTTGGTTTGTTTGTTTTGCCAGGGGTTATTGTGTAGCTCAGGCTAGCCAGGAAGCATAGCCAAGGCCAGCCTCAGACTGAGCCTCCTCCTTCCTTCCCTCCCAGTGCTGGGAGTACAGGCCTCCAAGCCACCGTAGCCCTAGATTTGCAGAACTCTGAGCACACTCCGGTCAGCTCTGGGCTCTGTCACAGCAGGCAGCAGCCATGGTGCCCCTGAAGTCACCCACCTGCAGACGCAAACCCAGAATCCCTCCCTTTAGAGTCACCATGCAAAGTGTGAGGATAAAACTGTTGAGTTTGCTGTCTGCTTTCCCGCTGGGCTAGCCTGGGTTTAACCAACAGTCCACGCCAAAACATTCAAATGGAACCTTATTTCCACAGATGTTTGGTGTGGCGTCCATTTCCATATTTTCCATATAGTAAAACAAGCCTACTCGAGCCCCCAGTTTGCCTGTGACTTTGCATCCTTTTGTTCTCTGTTACAGCTGTTGGTTCTAGAACATTTGGGCCACAGCGAGCCAAGGAAAGCAACGGCCGCTGCCCTGCCACGGCCCCCTGGCCCTCAGATGGGACACGTGTCTCAGATGCCTCTGAAGAAGGCTGGGAAAAGTGACTCTCTAAGAGATGGCATGACGGGATGTCAGGCACAGCCCTGTGACGGCTGACTTCTCCGAATCACAGACTTGAACTTACAAGCACTGTAGTAATAAGAGTTTCAGTGATGGGTGATATTGACTTAGCATGACTTTTATAACTTAGTCATACATGTAGCTATAACATCATGTGTGTTCTGTGACATTCAAGCAGAAAAACTGGAATTTGGATCCTGGATCCCACATCAAAAAAGCCAGGTGGAATGGCAGCCTCCACTTTCAGCCCTGGAAAGTGGAACCTGGGAATCTCCAGAGCAAAGCAAAAAGGACGGAGAGCAATCCAGTTGATTCTAGAAACACACCTTGGGCCTCCTCAGGCACACACATTACCCTCTGACGCACACAGATGCACATGCACACAAAAAATTATTTTAAAAATACAACTTAGTAAATAAAACAGTATTACCTGCAACAACACAGTTGGATCTCAGAAACATACAAGAGGAAAAAACACATACATGGAAAATGTTATTGAAATGGACAACTATGTTTTTGCTCCATTCTAGACTTAGGGTCTTAAAGACATTTGAAGTCATTGTCTATGGTAGAAGGAGGTGGGAGAGGTGCTTGACCAGGAAGTAGCTAACGGAACTTTCTGGTAGAAGTTCTGTGTTTTCATGTGCATTCTTCTACTGGTTGAGCAGTACGCCAGAGAAGAACAGTTTCATGATGTTAAGATACGTGAATAAAACAGTTGAAAATCACACAAATGAAATAACACACAAGGTTCATGAGATAAAAACATAAACCGAAATACACTGCAACATTGTCACCAGACAAAACTACTCTGTGCTCAGAAGAATACACTGGAGCCAGCAAAACAGCTCAGCGGGTCAGGCACCAGACTGCAAACCTGGAGACCGGAGCGTGATCCCTGGAAGCCCACATGGTAGAGGGAGAGAGCTAACATCTGAAAATTGTCCTCTGACCTCTATCCATGTGCCATGGCATACACGTGCATACCTCATCCCCTCTCACATACATAAAATAATGAAAATAATTTAAAAAGAATACATCGATCACCCAGGCCTTAGAAGACCTCAGACCGTCACAAGCACATTAACAACGGGGTGTAGAATAGCTGGTCTGTTCTGAGTAGGAAGATGCTCCCGGGAGACAAGGCAGGGGGAGGCACGCTCCCCAGGAGAGGAGGAACATGCATCCCTTGACCCGTGCCCTGGGTCCTGCAAGGCCGGGCCGAGGCTGGGAGCAAGGAAACGAGGATGGACCCTTGGTTGTCACTTTTTCAGAAAGAAGCCAGGCCAAGGACTTCACGGCATTTCTATTGAATCTGGCAGCTCATGACCTTCCACCCCTGATCTTACTTCAGCAAGACAGTAAATGAGACCCTAAGGACTTTCCAGTGACAGAATGCACGTCACACTGCCCACCTCAAAGGAGGGCACGCACCGTCTGTGCTTCTGACAAGTGCCAGGCCATTGTGCATCTTAGGGTCTTCATTATCCCCAAGAACTGTGTCGTAGCTAGACACAGGTGTCCACATGATGGCTGAGGATGTGAACTCTGTAGAAAATGAGTAGTTGAGTTAAGCCCAGAGCAAAGCTGCAGGAGATTGTTTGGCTGATGGAAAAGGCCCAGCCCGTGGTGGGTGGGACTAAGCCCTGGACAGGTATAAAAAGTACACCTGGTATAATTGTTATGTATACTTGGCCAGACGTGCTGGTCTGGCGAGTAATGATTGTCCCTGTCGGAACCGTCACGTGGATGTGGTGTGGCCAGTTCCCTTGGCCCCCTGGTATGGGTACAAGCTGGAATAAGAATGTACCTGAACAGCTGTGAGAGAAAATAAATCCCTTGTTCCCATAAACTGTTGTGTTGTGATTTTATCAGCAGCATGCAGATGAACTGCAACAAACTGCTTTAGCCAACTTGGCTGGCCGCTTTTGCAGACTATGATTTTTGACGCAGAGTTACCTCCAAACCCTGTGTCTTAAACCATCACTCGATGCTCTCTATGTGATTTCTGGATCTGCATCTTCCATAGGGAACAGTGGGACCTGTCAGAGCTATCGAATGGCTCTTGCTGGATTCTTTGCTTTCTAGCTGACTACTGTCCCAACACTTTCCATCTCTTTTATTTTGCCCAGACTAGCCTGGAACTTGTGATCCTTTGGCCTCGGCCTCCCAAGGCCACAGACCACACTACTTTTGACTCCCAACACCTTCTACTTTTAAATCTGTTAGCCGCCCATGCTCCCTCCTCTTCAGCCAGTCTCCCTTTTGTTATTACCACTCAGAACACAGTGACTCTTGTCCTACTCTAGGTGGTCCCTGTCCTGTACCTCAAGCCCTCCATGCTGACAGAGACCACGTAGTTTTCCGTGAGATGGGCTGCTGGGAAGTATTCTCTAACCTGTCGTGTCTACATCCTGATGATGCCCCCGTCCAAGGGAGGAAGGGTGGCATACATACATACAGACAAACAGACAGACTTCCCAGAATCTCTTCTCCAAGGAGACACTGGAAGTTCTCGAAGGAAATCCTGCCACCGGCCATCGAATGAGGAACCGGAAGGTCTTGTGATGACGGGGGTGAGGGATATTGCTCAGCCACGTGGAGCGAGTTCAGATTCTAGTCTAGATCTCCTGTAGGTAAGACTCATCGTAATGCGCTGCATGCAGACCTCCCGTCCGAGAACTCGGTGTGCGTTCAGGCATGCGCACGTGTCACAGCGAGCACGTGTGTGAAGGTGCATCATTCGTCCGGCGCCACCCCCCTTGTTCTCTGAGAACAGTCTCTCCCTTGCCTAGTGTCTCAGCTACTCTCTGTTTCTGTGAGCAACACTCAGACTCAAGCACCTTAAGGGGAGAAAGGGAGATTTGTTTGGCTTGTGGTCCAGAGGGGGACACAGTCCATTGCGGTGGGAAAGGCATGGTGGGTGGCAGAAGCTGGAGGAGGCTCAAGTGGCATCCGTCATCGCAGAGACGCATAGAAAGCAGCAGGCTGCAGAGCAGACTACAGTAGTCTACTAGCAGAAACAGGGAGGGGCCATTCAACCTCAAGGCCCACCCCCTACCTGCGACTTTCTCCAGCAAGGCTCCACCTCCTAAAAGTGACCCAACCTTCCCAACTTCAGCATCAACGAAGATTCAACATGTGGGCCTGTGGGAGACAAGTTGCATCCAAACAGTGGTAGCGCGGAGCTCATTGGCTGGCCGAATGACTGGCTGGCTGTGAGCCCAGCTCCAGGATCGCCACTGTCTCTGCCGCCCCATTGCTGTCGGAACCATCACAGCCAGATCTTCCACCCCGTGGCAAGATCTGAGAGTAGAAGCATCTACGTAAGTCCCGGCTCAGGAAACACAACGGTGCCACAGCTTGCTCCCAGGCGCACCAGAGGCTGCTGCTGGCCGGCCGCGGGACCGGAGACATCTGCCTGTACCGTCAGGGTGTTGCACAGCTGCTTCTAAGGGCACCGCTGGCCAGCCGCATCCCCGCGCAAATGGCCACTTGACCAGAGAGCAAGTGATCAGTTATTAAACTGGTCAGACGGTTTGAGAGGCGCAGATGAGATCTGAATATTTTGTTCCCCTTTCTGCCTCAGAATTCAAATGTGTGAGTCAGAACGCCAGGAGCCAGGCTGGTAATGATCATGGCCACGGGTGGGGGTGGGGCACATGAAAACTGCCTCCTGGTGGCCTGACTATATGCTGCATGGAAACTTTCAAAAATAAAATGAACTTAAGATTCCCTCCCCTCCCACAGAGTCATTGTTTTTTAAAGAGTTTTTTTTTAGGGGGTAAAAAAAAAAAGAAAACCTCAACAGGAAAATAGTCTTATGAACAGAACCCTTCATGTGTGTGCCTTCTTTGCATGTTAAAAGCAAGCAAGAATGGATTTTGTAAATCCAGGCAGTATAAGAACAACTTAGGAAAAAAGTTACATGCATATTCCACTTTATCCAGAGAGGAAAAAGACATTCAAGTGTTCAATCCAGGGTATGTGATTTTAATCATTTTTGAACCAAGTGTCCCCCATAGAGAAGCTAGAAGGTATGTCAAATTCCAAATCCAAGTGCTCACTTTAAGATGAGTCACAAGATGGGGGCCGTGAATTCTTGCAGGTTACAAAGCTACAGGATAGAATATTAGTCTGAAGCTAACACAGCTGGGAGTGGATTGGACTTCAGAACGTGCGGTCTGAAGCGAGCATGCTTACACCATGCTCGGGAGACTGCTGTGGGAGTTTCAACATGAGCAGCTTCTGCCGAGTCCTCTGAGCAGTAATGATGTGGTCACGGCTTTCCTGAGTTAAAGCCTTTCCTCGCTGATGGAGAATCAGCATTAACGCTTAGAAACAAGTTCACGTAGCTTTTAAAAATCACAAAATGTTGGGTAGTCATTGCCATTTTAAGTTTAGACAGTTCCTTAAAGTCTTCAGCCACTTTCTCAGACCCACAGCAACGTCTCAATAAACCCGAACAAAGTCTGACCTGAAGATTTTCACCTCTGCTTTCCCTTGAGCTCCTGTTTATTACTTGAACCAAATGGCTTTCCTTAAAAAGGTTTACTCTGCTGAGACGCTCTCTGTACAAAAGCAGTTGTCTGAGAAGGGGGTAAGCTTTATTTTTTACTGTTCTGTGTTTCTGGAATAAAGTAGATTTATAAATAGGCTGACATTTTGAGCTGACAATTGTCTTCTCACATATATTCCCAATCTGTGCTTATATGCTTTTGGAGGGCAGAGAAAAATTCCACATACTCCTATTTAAAAATGCATGCATGCATGCATATGTTAAGTGCACAGTAAATTTTTAAGAGATAATTAGCATACATTTAATACTGCTATGTACTGAATTCATAATTATTTTATCTAATCCCTTAAAGAAAAGAGCAGGACTGTTTCTATCATATGAAGAGGTTTAAAAAGCAGCTAAAAATAAGTCAGAATAGATTACATGAGCAATTTCCAAGTTCGAAAGCCTTCTACACAAAAGTTGTTTCCAGGTAGAAGCAGTCGTATGTCAACTTAGCAGAGCCGGGGATTGAACCCGGGGCCTTGTTCATGCAAAGTCCCTGAGTTAAATCGCAGTCTTGGTCATCTCAGAAGGAAAAGAATGCAAACAACCTGAGACAGCTTATGGTTCTATGTCCCTAGCCGCCACACAAAGCTTTGGAAGCCCCACAGGGCTTCCTTCCTGAACCTTCTACTGGCTATAGACATGACAACTATGATGTATAAAAATGGCCGGAGCCTTCCACCCTACTGCAGAGGGGACATGAGCAGGGATTGGAGTCCTTATAACTTACTCACCTTCTGCTGGAGTGTAGAGAACTCGGGGCTTCCAGCCTGCAGCTTCTCCTGGTCCCCGGTTGCTTCTTCTAATTCATGCAGCCACAGCTTGGCTGGATCTTGGTTCTTCACCTGTGTTTGGGACGGTGAAAGCTGGAGCCAGGCAGCGTGGCCCGGAGCCGTGCTTGCTCGCTGGCTGCTGTTTGCGCCGGCACTGACGGTGTGCTCTGCTGCTTAGGGAAGCGATCGGCCGGGGCTGTCCTTCTGCAGCTGTTTGCATGGGCTCCTGGCCCTGTGCTGGGTCCACCCCGGGAGAGGCCAGTTGCCTCCCCCTGCAGGGCTCTCTCATCGGGCTGTCCACACCAGCCAGGCCTCTCTGACAGCTCTCCCTCCCCCCACTTCCTCCCCTCACTGCCAGCCACTCGGGACTCATTTTAAGTTCCTCTTTTTTTTTTTTTTTTTTGGTTCCTCCTCCACTTCAACTTCACAGTTTTGAGGACATCTGCAGAGACTCCCCTGGGTGGCCCAGGCTTCCCTACCTCTCGTCCTGTGAGCTCCAGCCATGGGTTTGCCTTCTGGAAGTCCCTTCCCGAGTCTGCCTTCCTGCTCGCCTGCATCTTCCTGGGGTTGTGTGACGGCTTCTGGCTGGAGATGAATTTAAAAAAAAAAAAGGCCTAAAAACCACAAGCTGTTGGTGACATTTCAACGTGGAGTCACTGGGGAATGGTAACAAATTCAAACCTACACTTCCCTAGAGACCATAGCATGTGTAGGGGGTGAAAGTATTCGCATGAACCAAATGCTTTCAAAACAGACTTTGAAGCAAACCTGCCATGTGGGTTGCTCAGCCTTCATTCCACAGACCGGCACAGATGGGGACGCCGTTGCTGTCTGCCCTGTTAGGCTCAGCGCCCCGTAAGCTCTGCGCAAGCAACGGATGCTCTACAATGAGTCAGAGCAGCAGGTGCAGTTCACGCGCACAGCAGCTTTCTACAGAGAAAGGGAAGGAGAGGAGGGGAAAGAATGGCCTTTCATCCGCGGGCTGTCAATCATGTACATGACCGAGGCGGGCCACTCCAGACAGGCCGACTGGATGTTCCCACTGCACGCCCTTCTCGAGTGCTGTTCCTCGCCTGTCTCCCACCACAAATCTCACTGCCACTTGACCCAGTGCTAGAGCCCAAGATACGACGGAATGACCTGTCAGCTACCTGACAGTCAGCCAGACTCTCTGGGTACTCTCTGTCAGGGGTGCCCCAGAAATAATCTGATTTGCTCAGGGACCTTAACTCACAGGGATGATGGGCGCATGGATTCCCACGCAGTGGGATAGAGGGTCAGGCTCTCCAGTGTGGGTTAGGATCCGCTGTGTACCAGCATTGTCCAGCTCTGGTTACTAGGACCACATCAGAGGCAAGAATGATCTCCACGAGTTTTCACTCCAGCAAACAAGCAAAGGATTCAGAAATGCTACCAACAGTGTCGCTCGCATGCTACTCTGCATTCCTCGGTTCGAATCTTCTAACTACCACATAGCGCCATGAGGACCACACTAGGAGATGTTTTTATAAATGCTTTGGCTCTTTGCTTGAACAGAATCATACATGTCTTTGAAACAGAGTCTCATGTAGCTCAAGATGACCTCCAGCTTGGTGGGTAATCGAAGACTCCAGACTTCTACTTCCCAACTGCTGGGAATACAGGTGTGGACACCACATCCAGTCTGTGAGACGCTGGGAATAGAACTCAGAGCTTCATGCATGTTAGGACGAGCCCTGGCCCCCAGGTCTACAGTCTTTAATGTCTGTGTTGCAAGGTGGTGCTGTTAACTATAGGCATAGTTACTCGGGTCACAGGAAGCTACCCATGTTTCATAACAAACGTCTAACCCTTTGCAAATCCTCTAATTTCTTCCTTCCCCATCCCTAACTTTTCTGCTCTCTTCTCCCATAGATTAAAATACTTTAGAAACCTCACACGAAGAGGGTCGTGCTACAGTTGTCCATCTGTGACTTCTTGCAGCAGCATGTCCTCCGTGTTTACCTGCGTGGTGTGTAATTTCCTTCCTTAAGATTCAATAAGGCTCCATCCCATGATGCATCTGAGCACCGTCGCCTGCTGTGAACATCTATGCTGGTTTCAGGTCTTGACTCTGAGAAACATTTTCTTTATCCATGAGTATCTTGCCTCCAGGTTGTTTCCACACCCTGATTGCGATCAAGACTGCTTCATTGAATGTGGGAATACAGATCTCTCTCTCATCTCCTGATTCCAGTTCTCTTCAGTCCATATCCAGACGTTCTTTCACGATTATATGACAGTTCTACTTTTGTGTCTTAAGAACCTTTCTTACTGTTTTTCTTAGTACAATCTTACCAATAATGCACAAGGCTTCTAACACTGATCTTCAACCTTGTGACATTCAGCTCTTGGAATCTTTGGATAGTCTATGATCAGATTTACCTGCCATGTATGTCCTGTGTTTCTTTCTCTTGTCTAACAGGCCTGAAGCATCCAGTATTTTATTGAGCAGAAGGGATGAGAGTAAACCTCTTGGCATTGTTCCTAACATGACACTTTTTAAAGTTTTTCAGTTAAGATCTTAGCAGTGGGCTTTCATGGCAGAATTTTGTTGTCTCTTTTTAAATTTTTTTTACTATTTATTATTTATTCAATTGTGCGTGTATGTGTGTGCGCATGTGTGTATGTATGTGTGTGTATGTATGTGTGTGTGTGTGTGTGTGTGTGTAGAACCACGGGCGAATTCAGGAACCATCATGGACGCCTCCACCTCCTCCTTGTTTACTCTGCCCCGGGATTCACAGGCTCCGCCCTACCAGAACCAGAAATGCAGGCTGCCCCCGCTTCCGCCCGGCGTCTATACGTGGGGTCTAGGATCTGAACTCAGGACTTTCCGCCTGCAAGGCAGAGGTTTAACCCCTGAGCCACCTCCAGCCCCAATAATCTAGTTCTTAAGACATGCCTGGTGGCATCTGAGAGACTAAACAGAATCACCAAGAACTCAAGGCCTGAGCCACATGCTCAGTTCCAGAGCTAGCTCAGCCCGTGCGAGATTGTGTCTCACAACCAAAAAAAAAAAGAAAACCCAGCTCTTACCTTTGCTGTCTCCACTGTCATGTCTCTCCTTTCCTCCTCACTATTTCCTTCTCTAGTGAGTCTGCATACGTTCTGCTCTTTTGTTAGTTCTTGAAGTACAAAGTTGTTCGAGATCTTATTCTTAAACTGCCTTTGGCTGTCAACTTCCTCCTTTGCTGGATGCTTGATCTTGGAGCATCTTGGCTTCATTTGCCTTCTGGTTGTTCTGGGTCCTATTCGCTATGATCAAATCTGTAATCAGATGAACTGTTCAGGAGACTGCCAACTTCCATCTAGTTGCGAATATGACCGTTTTGCTTCTTCAATAGGATGAAAACACATTTAGGAGGATTTCAAATTTCTTCAAGTTTTAAGATATTTGTTTTGTGGGGTGCTATGTGAGATGGCCGGGAGAATGTTCCATCAGCATCTGAGGATGTAGTCCCTGCAGTTTTTGGCAGAATGTCCTGCGTAGCAGTGGGTTCTGGTGTTTTTCAAGTTGGCCAGTCCCTGAAGAGCCTCCCTCTGTGGTCTATCGTTCACTGAGGGGATGTCGCCCCTGCTAGAAATGTATGTGACATTTCCTGTTCCCTGTTCTATTGCTCTGTTCCAGATCCACCAGGGTCTGCTTAACACACTTCTGTGTACTGGTGTTGGATGTGTAATGTTCATGATTGCTGTCTTCCAAGAGAACTGATATTTTTGCTATTCTATAATATCCTTATCTGTCCTCACAGCTTTTTTTTAAATTTTTTTTTTATTTATTCAATTGTGCATGTGTGCGTGTGTGCGTGTGTGTGTAGAACCACGGTCGAATTTGGGAACCACAATGAACCGCTTCCATCTCCTTCTTGTTTACTCTGCCAGGGATTTACAGGCTCCGCCCTACCAGGCCGCCCCGCTTCCGCCCGGCATCTATATGTGGGGTCTAGGATCCGAACTCAGGACCTTCCGCTTGCAAGACAGAGGCTTAACCCCTGAGCCACCTCTCCAGCCCCTATCCTCACAGCTTTTGACTCAGTCTATTTCACTCAATACAAATACAGTCACCCCTGTCCTCTGTCGATGTCACTTGCATGGAATCATTTTAGAGACCTTCCCTTTTGACCTCCATGTGTTCTAAATCTAACCTGCACTCTTGTAGGCAGCACAGAGTCGGATCTCGTTTCTAAGTACTGTCAGCCACTGGAGGGCTTCTGGTTGCTGAATTTAATCCATTACATTTACAGAAATTGACAGGGAGGCTGAAAAGCTATTGATATCCTTTGTTCCCTCCCTTCCTCTCTTCCTTTTGGTATCACTAATGCCTTTGCTTTGACAGGCTCTTTCCTGTGTGTCTTCACAGAACGGATACTGTTTTCTCTGTTGTTTCATGTAGTTTACATCTTAAGGTTGTAACAGCCTATTTCAAGCTTGTGACAACTTCAATCAGATACAAAAGTCTGTATTTTTGCTTTTCCTCGCCACACTCAGTGTTACTGATCTCACAATTGACATGTTTTATGTTGTGTATTAACACATTTTATAACTGTTAACACTTTGGTCTTGTGTCTTTTGCACAAGAATTAAGCGAGTTTACCTACTACGGTGAAAGTATGTTGAAGTTGTCTATGTGTTCAGTCTTCATCTTTATATCCTGTACTTGTTACAGTTAATATATTTAACTGATTGGGGGGAGAAGGCACATGTATGGATGGCATGATGTGTGGGTGCAGGTCAAAGGACAACATTCTGAAGTTCTCTCCTTCCACCGCATGGGCTTTCGGGGATTGAACTCGGGTCACCAGGCGCTTTGCTTCTGAGTCATCTCACGGGCGCACATTCAACACCGTTGCGCCTTTCAGGATTGCTGTTCAACAGCTAGGCTTCTACTTGAAGATCCTCTAGCATGTCTCGTGAGTTCATAAATTCATAAAGCGCCCGGTTTTGCTTTTCCTGGCGCTCTTTCTCCCTCATGTCTTCCAGCTTTGGGTCCCGGTCCTTCACATGTATCGTCCCCTCCTTTTCCAGCGCACAGGTTTCTGCAGGCGGCTTGTTCACAGGCTTACGGCTGCCTCCATGTGTGTTGAACGCCTTTCATTTCGTGGCCTCCAGCCTTCTGTCTTTGACTTTTAGCCATGTGTAACGCGAGTCAATGTGGACTTCTTTGAGCTTATCGTCTTTGGGATTATCTCTGCTAGGACTCTGAAAACAAATTGCTACCCTGCTTGGTGATATTTTAGACACCCACAGGCCTCCTTTACTTTTCCAGTGTACATTATTTTTCTCTACTGGCTTCCAATGGCTTGAATTCAGCTTTACTAATCCTTTCTGTTTTGTCTCATCTATTGTTGAATTACCTCCTAGTAAAATTTTCAATTTTACAAAATTCCTTTAGCACCAGGATTTTTCTCTGGCACGGAAGGTTTTCTATCTCTTGGTTAAAACATCCATTTTGTTCATGTGCTGTTCTACTGTCTGCAGCAACCCTACAGAGTCGGACAGGCAGATCACTAGGACTGCTTCGCAAGGATGTATGTTTCTAGAGATTGATTCTGTTTCTTTGCTTGGGACACAGTTTCCTGTTTCTTCATTTTCTTTGACTACTTTATTTTATTCTTGTATAAGAAACAGTAGATGTTGCAGTCAGCCTGTATGGTTGCTGATAAATGGCCATCAAACGGCTTAAGGGACAAGGGGTTTATTTTCTTACTAATAGTCTGGTTACGGTCTGTCCAGTTTGACAGCAGAGCACGCACCAACACCAGGGCCAAACAAGCTGGCCACACCATCACTACATAATGACTGACAGAGGGACAATCCTTACTTGTCAGAACAGCATATCTGACCAAGTGTACATATACAAGGATGCCAACTTCTTCAACAGGCTCTCAATATTTTATTCATCTGTCCAGGGCCTAGTCC
This sequence comes from Typhlomys cinereus, assembly GCA_023101885.1. Taxonomy (NCBI): domain Eukaryota; kingdom Metazoa; phylum Chordata; class Mammalia; order Rodentia; family Platacanthomyidae; genus Typhlomys; species Typhlomys cinereus. Next base: position 3,038,849 of record JALPQD010000212.1, read on the forward strand.
CACCCACCATGGGCTGGGCCTTCCCCATCAGCTAGACAATCTCCTGCAGGTTTGCTTTGGGCTTAACTCAACCACTAATTCTCCACAAACTGTGCTCAGAGCTCAAACCCTCAACTGTCAAGTTGACACCTGTGCCCAACTATGACACTCCACCCCTTGTCAACTTGACACAAAAACATAGCACTTTTAAACTGTAATTTTCATGCCTTGTCCCCACAGATGTTAAAAGTTATCTTAAAATATAAATACATTTCATAGACAAATTTAAAATATTCTCTCATTTAAAACTTCAGTCTCAACATTTTAAAAGTTCAAAGTTTCTTAATCTTAAGAATGTATTAAATCAGAATAAGTTAAATACATTAAAACAGATAAAACATTAAAACAGAAGGATCTTGAACAATAAGAAAACATTAGAAAGATCAAAGTCCAGCAAATCAAATTTTGCATCCTGTACTTCAATGTCCATCTTCTGTTGCTCATCACATAGTCAAGGTGGCTCAAAGATTCTAGGCATTCCCAGTCCCTGTTTGCAGCTCGAAGTTGTAGAAGCAGAGTTCCCTGAACCAGGCTGAATCTCCACTTGCAGCCATCCTCAGCATATGGCTTTGGCATCTCAAACAACACTCTGGGTTCTCCTCTGCAGCTATAAGCTTCACCTTTCCTTGCAGGACTCTACGCCTGCCGCTTGGTACCAAGCTTTTGCTGCTCTCCTTAAACCTCTCAGTAGGACGCCAAAACCAGTACCACCTGGGGGACGCTGCCAGATTCCAAAGCTAGGTTGGTCCACTCAAGCCATAGCTGTATCAACTTTGGTGCACTGCTTCTGGAAAACCTCTTTTTAGGCAGTCAAACTTGCAAAGGGCAAAATATGGCTTTACTTTGGGCTTTCAGCCTCTGGGTTTTCAAATCTGGGTTTTCAAACCACGGAATTGCAATATGGTGATTTTCCCGTCTTCCACCGTCCCAGTGCAAGTCACTAGGTTTTTCTTCACTGATGTTCATTTCTCTTAACAGCAGCCTACCCTTTCTGCTGCCTGCCCTTTCCACATCCAGAATTTCATGGCCACCAACACGGCCCTCCTCTGTCAAGCGAAGCGGTCCATCATCTTTAAATTCAGCTTTACCAAAGTCCTTATTCCCCTCATCACAAACTGAGCCCAAACGATTCACGACTCTCTCAGCATTTCATTATCCAAATGGTCCATTAAACTCTGCAGAACGATATTTGTAATCCACAAAGTCAAAATCTTCAAGCATTTTAAACTTTATCCAGTGAAACCTTTCAAAAGCCACAAAATCCACATAGTCAGACTTATCAGCAACACCCCACTTCCTGGGTACCAAATTCTGTTGCAGTCAGTCTGCAACGTTGCTGATAAATGACCATCAAACGGCTTAAGGAAACAAGGGGTTTATTTTCTTACTAATAGTCCAGTTTGACAGGAGAGCACGCACCAACACCAGGGCCAAACAAACTGGCCACACCATCTCTACATAATGGCTGACAGAGGGACAATCTTTGCTTGCCAGAACAGCATATCTGACCAAGCGTACATACACAAGGATGCCAACTTCTTCAACAGGCTCTCAGTATTTTATTCATCTGTCCAGGGCCCCACCATGGGCTGGACCTTCCCCATCAGGTAGACAATCTCCTGCAGTTTTGCTTTGGGCTTAACCCAACCATTAATTCTCCACAAACATGCCCAGAGCTCAAACCCTCAACTGTCAAGTTGACACCTGTGCCTAACTATGACAGTAAATAGTTCTTTAAGTCCTCATAGACTGGTCTCATGTAGGCGAAAACCTTCTAGAGTCCCAACAGAGACTCTAGATGCATTTCACACATTCAGCTTTAGTCCATACTATTATGTTTATTCTCAGCAACGCCTAAGGATCTAGAACACTTTGGGTCTCATAAATATTCAGAGGCAGGCGAAGGAGCAGCCAATCCACATAAACATGGATGGGTGGTTCAGCATCCTCAGCCTCCCGTCGGCAGTGAGAAGTAGAGATTTGGGTTCTTGCTTGCATGCATCATAACTATTCCAGGTCCCACCGGCTCTCCCACATGGGTGAGACAGAAATCTCTGGAAGCCTCCTACAGAGCTGGAATAGTAAGTGTCTGATTCTCACTCAGCAGGAGACATAGTCTTGGTCCAATCATTTCTTACTATGATTCACACCCCCACAGCATGCCCCTCCCTTTGGACACTACAATGAGCTAACTTTGAGGGCATCCTACCCTCTATCCCTGGCACTCTAAGGCTTTTTTTGACCACAATCCACAATATTTTAACATGTAGCTTAGGGAGAAAAAACTGTTAAACCCTACTTTGCTTCCTTATGCAACACACTCTAGAATGTTCGTTTTGATTCATCAAAAAGGGGAGGGGGTTCCCCACAATCCCATCAGCTGACTTATGAGGCTCTTCTAAAGGTGATGTGCTGAAAAACTCCTCTCTCATACCCTTCAGAGACACGCGACAGAGCTCACAGCGCAGCACCTCCCTGGCCTGCTTATAAATGGCTTCCAGCCACGCTCGGAAGCAAACCCTAACTCATGAGCTCGGACAGCAGGCTCCGTGGGACCCTGGCCTGCTTCTCAGAACTCATCTCCTCCCACTGCCCAGCACTCGCCGCCCCCAGCTGTGACTGCTGCCAATCACCCCTGAGATCTCCCCACCACAGAGGCTTAGCACCAACCATTTCCGCTGCCGAGATGATTGGGGGCGGGTCTCTCTCTCCACCTAGGGCTGTGTCGAGATAGAACTTCGGCTGCTGCCTTTGGTGGAGATCATGTCCAGGTAAGGAAGCTGAGCATCCACCCAGCCCACAACATCCATGACCAGGGGCAAGACGGGCCTTTCGGACTTTTTGAGGGGAAAGCAGATTGCTCTCCCAAAACTTTCTTCTGTATTAATCTGCCTCTAGTTTTGTTGCTCTGTATTTCAGGGAATAAAATATTCTATTTGGAAGATTTTTTTAAAGCTTACTTTAGTCTCTTTCCTTTTTGGCTTTTTGTTGTTGTTGTTCAGTACATGACTGTGTGTTCCATTCATCTGAAACATGCTTTTTATTTTTGAGACAAGGTCTCAACCTATAACCCAAGTTGACCTGTAACACTCTAAAACCCAGACTGGTTTTGAACCATGCTGATCCCCTGTGCCTCCATCTCCAGGTCTGGCATTGCAGGCACGAGCAAGCACAGTGGGCGGAAAGCATTTCTTAAGTGAGTGCTAAGTGTGGGGCCAGCAGTTACAAGGACAGTGGTCAACGGAAGGTGCAGTCACTGTGGTCAATAGATGGTTTAGCAAACGTAACATGTCAAGATTTCCCCATGAGCCTAAGAATGGAAATTTAGAGGAAGTTGGGGTGGAAAGATTTCCCAAGGCACAGCCTTGGCCCCCTGATTCAACAACTGAAGCTTGACTAGTGCCCACCCTGCACTCTACACAGACCAGTGGGGGAGGAGCCAACAGGCACCGCCTCAAGCTCTCCTTACTACTGTGACTTACTGAATCCACTTCATCTGCTGATGTTCTCCCCCCACCCCCATCTTCTGTAAAACTAGGAAGTTACTAAAGTCCTCCGGCTAAAAGTTTTTCTATGCTCCATAATTCTAAATTCCTTCTCCAAGGAAAGCAACTTCTTACACATGTGCTGAGAGATCTTGGGTATGTGAGAAAAAAATATATACAAAGTGTATGTGCCTGTGAAGGCCCAAGGGTGACATCAGGAGTCATCCTGGATTTCTCTACCTCCTTGTTGCTTTGCCCTGGTGTTTCCCAGGCTCCTCCTTCAGGGCTGGAAATTGTAGTCAGCTTCACTTCTACATGGCATTTTTACATGGGGTCCAAGGATCTTTTGCATTCAAGGTGAAGTCTTTAGCCCCCTGAGCATTTCCCCAGCTTGTGGCCAGATATCTTAAGATTCATGATTTGCCATTGTAAATATGCAAGTGAGGTTCAAGCTCCTTCTCCATTCAGAACTGCCGCAGGGAAGCCTTCTTTGATAAAGTGTCTGATACCAAGGCAACCCGTGTGAAGACGGCCCACCGAGTATTGGAGCAAAATCAGAAATATGCTCTGTTGGGCTGGTGAGATCGCTCAGCAGCTAAAGTACTTGCTCCCACATCTGGAGACCTGGGGTCTATTCCCAGAAACCCACCATGGAAGAACTGACTCCTGAAAGCTGTCTTTTGACTTCCACTCATGCTATATGGCAGTCATGTGTGTAACTTGTCTATTTTTCCTCAAATAAATAATTTTTAAAAATGTCCTGTACATTAAGGGCTTTCTTAATCTATAAATGGAATTATCACCTGGAGAGAAATGTTTTATTGAAAGAAAGATATTCTTCTCTGAAAGTCTTCAAAGTAACTGTTAAGCTGAGGAGCATTTCATCTATAGATGCTCTGTGATTTGCCAAGTTGTTCAGCATTACTAAGCCAATATTTAGCTTCTCCTCCATGCTGTGTTTGAACTCTGCCAGAAGAATCACAAAACAGGGGCTGGAGAGGTGGCTCAGGGGTTAAGCCTCTGCCTTGCAGGCAGAGGGTCCTGAGTTCAGATCCTAGACCCCACGTATAGATGCCAGGCAGAAACAGGAGGGCCTACGTTTCTGGTCCTGGTAAGGCGGAGCCTGTGAATCCCGGGGCAGAGTAAACAAGGAGGAGGTGGAGGCGGTCCATGGTGGTTCCCGAATTCGTCCTTGGTTCTACACACACACACACACACATACACACACATTCATGCACACACACGCATACATGCACAATTGAATAAATAATAAATAATAATTTAAAAATTAAAAAAAAAGAAGAATCACAAAACAAACTCAAGTAGTCTGATACCATACAAGAAACAAAAGAGAAAATGCAAAGTGCCCGGGACGTTTTCAGTGTTTGCTGCCGCTGGATCCTTGAAGGATCGCTGACTGCCCAGCAGTTATTGTGTTGGCAGCGAGCGTCTGCTGGGCAGCCAGCATCAAGCTCCTTTTCTTCTTTGAGATAAGATGGCTTCTCAGCCGACACGAGTCACCACAAGTGTGCTAGAACAGGGTGGGACGAAGCCAAAAGCAACTTTTAAAAAAAGCGAGATGGGTAATAAAGCAATTACAAATAATCTTCTGTAGTTTAATTATTTTCTATGTTAATTTAATGAGGGAGTCAGGGACTTTGAGAGTCAGGCTGGCGTTGAGGTAGTGGACACCCAAGGTGACGAGGGATGAAAGGGGGTCTCCTCGCCGGCTTCTTTGTGACACGTCTTGGAACAGCTTCTTTTGCATTCAGTGTTCTACTACTTTCTGAGATGATAAAGCTGCCAAAGACTTAGGGATGATCATTTCATCCAAGTTAGGGAATTTAAATAAACCAAGGAAGGGAAAAAAATCTAAATTTATATCAGCTAATCCTCACAAGGATACAAATAAAGCTTTTTTTTCACTTGTCTCATTTAGTCACTTTCTATGCCATTTTACACGTTTACCCTCATTAACTCTTTCCTTGTCGTCCCCCCCCCCCATTGGGCCAGCCCAGGAATAACAGTCTGGGAGGGAGTGAGCAGGGCATGGCTTAGCACATGGAACCAAAGATGGTGCTGGGAGCTAGTGTGCTGGGCGTAACCCTGTTTATATTACAGAGAGCCCTTATAGGAGTCGACATGTCTCCCTTATAGATATATGTTAAGTCTGACCTATGCAGCCTGCGTGCTGTGTGGACCATTAAGGTAATTGGCTGCTCGTTTTGCGCTCTGCAGTCTGCTGTCTATATAAACTGTTTTATTGCCCCCAATAAAGTGAGTCTTGCCTCCACAAGCTCCCTGCTGTGTCCAGAGTCCCCTGGATTTGGTTGGGGGGGTAGAGGACCTGCAGGGCATTTGCCTCTCTCCATCCTGACAACCTGGAGTCCTCTCAGTGTGTGTGTGTATGGGAAAACCAACCCACACATCTGGTGCCCCTTGTGAGGAGCTTCAGACTTCAGGGTGAGTGACACTCGGAAAATATAGGTAACTCAACTTGCAAACTCAACTTGCCAAAAGCACTGAGATCTGTGTTAAGAAGCCATGGTTTAGAAGTCTCAGACTCTACCGTTGCAGAGGTCTGGCGGCGGCCCTTGAATTAGCACCTTGGGTCCAGTCCTCTAATGTATTTTCATGGGCCACCTGGAATCGGGTGGGGAATCTAGCCAGAAGCAGAAGGAACATTTTGAGATTCCTTCAGGATTTTACCCCATTGTTTTTGCCCTCGAGGCAGAGTTCCTTCCCGATCTAATTCAGTCCCCACCAGAGCCAAAGTGGAGGTGGGACAGGCAAAGGGGAAGGAGGAGGAGGAGGAGCAGCCAGAACTGCTGCTTCGGGCTCCCTGGGCAGCTTCGAGGCCACCAACTCCCTACGCGGTGGCGCAGGAGCCAAAAGCAAGCTACCCCGGGTGTCCCGCTGCTGAGCGGCAGGGTGGGGAAAGCCGCAATGCCGCGGAGCAGTGCAGGGCGGGGAAACCCTCGGGGTTGGCGAGCATGCCCGTCCCTTGGAGGGATTCACACTGGGTGGCGCCTGGAGAGCTGCAGGTGGGGGAGCGGCTGATCACTCCTTGCACGGCGGCTCCTCTCATCCAGATTTAGCTCTGGTCATGGGGGAGGAGGGGCACACAGCCCAGAAGCTGGAGAAAAATGCAAGCAGCAGCTGCGGAGCGGACCGGTCGCCTGTATCCAGATTCAGCGCTACTCAAGGGGGAACCGGAGGAGGCAGGCGTCTCCCCTCAGATGCTCTCACCAAAATTTCTCCTGAATCCGCCCCCTGGGCTCACTGGTCCCGGTCAGGCTAAAGCAAGGAGTTCGGAGCTGGAGCCCACGTATCCAGTGCATGCCTACCCAGTTAACTTAGATCCAGAAGGCAATCGCCCCACAGTATGGTATCCCTGGGAAGCTAAGGATTTAAAGAAATTAAAGAGGGCAGTTCTAGAGAATGGCCCAAATTCTCCTTGGGTCAAGATGCTTCTTCAAGATTTAGCTCATCAACCCTGCACAACAAAATACTGGCTGGATGTGGCCAGAGCAGTGCTTTCCAATCCCACATTCGTTAAATGGACAGCTTGGAAAAAACTAGATAATAGTCCCTTTGAAGTGCCAATAACAGGCATTGTACAAAAACCTGGTGAGCCTCCCCTCCCCCAGCACGTATCAGGAAGAACAGTGTGCCATCAATCACCATTACTCGGGGGGGGGGGGTTGAGGAAGACTACGTACAAATTTCTCAATCCCTGCTTAGGAGGGCTCTGTGCAGGCAGGTGGGAACTGTCTCTGTATTTGTCTAAAGCTTGGTTTAAAAAAGCCTTTGCCCCTCATGCACTGGAGGGACCAGAAAACTCTTGCTTGGTTACCTACATTTACTATAATATATGTGTTTTATGTTTCAAAATAACAGCTGTGGCCACTTCGAATTTTATTGCATACTTATAATCACATTTTGGTTTTTGACTCTGTTCATTATTTGGCATGCCCAATTTAAATGCACGTACACACTTAAAAATGAATCATTTTGATAACATTAAAAGGCCTGAGTACGTACTGACTAAATATCTTGTTTTATCTTGATTTTTATGAAGCTTCACAAAAGGTGGTATTGTGTTTTTACCTAGAATCTGATAACATCACTTTTGTAATTCCTTTAAAAGTTTGTTTTCCTGTATGTAATGTCAACATATCTAATAGCCAAAAAGAAAAACTGATTTCTGAAAAATTCATTGGAATTTCTTCATTCTCCTGGTATGTATGAGCTCCTTTCCTTGGGGACAAGTCTGATTTCTAATTCCAGTTATACTCCTGTGTTCTGTTACAATCTTGCTAACTTAATTCGGATATAATGATTTTTAAGATGAGGCCTACTGTTATTGCCTCTTTTAAAGAATGTTTCTTACAGGATAACTAATGTAAAAACAGCAGGAAACCATCAAGTAGGATAAAGAAAATATTTAAAAAATGTATGGTACTTGGATGTGCAAGAGATTTAAAAAATGGTTTATAGGATAAAAAATCTCACTTAAAAATTTAAATGTGTACAGAAGGTTTATGAGTTGGTTACTTAGAAAAAATGTTAAAGTATGCTATAAAGGTTTATGGAGTGTTAGATTTATAAAAAGATTAAAAATTAGAGATGGTGATTAAAAGAAAATGTTATGAGTTATGCTTCCTCCATGCTATAGAAGAAAAGACATTGAACCTCAGAAATTAAAAATTAAGCTTCATCTATTCAAATGTATTTCAATTGTCTGTTTTGATTAAGCAGGAATTTGGTTACTCATAAAATCCTAACTTCTCTAGGGCAGGTAACCTAGGACCAAATTTGGGAAAAGGAAAGAAAAGAAAAAGAACCAGGAAGCAAAGAAATCAAAACTTGACAATTGCCTAAGGGGATAGATAGAATACCAATTGGCACTCCCAATCAGACCAACCCAGGACCCCTTCCGAAGGGGAAAGATGGGAAAGATGCTATAAATATGACCAAACTGGGGCTTTGAGACGGTTGCAAGCACAGGAAGCTTTCCTGTGGCCTATGTCTCAACTATGGGAATCTCCACTGGAGGAAGATTGCCCCCTGAACTCCAGGGCCCAGGGGGTCAAGCCCTCTGGTGGGGACCAATGAAATGGCCTGAAGCTCTTAGCTTTCCTCTGATGGGAAAAAGGAGTTTGCCTCTGATACCAGTGAAAGCCCAAAATGCCAGGTTAAGCATCTCATGAGAATCTTGGGTTTAACATGCAAATGGGAAGCCTCTTTGTTTTTAAAAGGGAGCACAAAATTCTAGTGCTCAACTTCCTTCCTAGGCTTTTGCCAATCTTTGATTTTACTAAAATGTTAATGATCAGGGAAATGAAAGGTTCATCAGTCACTCACAAAGTAACTACTGAGATTCCTTATGTGCTTAATGATGTTGCTTTTAGACATTCCCTCATTTAATAAAACAAAATAGACAGTTCACATTGTTTTAAACAGACTTTGAGATGTGATCATAAAGATTCACAGCTGCCAGAGGAAAAAGGTCTCCAGTATGTAGATTAGCTTTTGACTTTTACACCTTACAAACATGATTTTCTTTACTAACTCTTGCCTGTACCCACAGTAAGATTACTGAGCTTATTTGGTTTATCCCATGTGCCTTCCCAGATACAATGATTTAATCCTTGTGTAGATCTTAAAAGGTTAACCTGTGTTTTGTCTCTTTTAAAGGGACCTTGAAGTAATAAATCCATCTGTCAAAGATCTCTAGACCATCCCAGCACTTCATAGATGAGGACATCAGACTGCTTTCACTTTTATCCCAACTCAGCAGGAAGTAGCCAAAGAGCAGTCTCCGCCCCTCATCCCTTCAGCAGCCTGTGTCCTCAAATAGGTTAAGGGATAAAGTAGGCAGATTTAGAACAGCCATGCTGGGATGGGTCTCTCAAGGTCTTTGGAATTCCAAAAAGACATCCCCCTCTGCTGGATGACCCCATACCCAACCAAATTAAAGGCCCAATTACAAAAACAAAAAGGGGGAGTAAGCCCACACCAATAGCTAGGGTTGACATTATTTACCATCAACACTTTAGATTTTCAAAAGGGACAACTTGAATCAAGATTCCAAAAACACTGAGGAAGTCCTATCTATCAAAAGTTCCGTCAAGGAGGATCCTCATAAAGAAGACCCCAAAAAAATCATCCCCAGACTAAGAAAGAAAGAAAGAGGCAATGGTGGGCCAATCATCTGGCCGAGCAGAAAACAACTAGGACCAAATAACTTATAAGCCAAGGGGTGATGGCCCCCGAAGAAGCCTTCTCTTCTCTTATCGCTTCAGGAAATGCCAGCCTGTCACTGATAATAACCATCCTTCTGAGTCTTCAGCACATCTCTCAGCAGCACTCCATCAACAAGACCAAGCTACAGGCACTTATGGCCCTTGAACGTCCATGCCACGGCCCCCCCTGGAGATGTGGTTTAAGCTTAGACTACAGAGATTTGTGAGGCCTTGGTCTAAAAACGGACCAGGCAGGCCTATACTGTCTGTGTGGGCCCGTGCAACTTCCCCTAGCTACCTGCTGCCATGCCTGGCTCCGATGCCAACCTGCCTGACTGAGAAGACCAACTGGGGACAGGACAACAGCGAAAGCTCACGCTGGGACTTATGGAACATTGGACATATATATAGTTCATTATAAAATACAGTCTCTATTAAAACAAAAAGGGGGAGATGTCAGGGCCTGCCCAGGAATAACAGTCTGGGAGGGAGTGAGGAGAGCGTGGCTTAGCACACAGGACCAAAGATGGTGCTGGGAGCTAGTGTGCTGGGCGTAACCCTGCTTATATTACATGAGAGCCCTAATTGGCTTATAGGAGTCTGCATGTCTCCCTTATAGATATACGTTAAGTCTGACCTATGCAGCCTGCATGCTGTGTTGACCATTAAGGTAATTGGCTGCTGGTTTTGTGCCCTGCAGTCTGCTGTCTATATAAACTGTTTTATTGCCCCCAATAAAGTGAGACTTGCCTCAATAAGCTCCCTGCTGTGTCTGGAGTCCCCTGGATTTGGATGGGGGGGCAGAGGACCTGCAGCGCATTCGCCTTTCTCTGCCCTGATGGCCTGGAGTCAGTGTGTGTGTGTGCGTGAGAAAACCAGCCCACGCACCCCCACACACACACACACACTCACGCACTCACATCCTCAGACTAAAGCAGCAGAAGACCACAACGCAAAGCCTTAGAAACAGTAGCATAAATGAATGGGTCATCAAAGTAGAAGAAAACCCAGGAAAATCACAGAACAGAGAGCTGAGCTGCTTCCCAGATCACAAGGTACCCACACCGAGCCTATCACAGACCCCAGGGCACCCACAGTGAGCCAATCACAGACCAGAGAGAACCTACAGCGAGCCAATCACAGACCCCAGGGCACCCACAGTGAGCCAATCACAGACCAGAGAGAATCTACAATGAACCAATCACAGACCACAGGGCACCCACAGTGAGCCAATCACAGACCAGAGGGAACCTACAGTGAGCCAATCACAGACCAGAGGGAACCTACAGTGAGCCAATCACAGACCAGAGGGAACCTACAGTGAGCCAATCATAGACCAGAGGGAACCTACAGTGACCCCAGGGCACCCATAGTGCCAATCACAGAACAGAGAGCACTCACCATGAGCTGCCCAGCCTACTTTTCTCTCAAGTAAATCTCTGGATTAGTCACCTACTGCTGGAAGCCATCCACGAAGGGTCCAACTTCAGAGATATCTCAAATGCACCAGGCAGACACGCTTGTGCACTAAAAACACCAACGATGTCTACCAGAGATGATTGAGAGGACACAGGCAGACCTCATCCACAGCACTGTCCGGGTGACTTCCTGTGCCTCCACATGTGTCTGCTGAATGATGATACAACCATTTTTCAGATCAAACCCTATCCATTTTCACCCATCTTTTCAAATACAAGAAAAGAGCTTCTTTGCCGACTCTTACCCACCCACTTGTATGTTACCTGTCAGAGATTAAGCTCTGTTGAAAGGAGCTGGAAAATCAAGCATGAAGATATTAAGTCTGATTTTTCCAAATATCATGAACTTCCAGTAAAAAAAAATGGACAGAGAGAGAGAGAGAGAGAGAAAGAGGGAGAGAGAGACTAGCTATTACCAGGAAAGGAAGTGAGATAAGGAAACTGTCCATCGGATAGATATCTTCAGCTTTAGATAGTCAAGACTAACCCTCGGGGAAACATTTATTTCAAGAAATTATATTCCAGAATCGATCAGTTAATCAGGATTGACCCAGAACTAGAAGATCGCCTGCCTTCTGGAAGGATCTCGGGAAGTTCTCTCTTTTCACGGTCCATCATTTGAACCTCGGCAGCAGCCCCCAGATGCACTGGTCCAGCCTACGCACTCACCACGCACCATCCGCTGATGCATCTGCTGATGCATCTAGGCTGTCACAACACACAAACTCTGGGAAGTGCCAGTCTCGGAATATGGCTACCAGCTCCTCTCCTCCAATGATCTTAACAAGAGCGGTCGGTACCTTTTGGCTTGTCGTTGCTGCCATGGCGACAGGCTGGCGAAATGGTCCTGCAGTGCTTTCTTACTGTTCTGAAAACAACCAAGTGTCTCTCTAACACAGATCAGTCTTTATTTTGTGAAGTTGATGGTGTGACTCAGAGCACTGTGAGCATCAACTCGTTCTGAATGATCTTGTGAGATTCTAAAATGACAGGGCCTTTTCCTGTCTCAAGCAGAAGAGCGTGTACCTTTCCTTGAAGGGAAGCTCCTTTGTAAGCAATGGCATGCATATGGACATGGTAATACTTAGCTCTCATTTTAATGCAAAAATCAGGAAAAAAATAAGTTTGCAGGAGTAAAGAGTGTGTGCTGGTGGGGGAGGGGGCTCAGTGAATGTTTGAAAACAGGCTGGTTTCCTGGTCTCCCGTTCTGAGATCCCCAGAAGGTGCTTCACAAAGTCGGTTCCCCACCCATCTCCCAGCATGTCTGGTGTACAAGCAGGACGTGTGGACCACTGGCAAGATCGCTGGGCCTGCGAGCTTGCTGACTGGCCTACCTGTGCCAGCGGGTGGGGAGTGTTTTGAGATCTAGAACTTTCCAAGCTGCCATCCTGACACCATCTTCTCAGAGGACTGAGCATAAACATGCACAGCGTTGCAGATGTGTCACGGCTTCCTCCAGTCTGCCAGTCCAGCTGGGTTTCAAACACACAGCGACATGATGAGGGGTGGAATCTGCGTGTCACAAAAACACAGCCCTCGGCTGACCGCGGGGGGGGGGGGATGCATCAGCTGACTGTGGCATATGTTGCCCCACAGCCTTGGCAAGAGCCATCCAAACAGCATTTGTTCCTAAGACATGTGTCTTCCCTTTCCAAGGTCAGACTACAGCTGCCTACAGGAGCCGCACCACACATCCTGGCCTGCAGACGTGCAGGGACGAGCCCAGGGCTGGCATAAAACCAAAATGATAAAGAATACTCCAGAATGGGGGGGAGGGGGAGGGAGCACTGGGAGACCGGGAGGAGGGGGGAAAGGAAGGGGAAAAGGCAGGAGGGAGCAAGAGGGTGCAGGGAGGGGTGGAGGGAGGGAGGGGAATGGGGTACTTATCAACTTTGTATGAGTGGAAGAAATAAAAAAAAAAAAACCAAAATGACACCGAGGGTCAAGGTCTGCGTGCCACAGCCCCTCCCTCGTGGTATCTTTTGTTTCTTCACATGTGTAAAGAATTAGGTCAGTTCAAACACGAAGCAAAAGCAAATCCACTCCAGGCTTAAAAAAAAAAAAAACAAAAAACTAATTCATTTTGCCATTTTGAATTAACTAAAACATTAAAGTTCCAGTTCCCATTCATGATGTTAGAATCAGTGCCCTTATATTGGACACTTATATACATAACCTCATTGAAAAGCCAGGTGATTTGGTTTTGTTTCTAAGTGTCTTAGCTTTTGGTTACTGCATTTTCTCTACCAACTTTAGAAAATACTAAAAAGGCCTGTGGATGTGGTTCAGTTGGCAGAGTGCTTGCACAAAGCCCTAGGCCTGATCTCCAGCACCCCATAAGCTGGGTGTGAGGGTGCATGCCTGTCACCTTAGGGCTCTGGGGGAAGGAGGATCAGGAGCTCAGTCTTCCTCACAGCAAGAGGAGTTGAGGCCGGCGTGGAACTAGGAGACCCGGCCTCAGATCAAAGGTTAGAATCTAGTTCATGGATCCCTACTTCTATCTTTAGGACCCCAGGAGACCAGGGCAGGTGGTCTGCCTGAAGTCTCACAAATACCAAGATTTCTAAAGTCCCAGTTCACCGAATGCACACCGCCACAGACCAGAGTTCAAGATTGGCTGTGGCTTTTGTCTTTAAGTTAGAAACAGTCCTTTTCCACAAACTAAGAAAAATTTAACTCGGATTTTTAAAAAAAAAGCTACCAAGAAAGATTCTCAAAATGTCCTGGGTGGTTTTCGGCAGTATGGACCTGTGTCAGTCATGAGCCAGAGCTGCTGTTGACATTTACTTTGTAGGGTTCCCCTTCAGGGACAGCGACTCCCCTCTGCCCACCCAGCAAGAGCAAGCTCAAGTGCAAAGACTCCTCCTCTTGAGAGACAGCGGCCTCCATGCTAACTTTCAGCAGGATCCCACCCCTTGAAGAAAACACACAGTAGTCCAGCCTAATTAGATGTGCCGCCAACGCAGTGGAAGTTACCAGAACGGCGGTCACTTATCAGCAGCCATCAGTGAGTGCGGCAATGTTTGATATCAGTGAGTGCTGCAAATGTCCCTCACAAACCTACATGGTTCCCCCCCAGCCCGTTTTGGAAGGTGACAGAAACTTCAAGGAATGGGACCTAGCCTGAGAAACGGCTCAGCTCACTGGATATTGGGGGGAAAAACCAGAGGGGGGGCTTTGAAGGTTCTCACCACATCTGCTACCTTTCCCTCTACCTGTCTACCATGAGGATGGCAGCTTCTGATTGGATGTTGGCATCGTGTGTTTAGATGGATTAATATGATCTCATCCAAAACACAGGTGATGTGGTGCTGCCCAGCATCTTGGCTTTGGGCACAGTGTATTTTCTCTGAAAACTTTTACAAAAGGCCTGGGGATGCGGCCCAGGTAGCAGAGTGCCTGCGAAGCAAGCGCAAAACTCCCAGCACCCGTCCTCACTGCAACCGCGGACCCCACGAGCAACCCAAGACCACGTGCTGGCGCTGGGAAATGACTGGGCCCAGATGTATCTTTCTTCCAGGGACAGAAAGCCTGACACAGGCCAGGGAATGCCTGGCGCCCAGTGGAGGCCTGGAGCCCATGTGGTGGGGAGAAAGCATCTTCCAAAAGCTGTCCTTCTACCTCCTCTCTAGCAAGTAAGTGGGATGTTAAAAATAAAAAGGAGGAAAATGGAGGCAAAAGAAAGGAGAGGAGAAAACAGACAAGAAGAGAATAGAAGAGAATAAAGGAGGCGAGGCGAGGCAAAGCTAAGCCAAGCACTGGCAGTGTCCGCCTGAGCTAAGCGTTGCCAAAGGCACCTGAGGGGATGGAGAAGATGATTTCTGTCCCTTAGCAGCTGCTCACACGGGACTCCACATGCTCCCAAGCAGGCTGGTCATCGTTTTACAAGGAATTGCAAAGCATAGCTCAACTTTCAAAATTTGAAAATTCAACATTTCACATTTGAAAATTTCACTAGAATGTTTCTGGCTTTACTTGCATGATCACGCGGGTCAGGCCTGTGGGATCCACACAGGGTCCATGCGGGCACCCAAGGTTCACCCAGTCTCCACGGACTGCTCAGCTGGGAAAGGGAAGACAAGCCACCTGGGTGGGCCCTGGCATGAGAAACTCACTTTCCCGGATGCCCCTCCCACCCGCAGGTCTGTGTGCTTGCTCTTGCCTATCTGTTCCGGTTATCAGAGGAGTCCTGCAGACCCTGCACTCGTGAGCTGCTCATGTGCAGAGACAGATGTCTATGGCATGATCTAGCCCAGGGAAGGGTAAGGACTGTGGGCTATCCTTGCCTCCTATTTTATTCTTTTGAGTAGGCGGGTGGAGGGAAGTGCACACATACATGCCAGGACACGTGAGCAGAGGGCAGAGGACACCTTTCCGAAGTCAGTTCTCCCCTTCCCACAGTGTGGGCTTGTGGGCAGGAGCCTTATCCTCTGAGCCATCTCGCCAGCCTGGCTCCTGTGAGGTGGAGCCTGCGAGATGCTTGTGACAGCGATGATGCCCTTTCAAGAGGCCAGGGAGTCGGCAGCCCATTTCCTCTCTGCGAAGACGCAGGCTGAGTTGGGGGTTTGCAGTTCATGGACCTGCAGAGACTGCAGACTTCAGCGTCTAAGGTGTCAGGCACCAAGTGCTCATTGCTGGACCAGACCCATGGCGTTTCCTTACAGCAGCGTGGCCTGATTGAGAGAGCCAGGAAGGGTCAATCAGAAGCATATGGACAGCACACAGAAGGTGCTAGAAGACAGCCGGGTTCGCACCAAGTCCTGCACTAGACCAACAGCATAGGGGAAGGGCCAGAGAGGAGCCCCAGGGGTTCCTCTGTACTTACCCTGAGAGTTCCTGCTGCAGGCACTGAAATCCACCAGCCGCTTTGTTTTTATCTGCTCACAATCCTGGAAGCACAGACCTTAGGCTGTGCATGTGACAAAGTCACATTTAAAATGCTGCAGTGCCTCTGTGTTCTGTGACGGCTGCCTGAAGTTCTTTGATGCTTAATTCCCTCTGAAAAGAATGAATTAACGACAAACAATGAACGTGTCCTCCAAACCATTCTTGTTAGATCATCAGAAAAGTAATGGCTAACTATGAGGTTTTTAAAAATCAGTGTCACTATTTAAAAACCATAAAGCTGTCCCTTGGCCTCCTCACATGCACTGAGGTACACGTGCACACACACACACACACAGACACACAGACACACACACACACACGCAGACACACACACACACACACACACACACACACACACACACACACACACACACAGAGAGAGACAGATATGAAAAGCATGGGTGGGAAAACCCCCGGGACTGAGTGGATGTTTCATTGTTCTATGTTGGTTGGCCCAGTAACATCAAAATTTAAAAACACACTTCCTAAACCCAGATCAAAATTTTGATTATCATGATATAGTCTATCTTTACTTTTAAATGATCAAATGAACTGTTAAGGTATCTAATTCTGTTCAGTTCAGATAATCTCTCTATTAAAATTATTTCTTGGTTCTAAAAGACCAAGTGAGTTGGTGATGGATGTGTTTTGACATGATTGTGCGGCCCAAGGCAGTGCTTGGTCAGCACCCAAGGAAAACCCTGTGGGAACGTGGGGTGGCAGCAAGACCACGAGTCCTGAGTAAGAACCACGGTCACACGCCGCTAGACACAGAGAACGTGCGCCAGGCAGAGAGAGGCAGGAACAATGCTCATATCCCAGTGGAGGGTTGCGAACGTCTTCGAAGCTCTGAAAGATACAGAAAAGGGGCAAGCATTGCTCTGTCTTTGCTAGTCTTCTAGAGGTGTCTGTCCACTTACACGGTGTCCTTCCTGGGCCTCCTCAGGCCACTGCCTGGCATGGTGCCATCTTGTACTTCTCCCCAGTAACCAAGTAAGCTAAGGGGCGTTTCGTGTGGCTGATTGAAACATTCCATCTCAGAGGGCGGCTCCTTAAGTCTCAAGAGGTTCCTGGCTGTGACAAGATTCACAAAGGCCCATTCCCCAAGGGTGTGGAAATCGTCCCCAGCTACACAGGAAGGAGGTCACCTGGTCAGCAGAGCCAAGCTGGCCGCCAGCTATACAGACAGCTCTGAGCTGTAGATTCTGTGTGGCCACCTATCTCAGGGTAACTCCTGTAAGTGACCCTCATCCAAACTCCTAAAGTAACCCCAATAAATGCCTGGTTTCAACAAGCTGAACTTCAGTGTAATCATTGCTTGTGTCTGTCACGTGTTGTCTGTCTTGGGCAGATGGACCTGTGTGGAGGACCTTCCCAGCAAAGTGTCACTCAACATCCCTGAAGCATCTTTTGTTACCAAGATGACTGGGGTCACAGTGTGCAAAGTCAAACTTCACTCTGTGTCTGTCAGTTAGTTAAACCTGGCAGAGGAAAACTGGGGCTATATTCTTCCTTGTCTCTAAAGTGAATGACCATACATCCACTTGTATAATTATACTTAAATTTGCATCACCAGTGGCCAGAGATAGGAGGTGGGTATTTATGATAATCTTGGTGGTTCACTTGACTGAATTTGGGATTAATTAATGGATCAGCCATCAGACCATGTGCAGAGATGATCTAGAGTAAGATATTGGAAATACAATGACCAGCCCTAGATGTGGATGGAATCTTTTAGTATTAGACAAGATAAAAAGGAAGCACAAGAAAGAAGGGTTTAGGCTCTCTCTCTCTCTCTCTCTCTCTCTCTCTCTCTGTCTCTGTCTCTCTCTCTCTGTCACTCTTGCTCTATGCTGGCAAACTAATGTTCCCTGCTGCCATTCTTTGCCACCATCAGAACTCAACTTCTTTGACCCTCCATGTAACTGAAGTTCAGAGGTTCTCCAAGAATCCTCTGGCCTTGAGCACCACCCTGGGAGACAGTTGAGATGCTCAGATCCTGAACTAAGCAGCTATAGGCGACATTCCTGGGCTATTTAGACCTCATGCCATAGATGACCCAATACATCACACACACACACACACACACACACACACACACACACACACACACCGGTTATGTTCCTCCAGCGAGTCCTGGAGCCCTGACTCACACAGTCTCTAACGCTGCTCCCCACATAGCCACACTTCTAGGCCTGGAGTTTACTCCAACGGATCCAGCTGAAAGGCAGCCACAGTGTTTTCACTCAGAAGAACATTTTGCAAAGTGCCCACAAAAGCCTGATGCCACTCTAGGTTCAGAGCTCTTGAGAGGGCTGGAGAGCACAGATGGGCGTCTCCTGCAGGATTTGGACAGAGCTAGCCAGTCTGCAGGATTCCCAATAGCAAGCAAAAGACCTACCTCCCGGATACTCGAATCCTTAGTAAACAGCCTGTATATGCGCCTACAGCTACATCTGACAAGAAGAATCCATGGAAGGCCACGAGACCCCGAGATCTGTGGATAGACTTGAGGAAGAGGCTTCCAAAGCACCCCTGACATGCCCCTCTCTCACTTCACAAAGAACTTTCACATCCATCCACTTCATGCCCACACAGGCAGGGACCCCACAAGAAAACCGAAGCTCAGCCCTGTGTGTCCAGTCCCAGGTCACCCAAAGCCAGCAGCAGAGCCCAGTGCATGCAAGCACCAGCCAAGGTCCTCCCGCGCCCCACGTCTCTCCCTCATGGGGAGGTGGAGAGACATCACTTTCTTAGAATTCATGGGACCCCAGTGTCTACAAAGACTGGAGGAGACTCCTTTTTCCTGAAGACTTGCTTTAAAAATTCAGCGTTTCTCTGCGTGTTGCTGATAAGGTCACAACCAAGGGGTTTTATTTTACCTTAAGATTGTCCGGTTACAGTTCCTTGTGCAGACTGGCAGGAGAGTCCACACCAACACCAAGGTCTAGGGAATTACCCACACCATAGCTATGTGACAGTCTAGGGAATTAGTTACACCATATCCACAGGACAACAGTGAGACAGTCCTCTTTGCCAGACCAGTATGTTTGGTCAAGTACACAAGGATGCCAACTTCCCTAACCAGCTCCTTCCATCTTATTCCCTGCCCGGAGACTATCTCGCCCACCAAAGAGACAACCTTCTGCAGGCTTATTTCATGTATGAAACTCAAAGAATTTTTTAAAAAATGGAAAATAAGAAAAAGAAAAGAGCTGTTAAATTAGAAATTGCCATCATGGTTGAAAAGATAAACAACATAAGGTGACAAAGCTAGGGGGCTCCCACCTTCCTGCGATGTGGTCAAGTGCTCGGAGTTCCAGTGAGTTGGAAAGCTGGACGTTCCTCAGAAGGTTAAGGCCAAAGTGATCACATGACCCAGTGAACCTACTCCTAGATAAACACATAAAGAAGCAAGAACATATGTCCATAGGACCATCTACACACAGGTGTTCCTAGTGGCACCATTCTTGATTGCTAAGAAGTCCCAACAGCCCAAATGCCCATCAGCTGATCAATTCACCAAATGTGACAGATACAAGGGAGTGTTATTCTGCAATAAAAAGAAAGGAAGTCCTGACACATGCCAGGACTTGGGTGAATCTCAACCTGAACAAAACACGTCAGTTATCAAAAGACCGTGTGACTCCTGATCCCTTATGAAGACTGGAATAGAAGAGAAAATGACCAGAGAGTACCCAGGCCTAGAATAACAGGGAAAAGACTTTGCTGTCTTCTGAAGGCTAAGTTCAAGCTCTCTGGCAAAAGGTGCACAATCATTTCATGTCATAGCTAGGCACAGGTGTCAACTTGACTGTTGAGGGTTTAAGCTCTGGGCACATTTGTGGAGAATTAGTGGTTGGGTTAAGCCCAGAGCAAACCTATAGGAAGTTGTCTAGCTGATGGGAAAGGCCCAGCCCATGGTGGGTGGGACTAAGCCCTGGACAAATGAATAAAATATTGAGAGCTGGTTGAGAAAATTGGAATCCTTTTGTACACTTGGCCAGACATGCTGGTCTGGCAAGTAAGGATCATCTCTCTCAGCCATTATGTAGAGATGGTGTGGCCAGTTCCTCAGCCCTGGTGTTGGTGTGTGCTCTCCCGTCAAACTGGGCTGAGAACTGTAACTGGACCCCTTGTTCCCTTAAGCTGTTTGATGGTCATTTATCAGAAACCATGCAGATGAAGTGCAACATTTCACTACACCAAACCCATGGCATTCCCACTGTAAGAAGGTGAACGCCACACATCTCAGGCACACAGCACTCAAAGTCAAAGAAATGAGCTCTTCTGTGATTCAGACATTCTGAAGCATATGAATCCCAGCACTTAGAACCAGGTCACCTCATTAATGCATACACACACACGCACACACAGTCACACGCACACACAGTCACACAGTCACAGAATTAAAATTGAAGAAAAGTAATTTGTGGACCTACAAGTGCTTATTTGCTTATTTGATGGTCTTCCTCCATTTCAGATAACGCCTTGTTTTTCTTTTCCAGAAGATCTATATCCATGGCGTCCTTGATGTTCTAATGTGAAGGAGCTGGACTTTAGATTCGGCATCTAGACACACAGAGGGGCATCTCCATCAAAGTCTCTCTGAGCTCACGATATGTTTACCACTAACATTGTGCTCTGGAGATGAGGGGTGGGCGCCCTGTCATCCCTACACCTGGGAGACAGAAGCAGAATAGACCCAAGTTCAAGCACCATCTACAGATCGAGCTACAGGAGGGTTGGCGAGATCGCAGCCTCTAACAAAAACCAGCGGCGATCTATTTTTTTAACCTTTAAGACTTTGCTCAGCTACAACACTGCAGTGTCCACTCACCCCCGGCGTGGCGTGTTTCAGCCCACTCACACACTCATTCACACGACTGCACAGCCTGCTGCAGTGATGAAGAAAGGCAAGGTCCAGCTATCCCCGCCTCCGCCTCAGTTTCCCAGAGACTCGGCAACGGGACAGGGAGTTTGTCTGAGGCAAATCTTGTTTATTGGGAGGATAACAAAGGACTTATATAGACAAAGGACCGGGCATCCAATTGTGTCACAAGGTCAACACATCCTACAGGTGCTAATGGTCAAGTTCAATGCCACTTAGCACAGAGGGCAGGTAGAACCTGAAAGCCAATTAGGGCTGTCTGTAATGTGATCAGGGTAACACCCAAGACCCTTGCTCTCAGCGCCATCTTTAGTCCCATGTGCTCGGCCATGCCCTGGGGCAAATCCTGAGCTGGCCCCACACCACACAATCGTTGAGGGAGCATCCCAGAATGCTCTCGGCCTTACTTCCTGCCTTCCCTCCACCCCTGCCTTGGCCACTCCTCCGTAGTCATTGCTCTGAACCTGTCAGTCTCAGTTCTCACAACCAAACCATTGGATGAAGAGCAAGCTCGGTCTTCCGCCCTATCTTTCCAGATCCGTCCCCCTGCACGGCCAGCCCCACAACTTCCGGCCCCCTGTGTTTGGCTGGGGCTTGCTTTGGTCATGACCATGACCATCCCAGCAGGCCTCAGACCCCTCACCCAGCCTTTGCTCTTGGCGTTCACGTTAGCTTGTCACTATTTGATGCCAGCATTCTCCTAGACATATCATGAAAGAATAAACAGATGCACGGATCATGCCTGAGTGTCGTGACCTTTGACCTCCATGTTTACCGCTGACCATGTCCCACAGTCCTCACATGCTCACATTGAAAATTATGGTAAATAAGGGTTAGAAAGATGCCAAGCTGCCACCCCCAAGTCTAGCTGACCTGTTTCTGCAAATTATTAGACTTGTCACTTGTGTGTGTGTGTGTGCTAAAGGACAACGTGCAAGAGTTGGTTCTCATCTTCTTTTGTGCCTAGGGATCAAACTCAGGTCTTCAGGCTGGGTGGCAAGCACCTTTACCCACTGAGTCATCTTGCAGGCCCCATTTGTGCACATTTTTTTCTTTTCTTTTTTTTTAATTTTTTATTATTTATTTATTCAATTGTGCATGTATACATGTGTGCGCGTGTGTGTATGTATGGGTGTGTATGTATAAGTAGAACCATGGACGAATTTGGGAACCACCGTGGACCACCTCAACCTCCTCCTTGTTTACTCTGTCGAAAGATTCACAGGCTCCGCCCTACCAGGACCAGAAGTGCAGGCTGCCCCCGCTTCCGCCTGGCGTCTATACGTGGGGTCTAGGATCAGAACTTGGGACCTTCTGCCTGCAAGGCAGAGGCTTAACCCCTGAGCCACCTCTCCAGCCCCCCATTTGTGCACATTTTTATTAGAGCACAGATGTGCTGCATGTTTGTGCATCATCCGTCATGCCTCGTGCAACATCATGCTCTAGGCATGGGGTGGGGGCGAACGCCTGCGATCTGTCACTCAGAGGCAGAGGGTGAAGGCCTTTGGTGAAAGCCTAATGGAAGAAAAGACTTATGGGTTGAGGAAGAGGCATGTAGGACAGGCTGAGGTAGTAACAGGAAAACCTTGAGACTGTGGAATGCAGCCAGGCAGGAGCCTCCTATAAGGTAAGTATGACAAAAAATTTTTCAGCTTAACAGCAAAAGAACAAGAATGGACAGTCTCTGTACAGAGGAGCACAGAGAGGGGAAGACAGGACAAAATAATACCCTGGGTTGCTCCACCTTGAACCCAGAGACAATTAAACAACACTAGAAGTAACAGGCACGTGACACTCCCTGAAAGTTATTGGACACAAAGGTATCAAAGACCCCCAAACAGTATAGGCTTTGACATTGTTCTTGGCTGCCCCCCCCCGAAGCTGACAGTAAGACCCTATTACTGAAGATGCAACATACATGGGCCACAGGACATGGACCAGACACACTGGCTGGAACTAGTCTGGAAGCTCCTCCTTACTGGATAGCTCGTAAAGTATCAGGTCGTGGGAGGTAGGGGGGCTGGAGAGGTGACTCAGGGGTTAAGCCTCTGCCTTGCAGGCAGAAGGTCCTGAGTTCAGATCCTAGACCCCACGTATAGAAGCCGGGTGGAAGCGGGGCGGCCTGCGTTTCTGGTCCTGGTAGGGCGGAGCCTGTGAATCCCAGAGCAGAGTAAACAAGGAGGAGGTAGAGGCGTCCATGGTGGTTCCCGAATTCGTCTGTGGTTCTACACACACACACACACACACACACACACACACACACAATTGAATAACAAAAAAGGAAAGTACCAGATCACACCATAGAAGTTATCAGAGGAGCAAAGCAATAAAAAGTCTCACCAGTCTGTGAACTCTGATCAGATGTAAGGGCTGCTTGTCATAAGGAAACATATTCCTGTTACCGTAAACTAGAATAAGAGCTTCTGAAAGGGGAGAATGTTGGTCCCAGGGGAAATAGGCTATGAATGTTTAGCTAAGACACTAAGACAAGCTGCTTTTTTAACATGTTACTATACCCACAGATTGGAGAAGCGCTCAGCACGTGAAGCATCTTTCTGCAAAAGAAGGTGTTTACTACAGACACACACCTGGCCAAACTGCAGAAAAGAAGCGACTGCAGACTGTTTGGGCCTAAGCAGGACAGTTTAAGCCACAGCCTACCTCCCCCTGAGCCCAAGACTCAGAACACACTGCAGAAGAGGCAATAAGATTCTAAGAGCCAAAAGTGAGACAAAGGTGGGCCAGGCATTATCTCCTGGGCATGACAGGCCCGAGGTACCTGTGATCCCATGGCAGGTGTGCAGACTTGCCCAGCAACTGCACAAGAACTGACCCGTCAACATTTCACCAGGAAGATCTCAAGAAGCTCCACACCTCGCCGAGACTGAGGAGAACCAATGCTGATGGAAGAAAAGGAGGATGCGGCCTCAGTGGTACACTCACTGATCCAGCACGCTTGCTGGTGAAGCGTGTCAGGTGCATGTCATCAGAGACGAACTAGGTGAGACACAGTGGGCCCACGCACATGGAAGATTTGAAGCTAGGAGGGAGTCGACAGGAGATGGAGGGTTGTCAGGGGAAAGGAGGGGGATGGGAATGGGGGGCAAAGGAGAAAGAAAAAAGAAAATGTAAAGGTGTGTATTAAATGACCTTCCATAAAAAGGCTTCCTGGTCAGGACTGTAGCTCATTGGCAGAGTGCTTGCCTAGGATATGTGTACGACCCTGAGTTTAGTGCCTGGTATCTCCAAAAGCAAAGCCAAAAAAAAAAAAAATGAATTGTAGTGTAGCAGTTACTCTTCTCTGTTGTCGTGAGTCTCTGTTGTCATGAAACATCACTGAGATTCAAACAACTTAAGGGGAGAAAAGGAGATTTATTAAGCTTACAGTTCCAGAGGGAAGACCCAGTGCCCTTGGTGTTGGGAAGTGTGTAGCAGGCAGAAGCTGGAGGAGCTAAGTCATTCAGATGTCAGGGAGGCTGAGAGCTGCAAAACTGTCTACTGCAAGAGAAGACCTTCACACAATGGGGTGGAGCTAACCCATCTCAAGGCCCACCCCTGGAATTGCCTTCCTCCAGCAAGGCTCCACCTCCTAAAGATGCCATGACCTTCCCAGACAACCGAAGATTCAAACATGAGCCTGTGCGGGACAGCTCACATCTCAAACCATGACAGAGTACAGAAGAATTAAAATGTTTTAGAAGTTCTCCAGTTCCTGACATATTTTAGCTTTTCTCTTTCCTCAAGTGCCCAATAGCTCTTCCAACATTCTTACTAGCAAGACGACTTGAGTTCGAATTTGCCAGACCCTATGTAAAAATGACGGATGGTGTGTTGAGCCACCTGTAATTCCAGCCACAGAAGGCTAAGATCTGCATTCTCAGAGCAAGTTGGCTAATCAAATCAGCCTTAGCAGTAAGCTCTAGGATTAGAGATCCTGGCTCACAATAGGATGGAAAAGCAATCGAGAATGATTCTTGGTATCAGCCTCAGTTTTCCATATGTACATGTACGTATGTGTGCCCTACCACAAACATGCATATGCCTCCCGCGAAAATGGAAAAAGAAATCAAAATATATCTATGTGGGATTTTTCCTTTAATATAACAACTTACTAGCTTTATCTGTTCTTCTAATGATTTCTCTTACTCAAAAATACCACAAAGAATTATTTTTATAGATTATATTAATATTTGCTGATGCATATAATGTCTAATATGAATGACTTACATGAATTACCTTTCTTTAAAAAGTTTTTATTTGAGGGGCTGGAAAGATGGCTCAGGGATTAAGACTCTGACTCACAAACAGAAGTGTCCGGGCTCACGAACCAGCGTAAACCCAGACTTACGTGCAGGATACAGTGGTAGGAATTGGTCAGGCATCGGGTCAGAGGGAACCTAGGATGTCCATCATCCAAGCTGACTTAATGTAGCATACACAGTATTTATAGGAAAACAGTCAAGGAACAGGATCAAATTCAGGAAAACATCAGAGAAGAGCAGGACCAAATTCTTTACAGGATTGTGTAAAACATGTACTTGCTTTGGGACCAGACAGGCTGTCTCCAGGTAGAGTAAGTAGGCATGGCACCTGTTGCTAGAACGGAATGGACAATGTGTGCCTCAAAACAGAGTTACTTGGTCCAGGCATAAGCATATCTCAGAAAAGCAGGAAGGAACTGTTGGGAGAGGAACAGTCCAGCCGGTTTCTAAGAAAAACACAAGCCATCCAAGAACAGAGCTGGAAGTGATCCCTACTCCCAAGGGGAGGAGTCAGGCCTGCCATTGTCTTGCAGACAAGAGGCAAGCTCAACCCCCCAGGGGAGGAGTCCCTAGTGACAGCCAGTTTCAGATGCTAATGTATCCTCCAGAGAGTAGGCTTTGGGTCTGACAACCCCCACACAGAAGGTCCTGAGGTTGGGTCCCAGATCCCACATAAAAATATCAGGTGGAAACAGCGTCGGCCTGCACTTCCAGCCCTGGTGGGCGGAGCCTGGGAAATGCCAGAGCAAAGCAAAAAGGAGATAGAAGCAATCCAGGGTAATTCCCAAAGTTACCCTTGATCTTCCACAGGGACGCACAAGGTCTTCTGACACATACAGACAGACACACACACACATACTAAATAAATAAATATTTTAAAAGCATTTATTTGAAATTAGAGAGAGACAGGCAGATAGCGCTAAAGAGAGAGGGGGGGCACGTACATCATGCCATGGCAAATGGACGCAGGTCAGATGACAACTCTTGCAAGTCAGTTCTCTCCTCCCACCATATGGGCTTCTGGGGATTGAACTCAGGTCGCTAGGTTTGTAAGCAGGCACCTTATACCCTGAGCCATCTCACCAGCCCCTTATAAATTATCTTAATGTCCAAAATGACTGCATGGAGTAGGTACCACTGACCCAGAAATGATGGTTGCTCTGAGATGATACTTTTGGTGACTTAGCATCACCAGCTGAGACTAATCTTGCCCCCATGGCAGGATAATAGACGATTATGAAATGAAGCCCAAGCTTTCCTTCTTAATTTGCATATTTTGGGTAATTTCATTTTAAATCTGAGTTTCTTAAAATAGGTGCAGACTAAAGGATGCTTCAGGGATTGGGGGGGAGGTACTGGGAGAAAAGGAAGAAGGGGATAAAAAGAAAGGGAAAAGGGGGGAGGGAGCAAAGGGGACCAGGGAGGGATTGAGGGAGGGAAGGGACCACAGTACCTATTACGTTTGTATGAGTTTGAAAAAAAAAAACAAATTAAAAAAAATGGGTGCAGAGTATGCACCCGTAGTCCCAGCACACAGGAAGCTAAGTGAGGGTCTGCCACAGTCCTGGGCCAGCCTGGGCCACAGGGTGGGTGTCTCAAACACACACAAAGAAATCTGAGCTCCTACAACCCCATTTATTCTGCACACAGTTGCCAAAGCAGCAAGATGCCTGTGTCCAGGCAGGATCCTGTCCAAGCTCCCTCACTTGAACTTCAAAAGTCAACCTACTGTTTGGGACAGAGGTGTCTAGGGGAGGGGGAAGCTTGGACGCCACAACTCTGTACAACCCACTTGTCTACATGCATGTCCAGTAGTTCTGACATACTGCTTCCTGCAGAACCCAAATAAGCCCTGTCTTTAGTCTCCCAGAAAAAAAGAATGTTGTGAAAACTCCACTTATTTACCTCCAAGGTTAATGAGGCATTTTCTTTCCCTTTACCCACACTCCAGCACACACATATTTCAACTGAGCTCAGTCTGGGTTTTATTTTGACACGGGATCTTGCTCTGTAACACAGGATGGCTTGGAACTCAACTTCTGAGACTACGGCTGCTCACCGCCATGCCTGGCCTAAAATACCTCAATATTATCTTTGCATTTCTGGGGAGATGGAAGGAGTCGCTTACCTAGATTCATGTAATGCTAGCGACACTGAGACAGAAAATCAAAAAGAAATACCATATTTCTTTCCTAGTGCCTCACACCATGCATTTACCTTAGGTCACTCAACCAGGTGAGTTACAACCTTGAATCCACAAACACATCTAACCCTCTACTGAAGCTGTGGACGGTCCCAGATTCAACGTCACCATGACAGGTGAACATGGAAAGCTGTCTGACTGAGTGGGCAAGACAGCTTAGTGAGTAAGACACCTACTCAGAAACCTGGAGACCCAAGTTCAATCCCTGAAAGCCCACATGGTGGGAAGAAAATTGTCCTTTGACTTCCACCCATGCACCATTGCATGCATAAGTACACTTTCTCTCTCTCAAATAATATGGTATTTTAAAACAAAACAGAACAACAAAACAACAAAAAACCTGTCTTATCAACATTCTCAGGTTCAGAAACAAAAGCATCCAAGAGGGGGCTGGAGAGGTGGCTCAGGGGTTAAACCTCTGCCTTGCAGGTGGAAGGTCCTGAGTTTGGATCCTAGACCCCACGTATAGATGCCAGGCAGAAGCAGGGGCGGCCTCCGTTTTTGGTCCTGGTAGGGCAGAGCCTGTGAATCCCAGGGTAGAGTAAACAAGGAGGAGGTGGAGGCGTCCATGGTGGTTCCCGAATTCACCTGTGGTTCTACACATACACACACACACATACATACACACACGTGTAGATATGCATATGCACACAATTGAATAAATAATAAATAATAAAAAAATTTTTAAAAGCATCCAAGAATTCTGACTATAGATCTTGAAGTGAGGATTTAATGAGATTTTACTTTCCCTTGCTAACGCAGCTGCTTTCCGCAGAGTCTAAGGGACAAGTCTTTGTAATGAAGGGGAAACAGCTCACTACAGCTTCACTCCCCAAAGGAGGACAGTTACCCACATAGAACCCACCTGGTCCACCCTGCAACGTGGACTTCCCCTCTAACAAAAGCTCTTTTCTAGTTCCCTTAAGTAAAATGACACGTGTAATGTAAGTCAGAAGACCTGAAGTGGATTTGAATAACTCATTTATTAACCCACTGATGGACCAATTAAAATAAACTCCAGGGTTTTTAACCACTCTAGTTTTTTTTTTTCCTTTGTGTGTGTATGAGGGGAGCATGTGTGTACGTGTGTGTGTGTTTGCAGAGGCCCACGTGTGACATAGGGAATCATCCTGAATTGCTCTACATTCTGGATTGCTCTACATTCTAGATTGCTCTACCTCCTTCTTGCTTTGCTTTGGGGTTGCCCAGGCTCCGCCTTCCAGGACCTGAATTACGGCCACTGCTGTGCCTACCTGGCATTTTAATGCAGAATCTGGGGATCCAAACTGAAGTCCTTTCTCTTGTGAGTGGGAGGCTGAACCCCTGAACCCTCTCCCCCAGCCCCCACTCTAGTATTTTTGCTTTTTAAGTGCGAAGCCGCAGCGGCTGCTGTTTCGATTCACTGTATGTCAAGGACACTGTCTGTCCACAGCTGTTAACGCTACTGGACTAGAAGAGGAAAGAGGCCAATGATAGGACTCTGCACACCAGCTAACCGTACCTGTGCACCCCCGTCCTGGGGCCTGGAAAAGTGTCACCTACATCTCTCTGGGGAGCCGTCGGCATCCTCGATAACCACCCCAGTAAGCACAGGACACCAGCCGTGTGACCCCCAGAGCCGCTCATCTCTCCAAGGTCTCTTCAGGTCCGCGTGACCCCAGGCTGCATGTACCCCACAGACCTGACGCTGGTGAGCCCGGTCCTGACGTCTTGCTACAAGGCCGGAACCAAGTCTGAGGGACCACGCAGATGGGCGGAAGTCACCAAGGACGAACATTAGGCCCCTGGTGCTGTAGAGAAGCTTCCCCTGCCTACGTCATCACTGGCAACCAGATGCATGGGAAACTCACCACAGCTTCCACGGTTGCTACTGGAGACTCCTTGACCTTCTGCCCTTTGACATTAGTTGAATGACCTTCTGCTGTAAGTCACAAGGCTCGCTGTTGGGGGGGCAATGCGGTGTGCAGTAAGTTCAGAGGTGAACCACCCCGGCGGAAGTGTGAGGATGCGTGTGGGTTGTGCAGCACATGCCAGAGGGCAGACTCGGGTGCTCACCTAGAGATCGCCTGATGAGGGAGCTCCGGGGTTCGCCTGTCCTCCACCCCACAGTGCTGGGGTCACAAGGGAACACCTAGCAATTTCAGGAAATATCCCAGAGGTTGTCTGAGTCTTCATAAGCCGCAACAAAGAAAGCAGACATATACTTGCGAAAAGGTTCTTTAGTTTTGGTTTGGTTTGGTTTTATGAACCAGGGTCTATGGAGTGCAAGTTGACCTTGAACTTGCTATGTCCCCAAGAATGACCTTGGTCATCTTGCCTCCACCTCCCACGGGCTGGTACAACAGGCATTGTGTCACTAAGAAGTTTAAGTTTGATTGGAAAGTAAAGTCCTTTTTGAAGTCCTACTTGCCTTTATTTCCCTGAGATTCCACCAGTTCATTCATCATCCATTTTGTCTCCAAATGAATACAGGCCCCTTTTGCTTGTTTGAGGTGCTGGGGGTGGACCCCAGGGCCTGGTGCATGCTGGGCAAGCTCCAGTACCGCTGAGCCACACCCCCTCCCCCAGCTCTAGCCCTCATGTGTTCTGCCACGACAGCTCTCTGCTAATTTCACCTCTGGACGACTCATGCATTGTTTGTTCTGGGCCACAGGCAAGGTCTTCGCCTTCTTGGCAGAGTTCAGGCGGGTCTTCGGTTCCTCCAGCTGTTCTTTTAACACCTCTGTTCTTTTCACAGCCTCCTGGGTGCTGCGGGGGTGGGGACATGTTCAGGTGCTCAGGAAAGCAAAGACTATTTTGGGACTCCAGTTGAAAACCACAAAAAGGCCTGAACCCAGGCGCCCACGAGTGAACACATAACCCTTGATCACTCCCGGTGCTTGGAGACAAGGTGGGGGGAGGGTTTGGGGGAAGGAACAGGGTAGTCCTGAGTCTGGGACCTGGACCCTTCAAAAGTCATCCTGGCTTCAGTAACTTGGTGCTTTTCTCCTGCTAGGTGTAATCTAACTAATACAAATGCATGTGTAATTTAAAATAATGCACTCCACGTGTTTGTCCCTATAGGGGCCTGGCCATTAGAGTTGCATATTAATGATGAAACTGACAACCACCACTGGAAAGAAGCCTGTCGTAGGGTTTGCAGCATGGCTCAGTATGGTCTGGGTGCTTGCCATCAAGCCTGACCGCCTGAGTTCAATACCGGCCAGAACTCACGCAGCTTTGATGGCTGCTACTGTGCCGGAACCCACAGGACATGAGGAGAGAACCATTTCCTGTGATTTGTCCTCTGACCATGTCATAGTTAGGCACAGGTGTCAACTTGACAGTTGAGGGTTTGAGCTCTGGACACATTTGTGGAGAATTAGTGGTTGAGTTGGGCCCAAAACAAGCCTGTAGGAGATTGTCTAGCTGATGGGGAGGACCCAGGTGGGTGGGATTAGGCCCTGGAATAAATCACGGAGAGCTGGTTGAGAGAGTCGCATCCTGGTGTACACTTGGCCAGACATGCTGGTCTGGCAAGTGAGGATCATCTCTCTCTCAGTCATTACATAGAGATGGAGTGGCTAATTCCCTCCGCCCTGGTGTTGGTGTGTGCTCTCCCGTCAAGCTAGACAGAACTGTAACCAGACTGTCGTAAGGAAATAAACATCTTGTTCCCTTTGATGGTCATTTATCAGCAACCATGCAGGCTGACTGCAACAGACCACCACTCATGTGCTGTGGCATGTGCACCCCCCACACACAATAAATGTAAAGATTGAAGCATTTTTAGAAACAGGTCCACATAGGAAATAACATCAACAGCTGTCGTAGTTAACAGGTGTCAACTTGACAGTTGAGGGTTTGAGCTCTCGCCACATTTGTAGAGAATTAATGGTTGTGTTAATCCCAGAGCAAACCTGCAGGAGACTGTCTGTCTAGCTGATGGGGAAGGGCCAGCCATGGTGGGTGGGACTAGGCTCTGGAATAAAATCCCGAGAGCTGGTTGAGGAAGTCGGCATCCTTCTGTACACTTGGTCAGACATGCTGGTCTGGCAAGTAAGGATCGTCCGTCTCTCTTTCAGCTGTTGTGTAGAGATGGTGTGGCCAGTCCCCTCAGTCCTAGTGTTGGTGCATGCTCTCCTGTCAAGCTGGACTGAGAACTGTGACCAGGAATCATAAGAGAAAATAAGACTCTTGTTCTCTTAAGCTGTTTGATGGTCATTTATCAGCAACTATGTGGGCGAACTGCAACAACAGTTTTTGTTGCGCAAGACTCTCATGTAGCCCTGGCTGGACTCAAAGTGGCTGTGCAGCCGAAGACACTGATCTCTACCTGGGTGCCAGAGTTGTAGGAGGCGCCACCACGCCCCATTTTGTAGCACCAGAAATCGAACCCAGAGCCTCTTGCTTGCAAGGCGAGCATTGTACTTAACTGAGCCACATCTCCAGCCCTGAACTTTGATGTTTGCTACTGGGGGCTGAGGAAGGAAGGGGAAAGGAAGTGCTGAGTTTTTTTCTGGAATAAGGAACCATCAATTCATTAAAACATGTTGATTAGACATGTGAGGGGGATTTTATGCTGTGAGAAGTAGTCGTCCACACAGATTCTGAAGAGACTTAAAATAGAATGTCAGTAGGCACGGCACAGCGGGCAGGGCACAGCAGGCATGGAGCAGCAGGTCCTACCCAGCAGATATGACCCAGTGTGCACTGCCCAGCATGCATGGTGCAGCAAGCACTGCCCACCAGGTACTACCCAGCATGCACAGCCCAGCAGGTACTATCCAGCAGGCACAGCCCAGCATGCACAGCCCAGCAGGTACTATCCAGCAGGCACAGCCCAGCATGCACAGCCCAGCAGGTACTATCCAGCAGGCACTGCCCAGCAGGCACTGCCCAGCAGACACTGCCCAGCAGGCACAGCCCAGCAGACACTGTCCAGCAGGCACAGCCCAGCAGACACTGCCCAGCAGGCACAGCCCAGCAGACACTGCCCAGCAGGCACTGCCCAGCAGACACTGTCCAGCAGGCACAGCCCAGCAGGCACAGCCCAGCATGCACTGCCCAGCAGGCACAGCCCAGCAGGCACAGCCCAGCAGGCACTGCCCAGCAGACACTGCCCAGCATGCACTGTCCAGCATACACTGCTCAGCAGACACTGCCCAGCAGGCACAGCCCAGCAGGCACAGCCCAGCAGGCACTGTCCAGCAGGCACAGCCCAGCATGCACTGCCCAGCATGCACTGTCCAGCAGGCACAGCCCAGCAGGCACTGTCCAGCATGCACTGTCCAGCATGCACTGTCCAGCATGCACTATCCAGCATGCACTGTCCAGCAGGCACAGCCCAGCATGCATTGCCCAGCATGCACTACCCAGCAGGCACTACTCAGCATGCATGGCGCAGCAGGCACAGCCCAGCATGCACTGCTCAGCATGCACTGCCCAGCATGCACTGCCCAGCATGCACTGCTCAGCATGCACTGCCCAGCATGCACTGCCCAGCAGGCACTACTCAGCATGCATGACGCAGCAGGCACGACCCTGCAGAGACTCACCTTTTCACCTGGAGACCCAGTTCTGCATAGTCCTCAGCCAATCACTTGTTAGCCTCTTCCAAGACTTCAACTGTCAATTTCCACTGATTATTTTCTTCTTCCAGTTTCTGCTTGCTGAAGTGCAGGTCTGCGACATAGGCCACCAACTCAGACACATCTCTGGAGGGCAGAGAAGGCGTGAGAATAATCTTCGGTACCTCCAACCCCTCTTGATCAGAGAGTGGCGAGTGTGCTTAAGCCCCAGCAGGACCAAAGGGCTTCAAGAATTTCCTCCTTTACCCGCGCACCACAGAACTGCAGCTCATGCAAGTGACAGCATGCATTTGAACATTGTGGGACACATCTGTAATTCCAGTCCTTGGCAGCGGGAGGCAGGGTCGTCAGGCCCAATGATCATCCTCAGCTAGATCTCACAGAGACTTAGGACAGCCTTTTTCCACAAAATCCTTCTCCTTCACTGAAAACTTGTGTTTTCCAGAAAAAAATCCATTTTCATTACAAACTGAATTCGCTTTTTCTAGGAAGCACATGAGGTCCGTGACAGAGGGTTTTCATAATCAAGTAAAGGGTCATTTTGAACTAATGATCTTACAAGTCCAGACTTGATGCATGTAGCTATAGAATAGATAAGAATTTAGGGCCGGGGATGCAGCTTTGTTGGCGAGTGCTTGCTTAGCGTGCGGGGAGCTAGCTCCCTTCCCAGCACCGTAAATCAGGTGCAAGGCAACCTCAGGCTGAGGCAGGAGGATTATAGGTTCAAAGTCATCCTTGGTTATACCTTCAGGTTTGAGGCCAACCTGGGCCACATGAAATCTTGTCAAAGAAGAAAAGAAGAGAAGGAGGGAAGAAGAGAGGGGGGAAGGAGGGGGAGGGAGGAGGGAGGAAACAGGGAGGAGAAGAGGGAAATGTACGTATACCAGTGTTTCTACAAGCAGAGTTAAGCGAC
Source organism: Typhlomys cinereus (assembly GCA_023101885.1). Taxonomy (NCBI): domain Eukaryota; kingdom Metazoa; phylum Chordata; class Mammalia; order Rodentia; family Platacanthomyidae; genus Typhlomys; species Typhlomys cinereus. Next base: position 3,072,825 of record JALPQD010000212.1, read on the forward strand.
AGTGTAAAACTCAATGAATCAACCAGAGAAAGGGCAGAGAAACTGGGAGGAGCCGGAAAGCGTTGGTGTCACTCATGTGATAGCCTCAGACAGGTCTGTGCGCAGGGGCTCCAGGTCCAAGGGGGGCATCTGCGCCATCCATGACTCCACGAGTTGACACACAGAAACTTATGATCGGCACATTTCTCTAAGCTACAGGAGAGCGGCCAGAAGCCCTGAAGAACCTCAAGTGTTCAGCCCAGCCGGCTGCCCTCCCTTGGCCCACCCGGCTGCCCGCCACCCTGCAGCTCAAACACCAAATCCTCCATGCTCCAGCTGGACTCGTTCCTGGCTCCTTTTCTGTAACCACAAGGCGAAGATGGTGAGCCCGACCCTCCCTCGCCCGGCCAGAGTCCGCAGATTTCTTGGATGTACTCTGTGCTTCTCTGTCCGGCTATTTGTGAGTTTTCAAAGCATGGATTCAGGGGTCGACAAGATGGGAAAGGTACTTGTCACCAAGTCTGAAGACCTGAGTTTGATCACTGAACCTACCTGGAGGAAGGAGGGAACAGACTCCCACAAGTTGCCCTCTGATCCCTACACACGCACGCACATGCACAAAATGAATTCATCTATCTAATCTACAACTACTTGGAGCCCATGTTGTCCTTGGAGTCCGCCGGCATGGTTGCTGATAAATGACCAGAACACAGCTTAAGGGAACAAGGAGTTTACTTTCTTACGACAGTCCGGTTACAGTTCATAGTTCAGCTTGACAGGGGAGCACACACCAACTCCAGGGCTGAGGGAACTGGCCACCATAACGGCTGAGAGATGGACAATCCTTACTTGCCAGACCAGCATGTCTGGCCAAGTGAACGGAAGGAGGCCAACTCTCTCAACCAGCTCTCTGTGATTTATCCAGAGCCTAATCCCACCCACCATGGGCTGGGTCTTCCCCAGCAGCTAGACAATCTCCTTCAGGTTTGCTCTGGGCTTAACTCAACCATCAACTCTCTACACCTGTGCCCAGAGCTCAAACCCTCAAGAGTCAAGTTGACACCTGTGCTTAACTATGACAGGACATATAAGAATTCCTTCTGCCCTCTGGAAGCTTATAACCAGATCTGAAAACATATGCACACGGGAACAGTGGGTCATGTTGACCAGCACTTGCTTGGGGGCAGGGTCTTGTGGTTAGCATAGTCTTAAATTGTTCTTTAGAAAGCTACAAACCCTTGGCCGCCTTCTACCAACAGTCTGTCACAGTGTTTACCATTTCCACGATACTGGGTAACGTCTTTATGTTGGTGTCAGTGTGCAGCTGATGAACTCATGACTGAAAATCATGGTGAGCCAAGGGGTTTACTCTTGCTCACGTTTGTTACAGTTCAGCTTGGCAGGAGAGCTCATACCAACACAAGGGGCATGGAAAGGGACAATCCTCACTTACCAGCATGTCTGGCCAAGTGTAGAGAAGGATGCTGACTCCCTGAATCATCTCCCTCCGCCTTATCTACCTACCCAGGGACCCTCCCGCCCCACACACACCATGCACTTGGCCTTCCCCTCAATCAGACAGTCTCCCGCAGGCTTGCTCAGGACTTAACTCAGCTACTGGCTCTTCACAACCATGCCCAGAGTTCAAGGCTGCCGCAGACCAGAGTCGCAGCCTCGAGACCAGGGCTCCCCAGGACCGGGCGGAGAACAGAACACACGCAGCTCCCTCTCGTCCGAGTGAATCCTGAACCCGTTTATTGAAACTTTCATGACAACTTTTATACAGAAAATTTTGGGGTAAAGAATGTTGCACCTACAACAGACATATAATTTTTTAGTCAGCAAAAATCACCTTCAGGGTGGACATTTTTTCAAGAACCTAACCCATTGCTTCAGGGCAAAGGCACTTAACAGAAACATTCTCTCAGTATTTCCAAACTTATCTAATCTATAATGCTTCACCGGATAGCTATGGGGCTGAGCCCACATTTTAACTGCTTTTTTAAAATACACAGAGGCAGAATGATCTCCTATTGATTTTAGCAAGGAACATATTTTACAATTAACTATAGGAATCCTCAACACCCCATAAGTTCCAGCGTGAGCTTTGGCTGTTGTCCTCTCCAGGTTGATACTCTCAGTCAGGCAGGTCGGCATAGCAGCAGGTTCTAACTTGGGAAGATGTATGCAGCTCATGTAGTCCCTACTATCCAAGCTTAAACTACATCTCTAAGGGGGCCTTGACTTGGATACTCAAGGCCCATAAGCTATAGCTGGTTCTGTTGATGGAGCACTGCTGAGGTATGCACTGAAGAAAACACTTAAGCAATATAATTATTAAAAGAATAACTTCTCCTATAATAGCATCCTTCTATTCCTTTAATAGTAAGGTTGCTTATGTCTTCCTTTGAGGAATTCCAGAAGTGTATTGCCATCAGTTAGATGACCCATCTGTGAACCATGCATACTCCAAACCTGGGGTCCAGTCAGGTCCCATATGCCGAGGGTGTCTCTTTCGAGGGTGTCTCTTTTGGGGCGGAGGCGATCATTGGTGGGAGTGCACTCAGATGGTCCATCTCTATGATTTCTCATAAGAGTGCTGTTTGGGGTAGGAAAGACACGGCCCCCTTTGCTTCTGACATGGATTCTTCCAGTTTGGATTGCAAATACCATCTCCAGGGGCAGTCTTGGCATCTAGACTTTCTGGCATGATGGTCTCTTCCTTGGCCTTCAGCCAGGGTAAGAGGGTATCACAGTTTCTTTTAAGGTTCTGGTGGACTGATAGCATAGCCTTATACTTCTGGAATTTCTGAGTTAGTACTGTAGGTGGGAATTTTACCCACCTATGTTTTAAGACTCTAGAAGTTATTCTCTAATTTCCTTAAAATCAGTGCACACATTCTGGCTAACAAGTCTACTTATTGTAAGTGACTAGACATGAAATTTCTATTTAGTATTTGACTGAAACTTAAAAAGCAGGCTTCTTCTCTAGAACAGAGAGCAGGAAGCTAGTTCCAAAAAACCCTAAGAAAGAGCACGCCTAAATCTCAGAGGAATTCTTCCTGCCAGAGGCAAAACTTGAATTATCTCAAACAAAACCTAGGTAAAAATGCTTAGCACCTGTCTATGGGCTTTATTGTGACATACCTAGAAATCCCTAGCACTTGCCCATGGGGTTACTGTGACCTTCCCAGGGAACAGGCTTTAGGCCTGAACTGAGAAGAAACACCAAGACCTGACAATTCCCATATTTTTCCTTATTTCTCTAAAATAAAGCCATGTCCTTATCCCAAAACATGTTACTTTGAACCACCTTTTCCAAACTGAGACATATTCTACCAGATTAGTTGGATAGGGATGCGGCACAAGGCCTGGATTGGCACCTGTATTTGTTGCACAGACTTTCTGGCAAGGGAGAAAGCAGTCCCTGTGGATTGGGTGTGGCTGGTTCTCTGGACTTCTGGTGGTGTTATGAACTTTCCTGCCAACCGCACTAAGAACTGAGACTGAGATCAAGAGCAAGAATGAAAATCCCTTGTTTCCTTAAGTTGTTTTGTTGCAAAATTATGAGCAACGTGCACATGGGGACATCTCCCAATGTTCTTTCCTTTCCCTCCAGCCTTTGACATCCTACGTGTCCAGTGGAGCTTACTGGATGCAACATCTGCCACTCACTGATCTCCAGGGTTGACTGGCAGATGTGGCTGGCTGAGCGGGTGACCCTTTCCTTGTCACCGCTCCATCCCAAAGCCGCGCACTTGGTCAGAGAGGACCACCTTCCCCATTGGAGAGGGACAGTTCTTCACACAAAGGTATGACCCTGCCCGCCTAGCACCTCTGGCTGGAAGGGGAGCCTGTGCTCAAGTTCACACACACCCGAAATTCACTTGGCTCCACACCAACCACATTTCCTTGTGCAAGTAAGATCTGCACCTCCAATCACAGCTCAGAATCAGTCCCAGCGCTCCTTAGGGGAGCGGGACTCACGAAGGACGCAGATGGGCGCCCGGGAACACTCTAGAGGGCACACTGCTAGTCTTCACCCCAGACCTGCTCAGGACTCATGGTGGGTCTGTGACAGCTCAGCAGCTTTCAGGAGACCCCCAGAGTCTGCCAAAGGGCGAGAAGCAGCCCGTGCAAATCCCCTCATGGGCTGGATGGAGGCAGCAAGCCGGGTGGTTCTGCTGGGACTCGGCTTAGCTCGTCTCTGTAGAGAGCCACCCACTCATCATGCCGGCCTGGAAGGTGTGCAGGCCCGCGAGAGGCTCTGTCTGTTCCGGATCAAGCACGGTGCACAGCTTCTCCAGGGCTTCATCTTCTGACCCTGGATAGCTTGTGGTCTCTGACAGCTCATTATTCTGCTGGCTCATGCTGTGCCTGAGGAAGGATGGAGGCAAATCGGCTTCGACACAGTTCTCTGCGACAGCCTCCTGCAGCCCAGGCCAGCGGTGGGTTCCCTACGTGGAGAAGGCTGGCCTCCAGCAGCAGATCCTACGGCCTCCGCCTCTGGAGGTGTACGGGGTGAGCTAGCCACGCCCAGCTAAAATGGAGCTGGGATTGAGGCTTTCTGCGGCGATGCCACCCCTCTACCATCTGACCTGCAGCCCAAGTCTCAAACATTTTTGGTGAGCAAGATGATCTCTTTCTGATCCTGTGGATTCTAGAAATTGCAGCACGGGACTCTTGCCATCCTGCAAGCAGTCGGGGCAGGACGATGGACCTACTTCGAGTCCTGACTCTGGAGACCGTCGGCTCTGTGATTTGGGGAAAATCCCCTGGTCTCCCTGAGTCCCAGAGTCCTTTTCTGTGGACTCAGCTCTGCAGAGTGGCTGAGACGTGTCTGTGCTGACGACCTTCGCCATCCGTCATCCTTTCCGTGGTGCAGGTCTGGAGCCTCAGCACTTGGAAGACTGAGGCGGGAGGATCACAAGGTCCAGACCAGCGAGGCCAGCAAGGGCTGCATGCCAAGACCCCGCCCCTCCCCTCCCCCACATCACCCCCCCACACAAAAATCACTTAGGTAAGCAAAATATCATTTTTTTTCTCTTGTGTTCTAAGAACCACTTAGTGAAACGACTTTTCCTTCTGCCCTAGATGGCATCTCAAATGGGGAGGGTACTTTTAAATGGGGTTAATACACTGTGACATTCAGATATGAACATCACCCAGCTATGTGAGTACCCTAACACACCGATCATCTCAGAATAGAACACATGCCAAGGCTGGCCTAGGGATTCCTGCAGACAGAGGGGAACAGAAGCCGATGTGGATGAGGCCAGAATCTTCCTTCTTTCCCCCGTAGTGTCAAAATTCAAGGGGAGAGGACAATGCAGGGGAAATTCAATCTTTTTTAAATTATTTTTTCTACTCATACAAACTTCATAGGTACCCCATTCCCCTCTCTCCCTCCACCCCTTCCTTGATCCCCTTGCTCCCTCCCCCTTTTTTCCTTCCTTTCCCCCCTCCCTCCCTTTCTTCCAGTGCCCCCCCCCTTTCCTGGAGCATCCTTTAGTGTGCATGTCAAACTTCCCTCTGGGTCCTCCTCTCTGATGAGGTGTAAAGACTCAGTAGCATTGCCTAGAGCTCTTTTTTGTGTTCCCCTTTAGTATAGGAACACTATTGTGGCTATTAATCCCTTGCCTCTAAGGATCCTAGTGCCTGTGATCATGCTAGTCTTTGGGTGGGGGTGTCAATGACATGTTGGTAATTGCGCAGGTCATGCAAAAGTCCTATTATGATTACTCCGGCCCTAACTCGTGTGAAGTATCTTGTATATCGTTGTTCCTCCCTATCTTTAGGCTCTTACAGTCTTACTGCCCCCTCTTCCTCAAATTTCCCTGCTGATTGGACTAGGCCAACAGTTCCTAAAAGGGAAATTCAATCTTGCAGATTCCCAGCAAGTACACAGGCGCCTGCCAGTACAGGCACCTCCAGATGAAACTCACATGCAAAAAGATTGAAAGTAGGGGAGAGACTGACTGGAAAGGAGAAAGTATGAAGCGGGATAGGAAGGGGTGGGATCATAAATAGTTAAGAGGCAAAAATGATAAACTCATTTTATGCATACATGAACGTAGCAAAGACTAAAAAGTAAAGAATTCAGAGGAGATAAATGCAAAGGAGACAGGATAAACTTAATAGGGACAATAAATTAATCTAATGGGTGATTTTGACATTATAGAGAATGTTACAAGAGGAGGTAAAGATGCTAATAATTTACAGATAGGATTTTCTACCTAACATGTAATACAATTAGGGGAATGGCTGGAACCTACTAAGCCAAGAGAGCACCTTACGTTTTTCTTTTTCTGCACTGCAGCTCTAAAAGAACTTAAAGCAATCACAAGCCATCAGTACTGGTTGCTTTTTATACACCATGGTAACTCAGCTAGTGCATTCAACCACTGGTTCAGACCATAGGCTTTCTGAACAAGACTGACCCTTAGGCCTGTAGAGGATAGCAGCAGGTACCACTTGCTCCCCAACGTGGTCAGCAATTTGAACAAAAAGGCCCACTGTCCCCAGAACCACAGAGATCATCTCTGGCTTGACTGACTGAAAATTGGGATTTTGTTCTCTTTAGCTCCAGAAATTCTTTAGCTCCTTTAGTTCTTGCATGCACACAAGCAAATAAATAAAATCAAACCTACACTCCATACTGCAGCAGGTACTGGGGCACCTGCCAGTGCAGGCATCCCAGATGAACCCCAGTGGACCACACGTGCATTACGACACATAAGGAAGAGACTAGCTAGAAAGGAGAGAGTGCATGGTGGGAAAGGAGGGGACAGAGAGCTGGGTAGTAAGGGGAGAAAATGCACAGATATGTTGTGTTTCTGTAAGAAAACATCACAGCATAAAAATAAATCTACAAGTGAACAGCCAAATATGTTAGAGATTTCAAGACAATGTGACACACTTGTAAACAATATGTCCCTGAGAAAGATAAAGATTTAAAGGAGAGTTGTCTCAAGACAAATGAAGAGAGGAACATATCTCAAAATCAATACTAAGAAGGAAATTTATACCAAGGAGGGCTTGCATGAATAATAGAAATATCTCAACACAACCAAGAAAAAATAAATAGAAAAATTTCAAAGGAGCAACAATGTATCTCACAGACTCAGAAAAGCATAAAGAAATCAACCTCGGAGTTAGTAGAAAGGAGGAACAAAGATCAAAACAGAAAAACAAAAACACTGAAAGGAAAAAAAAAAACCTTATGTAAAATCAGAGGGTCGATTATTTGAAATTAGAAAGAGACATTCAGTTACAAGTAACTATGCAAACATCAATGACTATCAAGGACGGAAGATTATTGCTGAGAACTGGAAATTCCAGGAGAAATGAACCAGTTTCTGGACACAGATGACCTGTGACGGGCTGTCTTCTGAAGACAGAAAAGCCCAGCAGATCGATCATGCAGCTGGAAACAGTGTCACGGCATCTCCCAGTGAAGGAGGCCAAGACCAAGGCTGCTACCCTTACAAAGCTCTCAAAGACTGTACCAGCTCTTCCCAGCGCTTGTAGATCTAAAGCAAGGAAGATGTTTCCACTTCTCTTCTGTTGTGGATACAAATACAAGACCAGAACAACTTTGGGAAACAGGATTTACCCAGCTTAGGACCCTCAGTTACATTTCATCAGGCACGGCAGGGCAGATCATGCCAACGTTGGGAGGCAAGAGGATAGGCCATACCATGTCCACAGGAAAATCTGAGAGACACACCTTCTCATTGCAGGTCTGTCTGCTCGTCAGTTCCCAACCAGCTCACTCTCTGTCTCATGCACCTGCCCAGGAAACGATCCCCCCTTGGGCTGGGTCTTCCCACAGCAATTTGATGGTCTCCAATAGCCTTGCTGAACTACTAGTTCTTCACAGATCTGCCCAAAGGCTCAGCCTTGAATCACCAAGTTCGTGCCCACAACTACCTGCTTTTCCAAGCTCATTCTATGGAGGCAGTGTTGCTCCATTGCCAAAAACAGATGAAGATAACTAAAAAAGAAAACTCTACAGTGTCTGGATAAACATCCCAAGGACGCTGAACTCCCTCACCAAAGCACTGGCGAGTCGAACTCAGCAATGTATTAGAAGTTCGTATTCCACAATCAAGTGAGTTTTACCCCAGGGATACAAGGAGACTTCAACATAACACACAATACAATCAGTAAAGATAACACAGTATGCCAACAGATGCATAATGTAATCACTAAAGTTAACACACCCCGTCAGAGGAATGACTAATACAATCACTAAAGGTAATACATTGCATCAACAGAATACATAACACAATCTCTAAAAGTGATACATTGCATCAACAGAATAAATAATATAGTCACTAAAGATAATACATCCCATCAACAGAACACAAACACAAAATCATTAAAGATATTATATCCCATCAACAGAATGCATAATACAACCACTAAAGGTAATAAATCATATAAACACGATGAAGGATAAGAAATCATGCTCAGGCTGGCAACATGGCTCAAGGCCTAAAACTCTGACTCATAGACCTGGTGACCAGAATTTGATTCCTAGAAGCCCACATTATGGAAGGGAAGAGAGCTGACTTCTACAAGTTGTTCTCTGACTTCCACCTTTGCTCCATAGCATGCATGTATTCTCTCTCTCTCTCTCTCAGTTTCTCTGTCTTTCTCAAAATAAGTATAAAAATAAATTGTGCTCATCAGAATATATGCACATTATCCAGTTCAACACTCCTTTGGCTGTAGGTTGTACCTCAAGAAAATAAGGCCGTATAGGATAAACCCATAGCCAACTCTATACTAAATGGTAGAGAATTGAGTTCGTTATTTTTAAGGTCAGAAACAAGAAAAGATGTCCACCCACTGCTCTTATTCAATAGAAGCTGTGGTAAGAGAAAGAAAGCGAGAGACTTCACCAGTGCTGAACGTAGCTAGAGATGCTAACAGTAGCACAACTCCTGGGCACAAACTGGAACATTGTGAAATTGTTGGTACCGCCCTGTTCACTCTGCCCCACCCAGTCTTCACACGCTAGAAGGAAGAGTTCTATGGCGGCTAAAGGGAATTTAGGTAAAAAGAACCAAACTGGGGGTTTCACAAGATCTCACTTCATGCTAGACATGCTAGAGAGCTAGAGTAAGCAGAAATGCAAAAGCAGACACACAGATTAACGAGCAGATGGTTGGTGATGTGGCTCCGTGGGCGAAGGCGCTTGCATGCAAACTTGGTGACCCGAGTTCTATTCCTAGAGCCCACACAGGAGAAGGAGAAAAGTGACTTCTGAAAGCTGTCCATTTGTGCTGAGACGCTGTTGTTTAAAAGACAAATGAAGAGAGCTGGAGAGATGACTTAGGGGTTAACACTCTGAGGGTCCTGAGTTCAGTGGGATCCCAGGTCCCACATAAAAACACCAGGTGGAAATGGCAGTAGCCTGCATTTCTGGCTCTGGTGGGTAGAACCTGGGAAATTTCACAGCAAAGCAAAAAGGAGGTAGAAGCCATCCAGGATGATTCTTAAAGTCACCCTTGGTTCTCAGGGACATACAGTGTTCTCTCTCCTCTCTCTCTCTCTCTCTCTTTCTCACACACACACATACACACACACACACAAATAAATAATAAATAAATAAATAAAAACTTAAAAAAAGATAAATGAAGAGAATAACAATTCTATACATAATCCCATGCATGTGCAGCCATTCTCAAAGGCTTCAAAACCATATAGGGACAAGATGGCCTCTTGTCTTGCCAACAAATGCTGCTAGAAAAACTGGATGATGACTCAGAGATGACAGTATCTTTCCTCATACCAAAAAAAATCGACTCAAAATGGATCACAGACCTAATTGTAAGACCTGAAACTCCAACAACTACAAAAAAATCACAGAGAAAAACACTTCAAAACAGGAACAAAGAATGAGCTTTGCAGCAACGACTCCAAAAAATCAGGAAGTCAAGAGCATAAATCGACACAGTATTATGTCGAGTTCAGAGGCCTCTACAAAGCTTGCTGAATAAAAACAGCAAAGGAGCAATCTAAGGAGCAGGAGGAAATATTCACCAGTACTCAGCTCTCTGAAGCCGGAAAGAAAGAAAGAAAGAAAGAAAGAAAGAAAGAAAGAAAGAAAGAAAGAAAGAAAGAAAGAAAGAAAGAAGAAAGAAAGAAAGAAAGAAAGAAGAAAAGAAAGAAAGAAAGAAGAGAAAGAAAAAAGGGAGGGAGGGAGGGGAGGAGGGAGGGAGGGAGGAGGGAGGGAGGGAGAAGAAAGGAGAGAGAGAGGGAGGAGGAGGGAAGAAGAAAAGAAGAAAGAAGGAATGAAGGAAGGAAGGAAGGAAAGGAAGAAAAAGAAATAAAGAAAGAAAGAGAGGAAAGAAAGAAGAGGAAAAAAGAAAGGAAAGAAAAGAAAGGAAGAGAAAGAGCGAGAGGGAGGGAAAGAGGAGGAAGGGAAGGGAGAGAGGGACGGACGGAGTAAGAGGTCATGATAGGAGGGGAAGGGAAGTGATGAAGGGAGTATAGGCGGAGATCGGCAGGGCGGAATGGAGGAAGGAAGTGAGGAAGTAGAAAGGCGGAGTAAGGAAGAGGAAGGAAGGAAGGAAGAAGGGTAAGAAGGCAATTTGCTGCACTGAGCACCGTGGCCATAATGTATGGGAGAAAGCTCGCTATTGTGAGCTACCTGGGAAATATGGATCAAAACTACAATGAGATTCCATCTCACTCCACTAAGAATGGCTATTATGAAATACACACACACAACACACACACACGCACACACACACACACACACGCAAATGTGTGCACACACAATACTAGTAGTTGAGTGGAGATAAAGAAACTCACATACAAGTGGCAGAATGTAAATTAATGTAGCCATTGTGGAACACGATATGGTATCCCTCAAAAATCCAACTCTCCTGCTCCCAGCACATACCCAAAGGAAAAAAAAATAGCATAGTTAAGCACAGGTGTCAACTTGATAGTTGAGGGTTTGAGCTCTGGGCACGTTTGTGGAGAATTAGTGGCTGAGTTTAGCCCAGAGCAAACCTGCAGGAGATCGTGTAGGTAATGGGGAAGAACCAGCCTATGGTGGGTGGGATCAGGCCCTGGATAAATCACAGAGAGCTGGTTGAGAGAGTTGGCATCCTTCTGTTCACTTGGCCAGACATGCTGGTCTGGCAAGTAAGGATTGTCCATCTCTCAGCTGTTATGCAGTGATGGTGTGGCCAGTTCCCTCGGCCTTGGCATTGGTGCATGCTCTCCCATCAAGCTAGACAGACTATAACTGGACTATCAATAAGAAAATAAATCCCTTCCTTGTTCCCTTAAGCTGTTTGATGGTCACTTATCAGCAACCATGCAGGTGAACTGCAACAGAAATCTACAGAGGCCTGTGCACCCAGATTCATGGCAGCCGTGTGCACAGCACTGACGGCGTCGAATCAGCCAAGGTGTCCATCCAGAGGTGAAGGGACAGAGAACATGCACTGTGTCCAGTGGCGTATCATTCAGCCATGCAAAGGAAGCCGGGTCACTTGCAAAAGGATGGACAGAGGAAACTACAGTGCATGAAATAAACTAGGTATGGAGAGTCTGCCTTCTGTGGGAGCTCAGCAAAGATGGCCTGAGAAGTGACAGTTGGAGTTTACTGGAGCGGGGGAGATGAGGGACTCTTCTGGTGTGATCCGTGCCTGTCAGTTGAAGCTCTATGCGTGTGTTGAAAGGCCACACTATAGTCTATCAATATATGAAATTAGGACATGCTAAAATTTGATTAGTTCTGATGCTATCAAATGCTTCATGAAATTAAAAAGAGAATTTGATGTTAGCATGTAGTGCATGTTATAAAGTACAGCTGACTAGAAAACCACTTGAAAACATTTACACATATTAAATATAAAACATGCTGATCTGGGCTGGAGAGATGACTGCCTCGCAAGCAGAAAGTCTTGAGTTCAGATCCTAGGTCCCACTTAAAAATGCCAGATGGAAATGGCAGCAGCCTGTGCTTCCAGCCCTGATGGAACCTGAAAAATCCCAGAGTGAAGCAAGGACGAGGTAGAAGCAATCCAGATGATTCCCGAAGTCACCCTTGGTCCTCCACAGGGACACATGTTGCTCTCTGACACCACACACACACACACACACACACACACACACACACACACACAAATAAAATTAAAAACTATGGTGATTTATGTCTCCTGGTAGAGGAGGCGAGCTGGGAATGGAGCTGAGGTTTCATCCTGTTCTGTACGTGCTCTATCGCTGAGCTGAACGTCCAGCTTCACGCACGTGTGAGGAAAAAAATAAGAATAATGCAGCTAAATAAGCCTCTTACAGCATTTCTGTAAGCCCTACCGTGGTGGATGGACTCCAGGGCATCCTTTATGATCCCACCTCTTAGGGTGGCTTTTGTGGCTCCCCTTCCCTGGAGCCACGGTGTAGACTGTGGTTTGCTTCTGACTGGCCTTTGATAAGAGTGGGATGCACAGGTGGGACGCAAGCTGAGTTCCCCAAGACCCAGTGCTTCCGCACCTCCCTCTATCTTTGCTGGATTTGAAGTAATACAAGCGGCTGTGCTCAGACGCCGCACGACAAGGGACAGAGTGGACCTTTCGGTGACCACAAGAAACAGAAGTCCTTGGTCCTTAAAGAGTTAACCTGCGTGGTAGAATTTCCCAGTTGACCCATAGATGATACAAGCTGCCCTTGTAGCCCTGATACATACAGAACCAGTGTTGATATTCTCAAGCTAATGCATGGTGCACGCAACCACTACCGCATGGTGCACGCACCTACTGCTGCATGGTGCACGCAACCACTGATGCACAGGGCACACAGCCAAACACAGAGGTTGTGTTGGTTTCCCAGGTGCTGGGGATGGAGCTGGAGTCTTGTGCACCTCAGAAAGCGCTCTACCATTTAGCTTCATCACCAGCTCTTAGACGGGTTCTTGATCCATCACCAGACTGGCCTCTGATATCTGAGGACTAGTACGGGTGTGTGCCAATATTCCTGGCTTTGAATTAATCTCAGAATAGAGAATCACTAGTGTGAGGAGCCAGGATTCGGGCTGCATAGAGATCTCAGCAAATAGGGAAGCTGCTTGCAAATCTAGGAGCTCCCTCCCTGGAAGTGCATGTGGTGGAGGAGAGAACGGACTTCGGAAAAGTTGTTCTCAGACCCCCTTCCGTCCTGTGTCATGGGTATGCATGCACCTTCCTTCTGTCTCTCAAGTAAATAAAAATTTGTAAAAGTTTTTTTTAAAATAGCTAGGATTCCTCTGAGTAAGGAGACACGGGCAGAGATTTAAAAGACACATAAATATTCTGGAGATCTGTACAGAACAACCACCAGTGAATTTTATCTTCGGAAAAATCATGTGTGTTCAAGATCTACTCACTGGAAAGAAGGAAGACCCCTTGACTGCAGTCTCCACACAGCATTCGCCAAAGGCCAGAGGATCCTCAAAGGAACAGCCTGTACCAGAACTGTTCAAGAAAATCCCCTGGGCTCTATACTCCGGGAAAACAGGAGCGTATTACTGGGAAAATGGGTCCCATCAGGTAGACAGGAGAGAGGTGGGGAGCTCAGAGAATCTCAGCAGCAAGAAGAGCAAAGCAGCCGCCCCAGAGAACCAGAAACTCATTGGGATGTTAATTAGCGAGACTTTAAAAGCCTCATAGGTAGCGCCTGCCCCTCATGGCAGTCCGCGTCCGGGAGTTCCATTCTTTCTCTCCTTTAATAAACTCTATCTTACCCTAAAAACAAAACAAACAAAACAAAAGGAAACAAAACCTCTTACAGGTGAACAAGTAAGGAACACACAATGGTGGGAACAGAAAAGCTCTGGCCGGGGATGCGGGTCAGTAACACGCACAGAAATCTTGACTCGGCAATCACACAGTAATCCTTGATTCACACAAGCAAACCAAAACATGCTGAAATTTGTGAATGGAAGTTTGAGTCATGGAGTACCTACAGATTTACATAGGTTTGATTTATCTTCCTACAGATACCTATTAACCATAAAGGAAAGTGACCAATTTATACTGGAGAAACCTGTCTGACACCACAGTAACCAAGTTCTCTACCCAGAAAATTCTGAGGAGCACATCATCGCTTCTATAGTATATCTTCCACCAGACAACTGACTTGAATCAGGCAGACTACAAAGGGGCAGACTTCCCTTTAAGGTTATCAATGATGGAAACAAAACAAGCAGACAAACACGCAAAGAGGAAATAATGCAGATTAAAGGAGGCTAAAAAACGATAACAGGATGTGTGATTGGATCTTGGATGAGAGGGTAGGAAGGATGACCAGAGTGAAATACAGACCCGTGAGCCAGAGAATAAACAGTATATTAGTGATAAACGTCATGACTTTATAATTGCCCTGTGACCATCAATGCAAGAGCTCTTGTTTGCATGAATGCATAGCAATGAACTTGTGGTAAAAGGAAACATAGACATCTAATCACCCCCTACCCCAAGGCTCAGGAAACCTTGTGGAAGAGGGTAAGATCCTGGGGGGGGCTGCATTGTCTTCTGGACAGAACAGGCTGCTGCACCCAAGAACTCACCGTAGCTACGTGTTCTTCCGCGACACCTGTGCAAGGTGACTCAGGGCTGAACTTCTGGCTATAAACGCATTATAAACTGGCAAGTGATGGTGATATGTCGCTATTTGCATCAGCTGATACATGAAGCTGCTCTCCTCGTGAACATGACCACTGCACAGAACTCCTGCCCTCCTCAAACACAAGCACGGAAGCCCAAACTTCTTTTTAATGTATATTTAAAATCCAATCTATTATATAAACTGCTTGGAAACCCACCGTAGTCTAAGACATCTTAGGTCTTCCTTAATGATATCATTAGAATATTATGATATCATTATGGATGAACTTGGATCCAAGATCCAAATGTAAACCATGGAAGTTTAATTCAATTCCTTTTCATATTACATTTACAGTCTTGGATATTTTCATTACAGGTACTTCATGATTACACATCATAACAACAAAACCAATTTCTAATCACTCCAGGTGGTACTGAAAACCCTGCACCTGCTGATGGGCCAGGAACAGACACAGAGCTTATCGACTGGCTGAAGCTACAAGGAGTGGACTTCCAATTCAATAGAAAAGGTACATTTCTACACTTACGTAATCTTAGAATGCTGCTGAAAAGCTGCTGATTTACCTCTTATGTATTAAATCTGCTTCAGACTATTGAAGAGGATTATACACTTTCTGATATTCTTAAGATTCTACTGATACATTAATATTCTAATGATATCATTAAAGAAGACCTAAGATGTCTTAGACTACGGTGGGTTTCCAAGCAGTTTATATAATAGAACTTTTTATCTTTCATGTGAATATTCTTCTGTATAATAGAACTTTTTATCTTTCATTTCTTTGAAATGAAGTAGAAAATAAAGCACACTTCCAACTTCCCCTATTCTTAATTCATCCCCTTAAATTCCTATGTCTTAGTACACACACTGCTCATCCTCCCTCAATTTCCAGGTTCAAGGAAGAAGTCGCGAGGCCCTTTTTACAGTGGTGGCCTGTGGCATTTTAAATATCCACACTGCTGGGGCACCACACAAGGAAGAGAACATGCTTTTAGGTTAAAGACTAAGGTTCAGGGCAAGGGAGCATGGCATTTGTCTAAAGGAGCCCTGGCAAAGCATGTAGACTTGCCAAGCTTGTTTTTCTTATACCTCTTTTGTTTCGCAGTGGTGGGGTCCTCTGTAGACTCTGACACTCCGTCTCCCAGTACAGAAGACAGGCTTAGAAGTCCTCACAATGACAGAACAGCAGGTTTGAAGTGGAAGCCCAAACTTTTAGCCAATCAGATCTTTAACTACACGACAAAGAGTGGCAGTGTAGCAAACCTCAAACAGTCACCAGGCCAAGAGATGCTCCGTGGGAAAAGGTGTCTGTGGGCAAACCTGAGATCTTGAGCTCTGCCCCTACAGCCCACGCGGTAGAAGGAGAGAACCAACGTCCAGAAGTTGACCTCTGACCTCCACATGCACGCCATATGCTATGTTCTTGCTCGTTTGCTCTCAGATATCTAAAAATATTGTGTATATTATGGTAATATATAATCATATATATATATATATATATATATATATATATATATATATATATATACACAGTAACCAGATTTCAGATGGTAAAAAATGCTACAAAAGAGCCAGATCTTTAAAAAAATAACCTAACATGTAGAGGACAGAAGCCAGGGGCTCAGAGATGACTCAGCCACCAGCCACTAGGACTCAGCCTCTCCTGGGTACTCATTTGAGTGGCAAAACTATTTAAGGAAAAAAAATCCATATCACACAAACAAGACATATTTAACACCAACCAGACACTTGCTCATAAGACACAGACTCCCCTTTCTGTCTCAGTGACAGAAGTTGGGGGTAAAGCCAGGTGCCCTCCAACAATGTTCCAGGTAAGTAGCGACATGTCTGGAGCCTACTCAGTAATCCAGAGGGGAGAGAAGCGGGCGGAGGCAAGCACTGCACACAGGTCCTAGGCACTGTTCTCTGGATGCCTCGCGTATCTGGAATGTTGTATAATTAAATCTGAAGCCACATGGACAGAGGACAGCACAGAGGGACATCTTAGAAACCACTGAGAGTGGTCAGCCAACATCTGCTCAGATCTTCTGCTTCTGGGCGCTCATCAGAATAGAAATCTTGCCGTGATGCGCTGGAAATCAGACAGGGCCTTCTAAAAATAACAGGTGAAAGCTTTTTAAAGAGCGACTCCTTGTTAAAAACAGAAGCGAAAGTGCCAGATTAAAAGTCTGGAGCTAAACTTAGACAGTGGTTTTGTGTATCTGACGTGTGTACTTCTGTGGGTGGTCTGGTGTCTTGTCAAGTGGCCCCAGCGGTGACTGGCAGTTTGGGGGAATCAGAGGTAAGTTCAATTGAAGCATTTTCTGGAATATGCAAAATGAAGATAGAAAGCCAAGCAAGAAAGAGCTAAGCAGCCAGTATAACTTCCAAATGAGGAGGTGCCCAGCATGTTTGAGGACACAGGGCAGAGAAGGTACCCCTACTATTACTGCATGCACGCCGACCCTTTCCTTTTCTCTTGAAACTGATGATTGGATGCACTGGCCCACGCACTCACTTCTGCGTTGCATGTCACGCCCATGAAAAATGCCTGCAAATATCTCTTCTTCCCGGGCCCCAGGGGCACTGTGGTTGACATCCTGACTATCACCGGCTTCGACTGCCCCTCTTAGAGAAGGGTGAGACAGGCTCTTCAGCGCCCTGACAGCTAATTTGCTTGGGGTTCACTCTAAGGAAATGATCTGTTACAGCCTTCGGCTGCTCAGTATCAGTCACTTAACTTGAACAGAGTCTCACACGGAGGGTCAGGGCTGGGCCCCTTGCTCACTGGTACAGCACCCCCCAGCATGCAGGAAGCCGTGGCTTCAGCCCCCAATTCCCCCAGCGTACACACGCCTGAAGGAATCTGGACAGAGGTGTCTTTATTTTTTTAGCCTTCATTTTATGAAGAGAGATGGAACCACAAAATGAGTAAAACACAAGAGAAGTGTCAAGAAAAATAGAAATCAGAAGCTAGCTATGTAGATAGTACCACTTTTCACTATTTAATTCCACGAGCCTGGTACGTATTGAAGGGGGCTTGTTCAGGAGACCCCCCCCCCCAATGTCTGGCCCGAGCAAAGACCACAGGCCGGGTTCATGCAAGAGATCTATTGCAGGAGCAGAGTGGCCGTCCCAGCACAAGTGGACGGAACAGCAGGGGCTGTCGTCTTCTCTCAGCTTATGTACAGTACAACCAGGGAGGCATTAGGGGCGTGAACTAGGGAACAACACTCGTGTTTTTACACAGTAAGAGAAGAGTCCAGTTATCTGAAGAATATATGAGGTCCCAGAAAAAGTAGTAGCCAGGTTGTTAATGGAGATTGAAGCCAACCCAAAGGAGAGTCCTGGGACCATTGTTTGCTGTCTAATTTATTGGTTAGGCCAGTTATCTTGATTACGTTTAGTTCCACTAATCCAGACTCATTAAGGTAATAACATTCCTCCTTTAAGAATCTTCCACTTTTTTTGCCCTTGTCTGCAGTTAATAGGTCTAGGGCCCTCCTATTTTATAGTGTTACTTGAGCAAGAGAGGTAAGTTGTCTCTGGAGAGAGGCAAGAGAAGGTGGGCTGCCGCGGAACTCAGAGCCTCACGTAAGTTGTTTTGTAGATCTGCAGTTGCCCACAAAGAATGGCCTAAGTCCCTCCCCCCCCCCCCCCCCGCGCTTAACTGAATCGGAGATGGAAGTTGCCAGGGTTATTTCTACACTCAGTACTGTTAATGAAGGCTTCTCTTTTTTTTTTTAAATCCAGTTTTAGGTAGCAACCGAAGGAATTTGGCCCTTCCATACAGAGTCAATTGAGGGACCACGGTGACCGGGATGCGTGGACAGTGCGATGGGAGTAAATGTGAGAGGAGACAGAGCCGTTGCACAAGAAGAACTGTCCCAAGTCGGCTTGGAGGAGCGTCTGGATGGTAATGTTCTTGGTGCAGGTCTCATGGGAAAGAAAGATGTTCGAGGTTTTATGTGTGACGAGGCAGAGTTGGAAAGGGTGGAAGGTGGCAGTTTGTTCAGGTTCCTGTAAGGGGACATTGGAGGTGGACGGGGATTGAGAAAGATCTGAGGAAGAAGTGGTGGGATTTGGCATCGAGTTCAGGGGGATTGCTGCCAAAAGAGGGTATTGAAGGGAATCGTAAAGGAAGCAATGGGAGACATTTAGAGAGGAATTTATATGATTTAGAAAAAAATAATAGTTTGTTGTATGAACTGTAGCAAAGAGAGAGAGAGAGAGAGAGAGAGAGAGAGAGAGAGAGAGAGAGAGAGAGAGAGGGCTTTCTGATATGAGGGCAGTGTTTTATAGTCTTATCAGCACATAGGCTTCTTGTGGCCTTATGGCCAAAGGGCATTCTAGAGGGGAATTCCCAAGAATAGCTGGGAGTGGGCATTTTTAGGTGAACCTGGGGAGAAAATGGCTTTTCCCAAGCAAAAGGCTGTGTTCCTTCAAGGTAATCTCACAGTGGGGGAGTCCAAGACGCTCAGAGACTATCCCAGCATAGGCTGCTCTAGACCTGCCTACTGGACCCCTTAACCTTCTGAGGACCCAGACTGCTCAAGGGATGAGGAGCGATGACTCTTCTGGCTACTTCCTGCTGAATTGAGGCAAAGTAAGTGTGAGCAGTCAGTGAACCTCACCCATGAGATGCTGGGGTGTCCAGAGGGCCCCAGATTTGAAATGTTATGGATATTAGTCTGAAAGAGACAAAGCAAATAAATTAATCCTACAAGATCTAAACATAAGGATTAAACCATTGTAAGTGGGAAGGCAGAGAGGGTAAGTCAAAGGGGCTTACCAGTCTTATTGTAGGTACAGGCAAGAGTTAGTAAAGAGAACCTATTATCTTGCCTGGAACAGTCGTTACCTTTGTCTGGTGTGAAAGCAAAGAGCAGCAGGTAATGTACATACTGGAGGAGATCTCTGACAGCTGTAAATATGTAAGGTCACATCCTAAGGTCTGTTCAAAAGTATGTGGACTGTTTCTGAATCCTTGGGCACAACAATCTGAGTTAGTTCTCTTTTCCCTTCTGGGCTCTTAAAGGCAAGGAGATATCTTGGACCAAAGACATGCTGTCATAGTTCAGCACAGATGTCAACTTGATGGTTGAGGGTTTGAGCTCTGGGTACATTTGTAGAGAATTAATGGTTGAGTTAAGCCCAGAGCAAGAGAACTGTAAGAGAGAATAAACCCTTGTTCTCTTAAGCCATTTGATGGTCATTTATCAGCAACCATACAGATGAACTGCAACAGAATTTGGTACCCAGGAAGTGGGGTGTTGCTGATAAATCTGACTATGTGGACTTTGTGGCTTTTGAATGGTTTCGCTGGACAAAGTTGGAAATGTTTGAAGATCTGTGGATTACAAATACTGTTCTGCAGAGTTTAATGGGCCATTTGGATAATGAAAGTGCTGAGAGAGTTGTGGATTGTTCGGGCCCAATTTGTGATGAGGGAAACAAGGACTTTGATGAAGTTGAATTTAAAAATGATGGACTGCTTTGCTTGAAGAGAACTGTGCTGGTGGCCATGAAGCTCTGGATGTGGAAAGGGCAGGCAGCAGAGCAGCTGCTGCTATTGGAGTTATGACTATCATTGAGAAAACCTAGTGCTTTGCATTGGGATGGTGGAAGACATGAACACCACCGTACTAGCAATTCCATGGTTTGAAAACCAAGATTCCTTTTGGGGCCGAAAGCCCAAGTCGAAGTCATTTCTTGCCCTTTGGAAGTTTTGGCTATTTAGAAAGAGGGCTTTTCCAGAATCAGCACGCTAAAGTTGGTACAGCTGTAGCTCAAATAGACCAAGCTATGTTTCAACCTTGTTTCAGAGTCTGGCAGCGTCCCCCAGGTGGTACTGGTTTTGGTGTATGATTCCGGGGTTCATGGAAAGCAGCGGAAGCTTGGTACCAAGTCGCAAGCATAGAGTTCCTGCAAGGAAAGATGAAGCTTATGGCTGCAGAGGTGAACCCAGAGTACTGTTGGAGATACCAGAACCATGGGATATATGCTGAGGACAGCTACAAGTGCAGATTCATCCTGGTTCAGAGGAACTCTGCTTATATAATTTTGAGCTGTAAACAGGGACTGGGAATGTCTAGAATCTTTGAGCTGCCTTGACTACATGATGAGCAACAGAAGATGGACATTGAAATACAGGATGCAGTAATTGATTTGTTGGACTTGATTTTAATGCAATGTTTTCTTACTATGTTATGATACTTCTATTTGATATTTTATCTTGTTGAAGTATTTAACATATTTATTTTATTTTTTAATTTTTTTATTATTTAATTTTGCGCGTATGCGTGTGTGAGCATGTGTGTATGTATGTGTGTGTGTAGAACCACAGACGAATTCGGGAACCACCATAGACTGCCTCTACCTCCTCCTTGTTTACTCTGCCCTGGGATTCACAGGCTCCGCCCTACCAGGACCAGAAACACAGGCTTGCCCCTGCTTCTGCCCGGCGTCTATATGTGGGATCTAGGATCCGAACTCAGGACCTTCCGCCTTCAAGGCAGAAGTTTAACCCCTGAGCCACCTCTCCAGCCCCAAAGTATTTAACATATTTTGATAGACTCTTATAGTTAAAAGATTTAAGACATTTTTTTAGGACTTCCAGTTCCAACATTTTAATAATTGAACTTTTAATTACAAAACATTTTAAAATTTGCCTATGAGAACTTTTAGAGATTTAGAATTAATAAAATTAAATGTTCATATTTTTAAGATAACTTTTAACATCTGTGGGGACAAGGAAAGGTTATAAGCACAGGCGTCAACTTGACTGTTGAGGGTTTGAGCTCTGGGCACATTTGTAGAGAATTAATGGTTGAGTTGAGCCCAGAGCAAACCTACAACAGATGGTCTAGTTGATGGAGCAGACCCAGTCCATTGTGGGTGGGACTAGGCTCTGAACAAGTGAATAAAATACAGAGAGGTGATTGAGGAAATCAGCATCCTTCTGTTCACTTGGCCAGACATGCTGGTCTGGCAAGTAAGGATAGTCCATCTCTCAGCCGTTATGTGGTAATGGTATGGCCAGTTCTCTTGGCCCTGGTGTTGGTGCGTGCTTTCCTGTCAAGCTGGACTGAGAACTGTAACCAGGAATCATAAGAGGGAATAAGCCCTTGTTCCCTTAAGCCGTTTGATGGCCATTTATCAGCAACCATGCAGGTGAACTGCAACACATGTGTTTTGCTATTGAGTATATAAGAAACTTCAACAGTTGCTTTGCTAAACCTGTTATTTTCTTGATCTTAACAGTTTTAGTGAAATCGAAGGTTGACAGAGGCGTAGGAAAGAAGTTGGCACCAAAATTTATGTTTCCTTGTCTATTAACAAAGGAACAAAATGGCTTCCCATTTGCATGTTAAACCCAAGGTTCTCATGAGATGCTATTATCAACCTGGCATTTTGGGGGGCTTTCTTTCACTGGATATCAGTGGCAAACACCTTTTCCCGTTGGTGGGAAGCTAAGAGTCTAAAGTAACTTCACTGGTCCCCAGCAGAGGGTCTTGACACCTAGGCCCTGGGGTTCAGGGGGCAATCCTTCCTCCAAGAGAGATTCCCGCAGTCAGGACATAGGCCATGTAGAGGCCTTTTATGCTCAGGACAGTTTTTTTTCAAGGTGTCTAATAGCATTTAAAGCATTTTTTTCCTCTTTTCCCCTGTTGGAAGGGGTCATGGGTTGGTCTGCTTGGGCATGCCTGCTAGTATTCTATTTATCCCTTAGGCAAATGTCAAGTTTTGATTTGTTTCCTGGCTCTTTCTCTTTCCTTCCTTTCTATTTGAAAAATGAATTTATCTGGACCCTCAGAAAAACTTAAGTAACTTAGGCAAAAATCTTGTAAGGAAAAGGAAACATGAATCTGAGTTGACACAAATGGACTTAGAATCTTAATGCTGGGTCTGGATTACACTGATCCTGTTTAGTTCGTTTGCCTATTCATATAGAGTTTAAACGTTCCTACCCCCATTTCAAAAATGCCTTTCTCCTCCCCTTCCCTGAAAAGCCTGTTCAGAAAGGTGAGCAGAGATAGGCTTAGTAGTGTCCTTTTATCTTGAAATCCAAGATTTTGTAGTTCTTATCCAGGCTCATCGCCAAATTTTTGTTTTTAAAATATATGACCCTTAGAATATAAATATAATAGTTAAACTCTAAGATCTTAAGCAATTAGACCCTTTGGAATTAGGATTTTATGAGTAACCAAATGTCTGTTTAATCAAGACAGAAACACTTGAATACATGAAGATGAAGTTCAATTACTAACAGTCACTTGAATACATGAAGTTCAATTACTGTTTTTTGAGGTTTAATGTCTTTTCTTCTATAACACAGAAGAAGCATATAACATTTCCTTTACTCATCATATCTAATTTTTAATCTTCTCATAAACCTAACATCCCATAAACTTTTTTTTATTCAATTGTGTGTGTGTGTGTGTGTGTGTGTGTGTGTGTGTGTGTGTGTGTAGAACCACGGGTGAATTTGGGAACCACCATGGACGCCTCCATCTCCTCCTTGTTTACTCTGCCCCAGGATTCACAGGCTCCGCCTACCAGGACCAGAAACGCAGGCTGCCCCCTCTTCAGCCCAGCGTCTATACATGGGGTCTAGGATCCGAACTCAGGACCTTCCGCCTGCAAGGCAGAGGCTTAACCCCTGAGCCACCTCTCTAGCCCCCCCATAAACCTTTGTAACATACTTTAACATATTTTTAGGTAATCGACTCATAAATCTCCTATACATTTAAGTAACATCTCATCCCATAAACCTTCTCTCAAACCTCCTGCATATACTTCAGTTTTGTAAGAGACATACATATTTCCTTCATATTTTCTTTCTTTTATTTGATGGTTTCCTGCTGTTTTCATGTTAGCTATCCCTCAAGAAATGTCTTTTAAAGGAGGCAGTAACAGTAGACCTTCTCTTTTAAAGAAATTAAGAATTGAGTCTGATTTGGCAGTTTTGAAAGACAAGCTAGTATGAACTTCTAAGTAGATATCAAGACATTATTAAATATGGAACGAACAAGCAGCATATGGTTCTTAGAACCCCACAGGCACAGTATATAAAATAGCATTTGTAATTAGGCACACGGCAATAGAAACATTTACAAATCATTATGTCTGAATTAAGTTAACAAGGTTGTAGTAAATCACAAACTCCATCTACATAGAAACATGGAATTAGAGGCAGATTTGTCTCTAAGAAAGGGAGCTCATACATACCAGGAGAATAAAGAAATTCTGATGAATTTCTCAGAAATCAATTATATATTTTTTTCTGGTCCCTAGATATGTTGGTATAAGATTCCATAAAAGAAGTTGGAGGAGTAAGTTTATCGTAGCTTTGTTATTCTGGGAACACATGGGAAAAAAATCTTTAAAGGAATTATGAAAGTGTTATTAGATCCTCAATAAGAGCACATTATAACCTTTTGTGAAGCTTTATCAAAGTCAAGATCAAACAAGATAGAGTATTTAATTCAGTACACACTTAGGCCTTTAAAGTAATCAAAATGGTTCATTTTAAATGTGCACATGTATTTTAATTGAACATGCCAAATAATAAACAGAGTCAAAAACTAAGATAAGAATATAAGTGTGCAATAAGATGGAAAAAAATGGAAGTGGTCACAATTTTGTTATTTTGAAACACAAAACACACATATTACATGAAATCCAGGTAACTAAATAAGCCAAAACACTTTTTTTAAAAGTAACCCTTAAAATGAGATCATCATAGACAAGACACGAAGAACAACAGACAGTTCTTCTTCCGGTCCCTCCAGGACAGGGGGGCAGAGGCTTTCTTTTCCTTAGTTGCTTCAGAAACTAGAATAGAGATGTTATTGGGGAAATTTGATAGGAAAGAGGTTGAAAGACTTGTTGTTGGCCAGTCTACCTTAAACAGGTGGTAATGCCCTGTAAGGTCTCAGACAGGACAGATAAATGTTAAAGGAGCCCAAGCATTTTTTGATGTGAGAAAGATCAGGGAGTGAAAAAGGAATGTGAACATGGATTATTTCCCCCCCCCCCCCGTGCCACGTCCCATAGAGGAGCAATTATCTGAGCACAGGAGCGTGTGTTGGGAGCGCTGGACAGAGAGAGCTGGAGGAACAGCGGGAGGCATGGGCAAGCTTTCCAAGGAGAGGAAGGTGATGGGGGGAGGACTTGGCACCAATGAAGGGAGCTTGTCAGCTGGATGGAAGTCCAAAGTGCAGGAGGGGTGGGGTGGAGATGAAGATGGCTGGAGGGTGAGAAATACATGTTTAGAATTACAAGAGAAGCATAGGTCAAGTTTGGAACGTAGATAAAATAATGTTTGGATAAAGGGAATCTCTTTCCATTTGCCCTATGCTCACAGAAGTTATATAGATCTCGAATAACATTCATGTCTAAAGAGCCATTAATAGGCCACTTAGTTTGGCTATCTAAGAGATATTGATGCCAATCTTGATTGCAATATTGAATCAATTTTTAAATCTTGAGGCCGGGTATTAAATGAGGACCTTCAGATTGTCTAGAATGGGCTAACCTTCAGATTGTCTAGAGAAGGGCATGTGTGGGCTTAGAGGCACTTCTGTATGAAATGGAGCCTTTTTGTCCAGGGGCGAAGGGTCACTCATGCAGTAGCCCAACACCAGGTAACTCTGCTTTGAGACGTTCACTGTCCATTCCCTTTTGGCAACTAAGTGTCATGCCTGCTTTTAACTTTACCTGGAGACATCATGTTGATGCGGGAACAGTCTTTCCTCTGTCAAATGTCCCATCTGCGGCCAAATGTTACAGGAACAACTGTCCCAATGATGCAGGGTTCTTGTGTTCAGGAGTTGAAGATTGAAACCAGAACACGTGCAGAGAATTAAGGTAGTTTATTAGCGGAGAGGAAGGCTGAAACCCATGGACTCCAGACATGGAGTGCCATGAGGGGCTAGGGTGCCCTGGAGAAATCATGAGAAGTGGGCAGCTAGAAAGAACTCATGGAATCCATAAGCAGCAGGCATGGAGCTAGAATGGACTCATAGGGCCCCATTGGAGCCCAACCCAGGACTTGACTATTAATTAATAATAACATTAATTATGTTTAATTATAACCAATTATACCAATCTTTAATTATAATTAAATTAATTATAGTTAATACTTGTTATTAATAAATATAACTGATATTAATGTTTAATTGTAATCAATGTTAACAATCTGTAATTATAACTAATAGTTAATTGCTATTAATAAATATAACTAATAATTAGCTTTTATGTTTCATGATACAACTGTTTACAAATGATACAGATACAGTTCTGGTTCCCTAATGTAATCATTCTGAGTTTTCAAAATTATACTTTGCTAACTTTCCTTATGGTTCTTTATGTAACAATGTTATGTAAGATAAACTAAATAATCTTAGTTCATTTTAATTAACATTTTATCTTTCTAAGGCAGGGCTTTAACTATGTATTCCAAACTGACTTTATGTTCCCTGTAAGATCCTAGTAGACCTTCTCCTCTCCTGCCTTTGCTTCCTAAATGATTAGATATACATCACCACACCCAATGATGTTTTAATATGGCTTTTGTTATAATTGGTCTTACATGTTGTAATAAAAGATGTAATTCATTTTCATTTCTGATCACTCAGGTCAACTTAAAAAGTAAATAAGTTATTTCTTGTCAAAACAGTTTTACTAAATATAAGCAATATACACCATATATTTGGTTGTCACATTTTCCAAGACCTGTTAATATTTTTTCTTATTCAAGATATATTATATCTGCTCTCACACAATTTAAAACCACATGGATTGTTGGACATAACCACCCCATTCATGAATAGTTTGCCTTTTTAGGTTTTCTACAGATTTTAAAGACAATAATGGACCAATTTATATATCTCGTGCCTTTGCCCATATTACTAAACAATATGATATTTCTCATAATAGGGATTCCCTATCATCCCCAAAGACAAGGATTTGTTAAACATGCTAATGACATAATTAAACAGTATTTAAAAAGAAAAGAAGGGGAGAGGACTTCCTCAGATACAACTCATTTAATTCTTTCCTCCATTTATACACTTTAAATTTTTTTTAAAATGCAGCCAAAGATGGCTTTACAGTGGCAGAACACCTTTGACACACACCTTCAGTCCTAACCAGACCCAGGTTTCCACTGGAGTGGCAGGTATCTTTGTGTTTCTCCATCAACATGCTCACCCTGTGGATTCCCAAGAGTTTAGTCTGCCCAGTGGAAAATCATGGAGAGTCCCTAACAAGATCACAGTGCTCAGCCTACAGGCAAAAAGGAGATGACATCAACGCAAAACAACTTATCCTGACCTGGAGCCAACTCAACGCTCTGATACATGAAGGAGCCAAACTAGTCCAAGAGTCACACCAACCAATGACCCCAGGCATCTCTTCTTGACTATTATGCGCTGCTCTATTCTTCAACATTCTAGACTTCAGTATCAGACCTTCCCCCACAGTCAGTGCCTGCACCAAAATGTTTCCTTCTAGGATGGATCCTGACCCCTGTTTGTGTTGTGGGCGAGGTGGGCTTCAGAAGTCAGTTTATGGGTTAAAAAGATTTTTAAAAATTGGGAGAAGGGGCTGGAGAGGTGGCTCAGGGGTTAAGCCTCCGCCTTGCAGGCGGAAGGTCCTGAGTTCGGATCCCAGATCCCACGTATAGACACCAGGCAGAAGCGGGGGCGGCCTGCACTTCTGGTCCTGGTAGGGCGGAGCCTGTGAATCCCGGGGCAGAAGGAGGCGGAGGCGGCCATGGTGGTTCGCGGGTTCGTCCGTGGTTCTACACACACACACACACAGACACAGACACACACACACACACACACACACACACACACACACGCACATGCGCACAGTTGAATAAATAATAATAAAAAAATTAAAAAAAAAATTGGGAGAAAAAGCTTACTCCCTCCCCAGACTTTTACAAAAGGCTTAGGAACCTAGATATGTCCTATTTAGTACAAACTCTGACCAGGTGCTCTGTTACTAGGGGAAACATTTCTTGTAACACTGACTAAGTATTTTGCTTCTGTAATTTTTGCTTCTCACTTTAGGGTCATAAATGCAGATAATATTCAGATGTCTTGGGACTGACCGCTGGACGATCAAGATCTGACCAACCACCTTGTGTTCCTCCCCATGTCTCTGCTCTGTTAACCCCATGATAAACATCCCGTCACCTGGTTCTTCCTTATGGTACTTTCCCAGTCCCACCCGGTTTCTATGGTAGCCCCAAGTCCCTCATTGTAGTTTTCTACTATAAAAACTGTCTGCTCCCGGAAGCCCACACTACACTCTCCAGCGTGGTCCTGGAGCCCCAGTTTTCTTCTGCCCTACAATAAAGACTTCCCCAGCCCGAGTCTGCAGTATGTTTCATTAGGACGACAGCCAGACCCCATAACAGTGGGAACAGTCTCTCTTCTGTTCAAGTGCCCCCTCTGGGTTACCAAACGTTATGGGGTCCCTGTTTCAGGGGCCAAATGTTACAGAAACGACTGTCCCAATGTTGCAGGGTTCTGGGGGGGGGGCATAAAAGGGAAAATCTTAAAATCTTGTTTTCTAAAATTCCCCTCTGGAATGCCATTTGGCCAGAGGGCCTACAAGAAGCCTGCATGCCCGTAAGACTGTAAAACACTGCGGGCTAAAATACTTTGGTGGGTGGGGACTGCAACCTCCTTTATCCCTTGTGTATAAAAACTGTATGGAGATGTAATTCGAGGCTACACATACACATCGCTCTGCCCTGGTACCAGTCTCTCTCTCTCTCTAATAAAGCCTCTCCGTTATTAATTTTAACTTTTAGTCTATGGTGAATCTTTGGATGACCCCCCAAACCCATAATATTCTGGGGGTTCCCCCAGATGAGGCTGGACTATTTTTTGAGGTGCTGAAAAGGCCCCTCCCTATAGCTGGAACCGAAGGAAAGGTTCCCCTATAGTCTGGTCCCTTGAGAAGCCTGAAGGAAATGTTACAGGGTCCCTGTTCAGGGGCCAAATATTACAGGAAACAACTGTCCCAATGTCGTAGGGTTCTTGTGTTCCAGAGTCGAAGATTGAAACCAGAGCACGTGTAGAGGATTAAGGTAGAGTTTATTAGAGAGAGAAAGGCTGGAACTCATGGACTCCAGGCGTGGAGTGCCATGAGGAGCTAGGGCAACGGCCGGGAGAACTCATGAGAAACATGGAGCTAGAAAGAACTCATGGAATCCATGAGAAGCAGGCAAGGAACAAACTCATGGCACTAATGCCAGGAGGGGCAGGGCGCCGGGGAACTCACTGGACTCCAGGCGTGTAGAGTCCATGAGAAGCAAGCAGCTAGAAAGAACTCATGGCACTCCCAAGTACCACAATGGGCACCAAACATAGCTGCCAGGGTTGGGCATAGTTGAACATCTAGGCAAGCCTGGGAAACTGGCTTTTTCTCATTGGTTAGCTCCCATTGGGGCCCAACCAGTTGCTCCTGGGCCCATGTGAGCTAGAGATGAAGTTGTTTGTTGGATGTGGAGGCTCATCTCCATAATCCTTTCATAGGGAAGTTGCCATCTTATCTCTGGGAGGATTGGAGTCAGTTCCTCAGCAGGGGTGTTCCTTCAGGGTGAACCCAGCAGTGGGGGATGGTCTTTGGGAATTTTAAAGACTTTCAAAGACCTTTAGAGACCTTCCCAGCATAGTTGTTCTAATCCTGTCTTATTTGGACCAACTCTGAGAGTCTTTCAAAAACTGGACTTTAAAAGTTATCTGCTGCTCACCATATGCTAAAGGACTTTATTTTCTATTTAAAATTCACTATTGTGCACCCACCACATGTTTTACTTTTGGTTCCTAAACATGTACAATTTTTGTTGACTTTCGCTGACATTTATCCCACCAAATGTACCTATTGTTTAATTGCTAATTGTGTTTCTCCTAAACATAAAGATAAGTTAATATAGGTACTGAGATAGAATTTGTGTTTGAGACAGAATTCAGGCTCATTTAAATAACATACATAAGGAAAAAAGTTCTGGAATAGATCTGGTTGGTTTGATACTTGTTGCTATGGGATTTGGTTTATTTGCCTTTAATGTATTTTTTCCTTGCTCAAATATAATAATAAAACTAGCTCTATTTTTTAATAATTAAAAACAAGGGGGAATTGTGGGGGAGCCTAAAGCCTGTTAGGTGGATTCCTTTCTTTGGAAATTGAGTTTTGCCTGCTGTCATAGACAATGGCAGGTAATTCCTTCCTCTGGGAGTTGAGTTTACCTCCTGTCTGTTCTTAGATCCCTTTTGTTCTCAGAATTGACAAGGTTAAAACTTCCCCCTACAGTTCCTTCCCTGTGCATTTGAGATATGTTAATGCATAGATCATAAGATTATGCACATTTACAGTAGCCAGGTAACTCTTGATTTAAGACATTCATTGTTCATTCCTTTTAGCAACTTTTAACTCTACCTGAAGACAATCATCTCTGGTCCCACACAGCAAGTAGATGTCACTCTTGCTTTTTCTCTGCTAGCCCAGAATGTATACATTTTACATAATCCCGTAAAGAATTTGGCCCTGCTTTTCTTTGATTGTTTTCCTATAAATACTCATGTATGCTACAATAAAATTGGCTTAGATGATGGAGGACATCCTAGGCTTCCTCTGACCTCATGCCTGATCAATTCCTACCGCTCCCACTTCTGTTTCTTGCATGTAAGTCCAGGTTTATGTTAGTTCATGGGTCCAGACATCTGGTTACAGTTCTCAGTCCAGCTTGGCAGGAGAGCTCAAACCGACACCAAGGCCAAGGGAACTGGCCACACCATCTCTACGTAATGGCTGAGAGAGGGACCATCCTACTTGCCAAACCACCTAGTGTAGCCTAGTGTACACAAGGATGCCAACTCTCTCAACCAGCCCATGGACAGGGCCTTCCCCATCAGCTAGACAATCTCCTCAAGTTTGCTGTGAGTTTAACTCAACCACTAATTCTCCACAAATGTGCCCAGAGCTCAAATCTTCAACTGTCAGGTTGACACCTGTGCCTAACTAGGTTACATGGCATGCACGCTCTCTTTCTCTCTCTTTTCATTTTTCTCTCTGTGTTCTCTTCTCTTTCACTCTCTCTCTCTTTCTCTGTCTCTCTATCTCAAATAAATATATATTTTAAAAAAGACCTTAAGAATCTACCCAAAAGCCCATTCGAAAACATCCTGGAGGTGGGCATGGTGGCTCATGACTATGATTCCAGCAATTAGGAGGTTGAAATGGGAGGATTGCTGTGATCTGAAGTCACCCTGTGCTATGAAGAGCTGTTTTAGCAGAAGGAGAAAGAAGGGAGGGAATAAGGGAGGGAGGGAAGGAAGGAAAGGAAGGGAGGAAGGGAGGGAGGGAGGGAGGGAGGAAAGGGGAGGAAAGGGGAGGAAAGGGGAGGAAAGGGGAGGAAAGGGGAGGAAAGGGGAGGAAAGGGGAGGAAAAGGGAGGAAAGGAAAGGAGAGGAAAGGAGAGGAAAGGAGAGGAAAGGAGAGGAAAGGAAAGGAAAGGAAAGGAAAGGAAAGGAGGAAAGGGAGGTAAGGACTGAGGAAGGAATTCTGCTATTTGCTGATGGCAACGATAGAGCATCTGGAATCGGTGGCTCGCCTCTGCCCGCTACTCATCATTTACCCTGTTTTTTTTTTGGGGCTAAGTTTCTGTCAAGTTTTTCATACACCCCACCCCCACTCCCGGTTGTGCCTGTAATTAGGCCTTGGCCGGTGGCAGCGCTTCATGCGGGTGGAGGGGGCAGGTGACTTTCTCTCTCACACTCTTGGGCTAGAACCCGCTGAGGCTGGATCACTGGTTTGGGGGACAACCTAGAATCACCTGGGGATGGGAGAGAGAAATCTACAAAAGGACGGTGTGGGTGGAACTAATTTATGCTGATTTGTACCTGCTGGCTCCCTGGGGAAGATGGGAGCCTTTGACAGCTGGCTGGGCTGTTTGTTACTAAAGAGTGAGAGGACCTGCGGGTACAGACTCCGGCTAGGCAGCAGACCTTGGGACAGACGCCCACCAGGAACTAACCCCCAACACACAAGACTCACCTGAATATCCTTGCTTCATCACATGACCCAATGGCTTTTTCTGTTTGGGGTTTGTTGTTGATTGGTTGATTCTTCAGACAGGGTCGTGTAGCCCAGGCTGGCCTGGAACTTCCTGGAGGATACCCTTGGATCTCTGATCCTCCTCTTCTTTCTTCCCAGTGCTACATTACATGCGAGTGCATCGGCTGCTGGGGATCAAAGCAGGGACTTCGTGCCCGCTGGGCAAGTGTTCTTCCTGTTGCACAGTCCCCAGTGTAAATAAAAATCATCTTTAAATGTCATGAGATTCACCTGCTTCGAGTGCTGCATGGTTTGAAAACCTACTCAGGGCACTCTCTGCCCTTTGTGGGGCCACCGCAGGTTTGAGAGACACGGAATGTAAGTTGTACAAAATATAATTGTCAAAGTAGTACATGCGGGTCAGTGAGATGACATACCAGGACAGGTGCCTGCTGTTTGCAGACTGGAGAGCCGAGCCCCATCCCCAGGGCCCATATTCCAAAGCCTGCCCTCTGCCCTCCACTGGTACACCAGGGCTTGCTCGCTCTCAGATAAATAAAATTAACTTAAAAAGAATAGGGGCTGGAGAGGTGGCTCAGGGGTTAAACCTCCGCCTAACAGGTGGAAGGTCCTGAGTTCGGATCCTAGACCCCATGTATAGATGCCTGGCAGAAGCGGGGGCGGTCTGCGTTTCCGGTCCTGGTAGGGCGGAGCCTGTGAATCCCGGGGCAGAGTAAACAAGGAGGAGGTGGAGGCGGTCCATGGTGGTTCCCAAATTCACCTGTGGTTCTGCACACACACACACACACACACACACACACACACACACACACACGTGCGCGTACATGCACAATTGAATAAATAAAAAATAAAAAAATGTTTAAAAAAAAAGAATAGGTATTCTGGGGATGAATCCTGAGATCAAATATTAACTCTGCCTCGCCACTATTTATATTTGTGTCTTTATACAGACAGTGCCTCGGTTTCTCCATCTGTGAAATCAGATCAAAGCCTCCTGTGACCTCTGGGTTGCTGCAGGGGTGAAATGACGCCAGACCAATGCTGACCTCAGCAACGGTCTTTGCATCCTTCAGAAGTCAGGACCCTCTACAAGCAAACAGCACAGAGAAGGAAATGAGCAGCTACCCAGCCCTCTCGCTTGGCTGGTCCTGATTGATCTCCCAGCATCCTTGCATGTGATTTGCTCATCAATCCACAGATGCCGAAACCAGCGACCCCTGGAGAATCATAAAGCAAGCCCAAGGCAGCCTAAACCGTGATTCCAAACCTAACGGCAGTAGACACACTTGCCTGTCTGCCATACTAAGTGCCTTTCTGCCCGGAATGAATGTGTCTGTTCCACAGGGAAGCGAGAGGAATGGACACTAAGTCCCAAGCAGTACCAGAGAGTACCAACTTCTTTACTTATGGACCTCTTGACAGGTTAACTGTAGCCCAGGCTGGCCTAAACTTGTGGTGGAGCTGAGGATAGCCTTAAACTCCTAACCCCCTTCCTCTGTCTCTGGATTACAGATGTGAACCCCCATAGACACTGCTTTATTATTTCTAAACTCCATGTAACCTTTCCTCTAGTTAATCACAGGTAGCTAACTCAAATAGAATTTGAACTGAAAGGAAAAAATACCTACAAACTTTCATTTTGACTTTTTGTTTTTGTTCTTAGTATCATACTATGTTATCCTGGGAAGCCTTCAATTCCACATTAGACTATGTTAGGGTAGTCTTGAATCCTGACCCTCTTGCCTCAATTTCCCAAATGTTTGGATGAGAAATGTTATATGCATGCCTGGTTTCATTTTGAAATGTTTTCTTTGGTTGGTTTTGGTTTTTGAGACAGTTCTACTATGTAGCCCAGGCTGGCCAAACCTAAGCCAGCTTTTTGAACTCATGGAAATCCTGTCTCAGTCTCCCCAGTGCTGAGATTACAGGCACGAGCTGATATACCTGGTTTGACTTTGTAGGTTTGATAGTAGCCACCAGATTTGTATCCATAGAGATTATATCCACTTGGGCTGGCCACCAATCCATGAGCCAGTGAGGGTCCTGTGCTTTCCCAAGCACCGATCTGATAG
Organism: Typhlomys cinereus; assembly: GCA_023101885.1. Lineage (NCBI taxonomy): Eukaryota > Metazoa > Chordata > Mammalia > Rodentia > Platacanthomyidae > Typhlomys > Typhlomys cinereus. The sequence continues at coordinate 3,106,609 of JALPQD010000212.1, forward strand.
CTGAAATATCACAGGCAGCTCCTGAACATGCAGTTCTCCCGCTGAGAACACATTTTGTGGTGCAAAACCATTTCCATTTCCATTTCTATGCCCCTTTGTTTCTAGTCCTTGGTCATTTTTCAATGAAAACATGATTTTATGAACTTAACAACACCATCATTTATTATGAGATTCAACTTCTAAAGAACATGTACAAATTCTTTTTTTTCTAGTACTGGGGACCAAACTAGAACCTTCTGCATGCTAGGCAAGCACTGTACCACTGAGCTACGACCCCAGACCCAAATGTGTTTTTACACTATGTCACCCTAGTTTTTTTGTTTAGGGTATTTTGCAAGAGCATTTTCTTTAAAATTTTATTTCAACTAAGTATGGTGACATAGGGGAAACTGAGGCAGGTGGATTATCACTAGTTTGAGACCAGCTTGGGGTACAGAATGAAAGAGACCCTGTCATAAACACACACACACACACATACATTCACACGCATACATTGACACAATACAGAAGCATACTTACCCATAGGCACTCACATACACATTTGCATACATACATGCATTCACATATATACACAAGCATATATAAATGTATACATACATGCATGTATACATACATATACATACATACAACAAACATACACACATACATTCACATATGCGCCACATACACAGTTAAACACATACATTCATATACACATACATTGATACACATATATAAGCATACATACACATATACACTCACACATACATATATACATTCACATACATTCATGCATACATACAAGCAAATATACAATGCAACATACATACACACACGTACATGCACACACATACATATACACCATGCAATGCAAACACATGCATATCTATATATACCCTCACATATGCACCACACATGCATGCACATGCAATACAAACACACATATGGTCTCACATATGTGCCACACATGCACATAATCCCAGGAAGCTGAGGCAGGGGGATTGTTTTGAGCCCAGACCTATCTACATAGCAAGTTGTAGACCAGCTTAGGCTACATCAGTGAGATCCTGTATCATAAATAAATAACATAAGTGAAGCAAAACAACATGTACAAACTTGTAATCTAGAAGAAATCAAAGACAATGACAACGTCCCATGATGCAATGTAAAAATACCAGTTGAAATTCACCCTCTCCAGACATTGTGAAAACATGGATGCCTGGTGCCCTCTTCTGGTAATTTGTTGAAACTCAGTGATTTCCCCTAAATTTGCAATAAATTATTGATAACTCATCTTCTGTTGATTTTTGTGATTTATTGAATGTTCAATTAGTATATCACAAGATGCTATTTTATACCGAAGCTTTTAAAATGTCACAGTGAAAGCTCCAAATTAAAAGAATCACACAGCGCATTACGGTTTTAACTGGATCATAACTGGGGAGGGGATTGCTCGCCTTATTTTCTGGTTTTTCTATTTATGTTCGGATAGAGTTCCACTGTATTGCCCAAGCTGATCTTCGACTTGGGACCCTGCTGCCTCGGACTGAAGACCAGCTGGAATGACAGATTGCGGGTCTCGCCCAGCTAGAAGTGCAGTGCGTGTTGTGATAACTTGGGGACAAAGTGTTTCAGTGATTATCATAAGGCTCCAGGTGGGAGTCGTGTACTTTGCTATGTGTCTTCATCTGTAGAGGGCTGTGTGCTGAGCGAGGCTACTGGGGCGGGCAGCTGAGGCAGGTGTTCAATCCCTAGAAGCCCGCGTGGTGGAAGGAGAGAACTGGTGATGTGAAAGTTGTCCTTCACGCGTGCGCCTCCACCTGTGCACCATGAGATGTATGCACATGCATATTGTCCCCCCCTGTACCCCCCAAGAAATGGACGAATGGACGCCTTACCCATGAACTATCTTGTCTGCCCTGCACAATGGCACAGGTTCTTTTCACCTGCAAGGAAAATGAAATCATGGAATCCATAGGCAAATGGATGGCTCTGGAAGCAACTGCATTTGCAGGAAGACAAGCATGGCATGTTCTCGCTCACGCACAGACCCAGCTCTTGATGCGTCTATGCATCTGTGTGTGAGAGAGTGGCCCATGACAAGGAAAGAGGACCCCAAGAGAGGAAAGACGAGAAGGAAACTGAGCACACGAAAGGGGAGGGGAGGCTGCTGGAGAGAGGGTTGGGGGAAGAAGAGGGGGTAGGGAGGACCCACAAAAGCAAGCTAGTAAGATCCCATCTGAGGAAGTGGCTTGGCTGTTACAAGCGTAAGAACCTGAATTCGGATTCCCACCGCCCACATAGAAAGCTGGGCATGTGAACGCATACATGCACCTGCAACCCAGCGGTGGCGGTGGTGAGAGGGAGGCAGAGACAGGATGCTGCTAGGGCTTCCCGACTGCCATCCTAGCTCCAGGCTCAGTGAGACACCTCGTCGCGAGGGAATTGGATGGACAGTCAAAGAGCATTCTCCTCTGGCCTGTGTGCGTGCAAGGCCACAAGCGCCCAGATAGACACACGCATGCACGTGCACGCACGCTGGCAGCACACACACGAACCTGTCAGAATGAAATCTAATACTCAGCAGGCTGAATAAAAATTAATTATTCAAAAGAGTTCTGATGATCACATTTATTGTGTTGACCACAGAACTTTCTCTCCCCTTCCCCTCATACAGCCACCTGCTTCTAGTCCCTTGGGAGCTCTTAGTTCATGGAGATGACACCACGTGAGCTCAGCAAGCTCCACTCACACGCTCACTCTGCCCTGCTCCACTGGAGACCCCCGTTCAATGACTGCTAACTTGGGTTCTAGGCAGCCTGGTCCTCCAGGAGTCCTACCAGGACAAGCGAGCAAGCCTTTCCACATGTGCGAAGCGGGAAGACACACTGTGTACTGAAGGTGGAACAAACCATATGAAAGACACAAGGACCCCTGAGATGGCCGGGTGAGAAAAGGACAGCTGCACACAAACCCGGAGACCCCAGTTAGACCCTGGCAGACTGGGTGGTGGGGGGCGCGTGGGAGGGGGATGGAGACGTGCCTCTACCTCACCTGTAAGGTCAATGAGCAGGTCCATTGATTGAGAGAAGCTAGTGTGATGGAGACACTTAAGCAATACAAGTTTTGTAAGAGCTGCGGAGCCATAGCTTGGCTTCAAGGTGGGAGAGACTTAGCACAGAAGAGAGGTCTGAATTCCAGAGAACAGAGAAATAAACGGCCTTGAGGACATGTGGGAAGAAGTCTGAAGGAAAGCCCCCAAGTAGAGAGAACTCTGCAGAGCCCCTGGACAAAAGGGGTGTCTATCTTTCAGTCCTAGGGAAGCAGGGCGATGGGGCAGCGAGCAAGAGAATTGCCACCTAAAGAGAGTTCTCTCTCCGAAGGCTATCGGGAGTGGGGTGGGTTCCAGGAGTCACCACGTGCCAGTCAGGGTGGGAGGGGCTTCACAGAGACCGGCCCACCTGATGGAAGTCAGAGGAAATGACTCTTCTTGCTTGAGGGGCTTCTTTCTCCCCCAGGACTACTCTTCTTCCACCCTCGGTACTGACTGCCGAGGGCTGGGAGCGATGAGAAAGGCCTTTCAAGAGATGATTAGCCAGAGCCCAGTTCATCTCCAACGGAGAACAGAGAAAACCTGAGGGCAGAGGGTGGGGCTAGAGAGGTAGTGTGGGAGCCCAGCTGCTTAGGCCCTACACTGGTGGCCACACACTGTGCACAGCTTGCTGCGGGCTGCGGGCCGCGGACCAGGCTTGGTGGTTTGGGCACTGCTGACATTTTTTTCCTGTGCAGCACACTCTGCCTCTGCCCACTAGATGCCAGTCGCCATTCTCCCAGCATTCCTGGGCTTCATGGGGCATTCACGTCATGTCCAGTGAGACAGTCACATCTTCAAATCCAACGAAAAACCCAGATGCCGACCCGGTATCCTTAAATCTAGAGACTGCTGCTTTCTTAAACCTGGCTTTTCTTGTGTGTGTGTGTGTGTGTGTGTGTGTGTGTATGTGTGTGTTTGTATATGGGAGGAATCTCCCGATGGAGCCCTGGCTGGCCTGGAAATCGTTGAGTAAACCAGACTGTCAACGTCACATTCCACCTTGTGTCTCCCCAACTGAGGTTACCCATGGCAGCTGTCACGCCTGGCATCTTTTTCTGAGACAGTCTCTCATGTAGCCCAGGCTGGTCTCAAACTCACTGTATATATGTCTAGCTGAAGGTGATCTTGGCCTCCTGATCCGCCTGCCTCTCCCTTCTAGCTGCCGGGAGTGCAGGCACCTTCGTCTGCCTGTCTCTGTTTCTCTGTCTGCCTGTCGTCTAATTGTCTAGCTGTTTTGTTTCTGTTTCTCTGTCTCTCCGTCTGTCTCTGTCTATCTGTCTGTCTATTTGTCTCTTTTTCTGTCTCTGAGCCTGCCTGCCTGCCTATCTCTCTGTGTCTGTCTCTCTCTCCGCCTATCTTTCTCTCTCTTTGTCTGTCCATCCCTCTATCTCTTTTCTCTTCAAGGCTGGAGCTACAGGAGACCTGTAGCCAGTGATCAGCTTTATGACCTATGAAAAGCCCGTCCATATTGTCTCAGTCCCTCTATCCTATGCCGGTGCTGCCTCTCCCCAAACTAAATCTAATATTTCCTCTCAAGAGTAGCTTTGGAAGCTTTGTGTAGCAGGCAGAGACCTGCGGGACTCAGGTATCAACACTGGACCGTTATTTCCAGATCCTTTTCCTGTCCTGTGGCTGTGAATTACCGAATTCCCTCCCTTTCCCTCTGCCCTGTAGGGTCTTTGATCTGACCCGTCTCTCTGCGGCTCCTGACAGAACCCTTACACGGGAATCCTCGGGTCTGGATGGCACTGCCAGGCCACTCATTCACTCAGGCCTCTACGGAGGTCTCTACTTCCTCGCGGCGCCCTAGCTCTCAGTAAAATTTACCATGAGCATCTGATTTTTTTTTTAAATTTTTGAAACATTATTATTATTGTGAGACTGAGAAATGGCCGGAGAATGAGAAGGACTGACCAGCCTGTGACAGTTAGAGAGTGTGTCTAGCGCTCCCACAATGCAATAAATGTTTTATTTACTAGAGGGGGGCGCCTGCCATGGCACACAAGGTTGGTCAGAGGGCAACGTTCCTAAGTCCTCTCCTCCTGCCCTTCTGCGGATGGAACTCAGGTGACCAGGCTTAGAAGCCCGGCCTTGCCCGCTGAGCTATCTCGCTCCCCTCTCATCCCGGGCTCTGTCCTGTTGGGGTACAGTGCGATCTGGGGTGCCAAGGGTCACAGAAGCGCCCGTGGGGAGGGGAGGAGGCCAGGTTCTGGCAATCAGCAGGAAGGAGAGCCCCCTTGAGCTGCCCTCTGTTCTTTCCTGTTCCCTTCCACCGGTCTCTCCAACGCGTGTCTGGGGCGCGCGGACCCGCTCCCAGGCAGGGCGCACGCGGGCACCGGCTTGTCCCACGGGCGCCCGGTCCAGGCGGAGGCTGGGCAGCGTTGGGAGCGGGTCGCCGTTGGGAGCGGGGCAGCCGCTGGCAGCCTGGGGAGCCGGGCAGCCGCGGGCGAGGTGATCGCCGCTGACGCAACTGCATCTTCCGCGACCCCGCGCGCCACGTGTCTCGGCGCCGCCCCGGAGCGTGCGGCGCGGGCGGGACGGACAGGACGCGACCAGACAGCATCTGCCCCGCGGAGCCATGAAGGTAACGTTCCCGGCCCCCCACGCGTGTTTGCGCGCCGCCCTGCGGGGGTCTCGGGGCCGCCGAGGGGGGCGACGACCTCTGGACCCCAGGGACCCGCTTCCCCTCCGCTGGCTGTTCGGCCTGGTTCCCGCGAGTGCCGTGGCCCGCGTGCGCACGGCACCTCCTCCTTCTGCCCTGCTGTTCCCCAGAAGCTGCGGGGCTGGGGTGGGGTAGGGGCTCCCCTGCATCTTTGGAGATGGGCTTTGGGGGGTCCTGTTGTGCGAGTGCCGCGAGCCTGGAGAAATCCACGAGGGGACAACCTCGGTTATTTTAAAAGCAGAAGACTTATCTTTTTCCGTGTCGTGGGGAAGCTTCTAGAAGTTGCTGCTCATCTCATAAGCCCCAAGGGCCTTCGTTTCTGAAAGCTCGGGAGCGCCGCAATGCGCCGTGTGGTGATGCCCAGCTGATTTGCAATTAGACTAGCTGGCAATGATTGGCACCTGGGCGCTTGCTGACCCTGGTACCAGGGGAGGTGGAGAGGCCGGCTGGGGCTGGTCCGCCTGGTTTCCCTGGGCACAGCGGCAGCGGAGTGTGAAAAGCGCCTTTTTCAGAGAAGAATGAGGGTCGCCTCTGACTCCTGGGAGAGAAGAGATTCCCGGAATGCAATGGGGTTTGGGGAGCCAGGAAGCCACGTTTCAATCTCTCCTGGAGCAAGGAGGTGGAGGAGGAAAGGAGGGAGAGAGAGGAGGAAGGGGAAATGAGGGAGGGAGAGGAGGAAGGGGAAAGGAGGGAGGGAGAGAAGGAAGGGGAATGGGGGAGCAGGGGGAAGGGAGAAGAGGGAGGAAGGTGAACTGGAGGGGAAAAGGAGGAGAGAGGTGAAAGGGAGGAAGGAGGTGAAGTGAAGTGAAGGAGAGGGGAGAGGAGGAGAGAGGTGAAGAGGAGGGAGGTGAAGGGGAGGGAGGAAGAGGGAAGGAGAGGAGGAGGGAGGTAAGGAGAGGGAGGAGGTGGGAGAGAGGTGAAATGGGCTCCCAGCTGTCTCTGCACACTCATCCAAGACATTCAGACCCAGCCACTGTAAGTGGGGCTTTCAACAAACAGAAATGTACAGGCCAGTGCTCCTGTGAACTAGTAGAAATGGTGTTTTGCACTAAAAGGAACACAATCGGACCTCAGTGAAAGGCAGCAAGTGCTAAATATTTGTCCTATGTGAATATAAATCCCAAAGCCATGTCCTTTTCTGTTTCTTTTCTGTTTGTAATGTGGGACTCTAGAAGAAGTCTTATGAAATCCCCAGTCTCTTTCTGATTCTCACTAAATTAGAATCCAAATGCATGTATTCTAGGCATGCTCTGAAGAGCATGAGATTCATTTAAGTCTGTTTCACATTTCAAAACCTTTCTGCTTTGCAGAATCACTGGGCATTGGGAAGGGTGCTGGGGGTGGACAAGAGGAGGCTAGTATGGCATGTATGGCAGTATCAGTGGGTCCCATGAATACGTACATAAAAACTCATTTTAAACTTTATTTACCTTTTAATTACACATTGCTATTGCAATCTACATTTTCTTTGTTTGAGAAAGGGTGTCTGTAGTTCTGACCAGTCTAGAACTCTCTATGCAAATCTGTCTGGTTCAGACCTGGCTTCCCCCATCCCATCCCGCCTCAGTCTCTTAACAGCAGGATTTATGTGTGAGAGAGAAACAGCAGGATTTATAGATGTGTGTGTGTGACAGGATTTAGAGATGTGTGACAGCAAGATTTACAGATATGTGTGTGTGTGTGTGTGTGACAGTGGGATTTACAGATGTTGCCAAACCTGGCATTTTCATCTGTGGTTTTTTTTTGTTTTTTTGTTTTTTTACATTTTTTATTATTATTTCTTTCCGCTCATACAAACTTAATAGGTAGACCAGTTCTCTCCCCCCTCCTCCTCCCCCCCGAACCCCCTGCTCCCTCTCCCTCCCTCCCCATCTCCCAGTGCCTCCCCCCAATTCCCAGAGAGTCCTTTTTTTTCTTTTGGCTTATTGCTCTGGGAGTGTCTTTATCTCATCAAGTTCTCTAATCCATGGAGTTTAGGAGCTTCTTTCTCTCTCTCTCTCTCTCTCTCTCTCTCTCTCTCTCTCTCAATTCCTTCCTTCCTTTTTGTAGAAGTAATCACAATGTATTTTTCCGAAAGGATTTTTTTCAATTCTTAAATAGTTAGAAAAACATTTATTTCAAGACTTAAGATTTACATGTTAATTTAAATACACATTTCCATTTACTCCCAACCTGAATTTTCAGGTTTAGGTAGCAGGTCCACATTACTTAGTTACAGTTTGTTGACCAAAGACAAAACAAAAATAAACCAAAAGTCTCCATGATAAGTTAGCAGGTGGCAGAGGCGGGCTTGCGTTTTAGGATGAATCTGCAGAAGGAGCAAACATGTAAGTCCGGGCTCCTTGAACACATGTGCACAGCAAAGGCGGATGCATAGGATCTAATCAGAGCCCACAGAGAAAGTTCCCGCATGGCCTCAGGCAGGAAGCCGCAGCTGGTGGAGAGGAAGGGCCTGCTTGTGTCGGGAGTCACCTGTGGAAGGGGTGAAGGCGGGCCGAAGTGAAGGGGCTTCCATTCCGCAGGGCTGTGTCTCGGGCAAAGCTCAGCCATGGGTCCAGTCAAATGACCTAAGTATGGGTGGGGCTGCTCAGCTGCCCGGTGTGACCACAACAGAAGCCAGGAGAGAATTTAATATTGGCCAACGTTTTTCTTCCTTTCAGTGATAACGTCATGTCATTTCACAACTAAGGAGAGAGAAGAGGGACATTGTTGTGTAGCTGGGAGCCGGGAGCGCCCGGAGGAGAGGAGGTCAGGGGTTCAAAGACTTCATGCTTTGTGCCTCTGGCTACCTAATGAATCAGAGACCAACCTGGGCTACTAAGACCTGAGAAAAGTCTGTTTGCAAGAACTCTCCTTCGCTAATTGGGACCCAAAATCTAATTATATGAATGGGATGAAAACTTTTTACTTATTTATTTTGGTCTTGTGTTTTAGAAGAAGAGAGACACACAGATAGAGACAGAGACTGTGCTGTGGTGCACAGGGGAAGTCAGTTCTGCCCCTTCACCATGTGGGTGTGAGCCGGCCAGTCTGCATCCACGAATCGCACGGAGGGCACGCCTGTGTGATCTGAACTCAAGTCCTATTGCCTGGCAATTGCTTTACTCACTCAGCCACCTTGCCAGCCCCACCATTCCTCAGATAGCAAATAATAACTCGGGAGAGCAGGCAGCACATGCTCAGGGGTGAGGTGGGGGGAGGGGAGCTCCGTGCGGAGAGGGAATGTGGGGCGCTGGCATTTCAGTGGTGCACATTAGCCAGTCCACTCCTCTCGGCCTTGTGACTGGGGGCCGCTCCCATGTTGTCACTGTGGCCCCTGCACAGCTGTCCACATCGGCTTTGCCTGGGGCATGTTGGCCAGGGCTCAGCTGTCCAGCCCTGGCCACGAACACCAGGTTCTATTTAAATCTATTTAAACAGAGACGTGCAAGTGACAAACATCTCAGAGTTCAGCTGCTGGTTCATGGACAGATCTCTGTTGGTGTCTGAAGCGTCCTTATCCTGAACCTGGTTTATGACTCAGTGTCAGATGGGAATTGGACATCCAGGCAGCTCCTTGGCCACCTGGAGGGAATGAATATCTGCTTCATCTCAGCCCTAACTGGTTCTCTGCAGCCCATGCACTCAATTTATCTGGAAGTTATATCCGTAAACTAACTTAGGAAGCGAGATGATCTTTTCCACAGTAGCCAGACTTGTTACCCTGTTAACACTCATGCCAGAGCCTTAGGGGGGGAAATGTTTCTAAAACATTCTTTTTGTGTGTGGTAGTATTAGTGGGAAAGATAAAAAATCTTATGTTTTTTTAAATCTTACTTCTTTTTGTGTTGCTGAGACAGGGTAGTCGAGACTGTTCTTGATCTTGAATTCCTCCTGTCTCCTCCCTCCTCCCCACCCCGTCCACCCCCAGTGCTGGGATTAGAAGCATATTCTGCCACGCCTGAGAAGATAAAATCTTGGCAGAACTAGATCAAGTTCAAAGCAGGATAGTAATCAAGATAAATATAAAAAGAGAGGCAGGTTTAAAAAAATAGAGCATACAGGTGGCCTAATGCTTGCAATCACGGTACCAAAGGACAGGAAAGGAGAGAGAGGGAGGGAGAGAGGGGGGGGGAAGGAAAGAAAGGAAAAGAAAGAAAATAGAAGACATTTTAGAGATAATTATATAGGCAAATAATTTCAAGTCTTACATATGAAGTTTATACATGTCAGTAGTATCATAAAAAATAGTCTTTAATATGAAAAAAAAGCCATTCCATTTTTACAATTCTTTACCTCCATGTGTAGTTGTGAATACTTGATAGTTTCTTTTGTAGTCTAGACCTCACTGGATCTGGACTTTGGGACGGGGCGCTCTTGGTGTGTCGTCGTCTAGAGATGGGCCGGCGCAGGCTTGCACTCCCTGTGTGGCCAACGGTGACTTTGGACGGTGAGGACTGGAGGCCAGAACCCCAGTTCCTGGTGCCCGGCGTTTGTCCCCTGCATGACTGACAGGCGTGGCTGAGATGCTTCGGGCTCCCATATCGCACGCCAGGGGTGGGCTGGACAGGAGGCCCCTGGGCAGCTGGTAGCGCCCGTCCCCACCTCCAGTGTGCAGCACTGCACTCGAGCTGATGCAGATGTTGTGCGGCTGTGAGCTGAGTACTGGGGGCTCAGGAACCGAAAACACGGAATCCCAATCAACGTGGCCTTGAGCTCTTGAAGCTAAAGGGTGGAGGTTGAGTGGCAGAGTGGGCAGTGTGGAGGGTGCCCGCAATCTGCTCTCTGCAGAAGGCAGGAGATGGGTAGGTATCAAGGTCCAGCAGCCATGGGGCCTGGTGGGACATGTTCTGGAGAAGATGTACAGAACACAGTATCTTCGAGCCGCAGCCCACCCAAGATGGGTGGACGGATTCCTCTTGTTTCGGACAATGCGATTTTGAAGCAAACAGTGAATGTTCGCATGGAAAGACAGCCCAACAAAAGAGGCACTTACAGCGGTGCCCGGCTGGCCCTGGAGCTCAGGCCAAACACCATGAGGTCATCTTGCACTTTTCCTGCTTCCAAAGAAGTATTGTTCTTTTGAATTTATTTTCCTAGTTTTTACTTCTGTTTTGTGCAAATAGGAAACAAGGTTCTGACCGTTTGCCCAACCACTAGGGTCACATCTCCTCTGCAGATAATTAATTCATTTCTCTTTACTTTTCACTCTATATACCGGCGATTCGTGCTTGGTTGGCCCTGATCATTCGCCAAGAGTTTTTAACATTTATTTAATTTTTAATTGAGAAAAGGTCTTATGTAGCCCAGGCTGGCCTTGAACTCCCCAATGTCATGGGGGTCTGCAGGCCTTAACCAGGACCTTAACACCCTGAATTAACTCCTCAGTCAGATATTGAAAGACACGTCCCACTCCTGGGCTGGGAATGTGAACTTCCCAGTGGCCACATGAACAGCTGCACTGCTCCAGGCAGAGGTCAGAGGTCGACTTTCTGAAAGTCTCTTCTCTTCTTCCACCATGTGGGCTCGCGGGACTCGAACTTAGGGCATCAGGCTTGTAGCAGGAGCCTTCCCACCGACGTCTCCAGCGAGCTCTGAGTGACTTCATGCTAGCGCCACTGTCGGGGTGCCAAGGAACCGTGCGAAGCAGCACAGCTCAGCTAAGTCCAAGGACACATTTCTTGGCCTCTCCAAGCTATTCCACTTAGCTGTGAGCAGCTGTGCATGTGTGCAGACGCGACAGTGCATGTGTTCAGTCTGTGTGGGTGCCCACACTTGTAATCTCAACGGGGGGGGGGGGGAGAGCAGGAAGATCAGAAGGTCATCCCCAGCCTTACAGTGTGCTCTAGGTCAGCCTGGGCTACGTGAGACCCTGTTCCCCCCAAATCCCCTTCCCCCTGAAAATAAGAGCATGTGAGTGTGTCTTCAGACGTACCATTTATGGGTCCGTGAGATGGCCAGTGGGTGAAGGAACTTGCTGCCAAGCCCCCAGGCCAGAGTTCCCTGCGTGCTTTACCGCCACTCACACACAGCTGCACGTGCACACGTAAGACCAACGGATGCACAAAACAATTTAAGTGCTATTTGTACAGCGCGCGCATGATCTCCAGGCACAGCTGACTTAAGCCTCACGTAATTAAAGCCTCACATACTCCTGAGGCTGTGAGATGTCACACGAGGTGGTAGAAAAGTATAGGCAGTTCAGCATCATGCTTGCTTGACAAACAGCTCCTCGCATGGTGGGCGAGAGGTAACCAGCCAACCCAGCAAAGGATGGTAGTGTTGAATTCCACGGTGGCATCTGCGCAGAGTTCAGTGGTGTGTGCGGAAAATGAGACCGAGAGTCAGGAAAGACTCTGCAGGAGCAACATGGGTGACGGGTCAGATGAGCTAGGCCTGGGTGATGGTCAGAGAGCGACGGGCCGGAGAATGACAGGCTGGAGAGTGACAGGCGGGAGAGTGACAGGTCGGAGAGTGACAGGCCGGAGAGTGACAGGCCGGAGAGTGACAGGTCGGAGTGACAGGTCAGAAAGTGATGGGCTGGAGAGTGACAGGTCGGAGAGTGACAGGTCGGAGAGTGACAGGTCAGAAAGTGATAGGTCGGAGAGTGACAGGTTGGAGAGTGACGGGACAGAGAGTGACAGGTCGGAGAGTGACAGGTCAGAAAGTGATGGGCTGGAGAGTGACAGGTCGGAGAATGACAGGTCGGAGAGTGACAGGTCAGAAAGTGATAGGTCGGAGAGTGACAGGTTGGAGAGTGACGGGACAGAGAGTGACAGGTTGGAGAGTGACGGGCCGGAGAGTGACAGGCCGGAGAGTGACAGGTCAGAGAGTGACAGGTCAGAAAGTGATAGGTCGGAGAGTGATAGGTCGGAGAGTGACGGGTTGGAGAGTGACAGGCCAGAGAACAGGGGCCTTGGGCAATGGGTCAGATGAGCAGGTGTAACTTGCATCCAGCTCCTGACCCCAGAGTTCCCGACCCCAGACCAGACATTGGTTCTCTAACCATCCCTGGACCCACGACCTCAAATCTGTCAGCAATGCTCTTTCAATCCAGAGCTGGCATCTTCCCCCTCTCCCCCCTGTGTTTCCTCCCCCCTGACCTCTGTGAGGTGGTCCCTGGGCCGTCTTTCCAAATGGAAGCAGCTCTGGATTCTCTGTCTCTTCAGGCATGGAGAGGGGTGGTCTCTGACGCCCTACACAGTGCCTTTTCACACGGCTGCCTGTCACCCGTCTTTTGCTCGGAGACAACCTCAGACCCAGGTGGAAAGGGGGAAAGAGGTATTTATTTAGCTTGCAGTTCTAGGAGATCCTTATCACAGAGCAGGAGACCTGGCTATGGGCAGAAGCAGGACATGGGTTCAGGTCACCGCAGCTGTCAGGCGACAGAAAGCAAGCGCTAAGAGACAGCAGGGCCTGGCTGCCAAACCTCTAAGCCTGCTGCCTGGTGACACGCCTCCTCCAGCAAGACGCCACCTCCTAAAGGTGCCACAACCTTCCCCAGCATTAACACCAGCAAGGTACAAGCACATGCGCCCGTGGGGGGCAACTCACATTCAAACTGTGACCCCCCACCTGCTACTCATGCCTTTGGCCTGTGCTGGCTCCTCCAAGTAGCTGTCCATCACGGCCGCTTGGTCTCACTCAGTAGAGACTTGCGCAGTTGGCTGTCTACTTGAGCATGTGAAACTGGGGCATGGACTGTGTGTGACTGACAGCGAGGGGAGGGGCTTGTCTCCTTCCTGCTGTCTCGCATGGGGACCTCAGGTCACTGTGTCGTGTGGATTTGGCCAAATGTGAAGGTTTCTCAGTATGCCACCCTCCAGCCTGCCAGGGGTCTGGAGGCTGTGAGGGCCGAGAGCAGGGGTCGCAGCTAGGCTAATGTGCAGGTTCTGAGTGGCCATAGGAGTCAGAGCTGGTGTGAACCCTACCGTGCTGGGGGGCACTTCAGCACCCGTGGTGCGTGGGTAGAGGTCAGAGGACACCTTTCCTTCCACCACGTGGGCTTCCAGGGATCCAACTCTGGGCGCCAGGTTTGCAAGCATGCACTCTGACCTAGCTCGCTGGCCCACAAGCATAGAATCGCATGTATAAAGATGTTTAAAGTTCTACGTACATATAGCTAAAATCATTACAAACAACTCAATGTAGAAACATAAATTACATTCTTCAAGGTGGGTGTGGTGCTCAGGAGAGTGAGGTAGGAGTGGGAGGCCAGTCTGAGTTCTGGAGAGAGCCAGCCTGGGCTGCAGAGAGAGCCAGCCTGGGCTGCAGAGAGAGCCAGCCTGGGCTCAGGACAGTGGCCTCCCTGTCTCTGAGAACAAAGCAGGGCCTGGGTTGTGGTTCACTTGGTAGAGTGAGTGCCTTACATGCACAAAGCCCCAGCTTCGATCCCCAGCACCTCTAGAATTAGCACAGTGACAAAGACCTATAGCATCCCAGCTCTCAGGAGGTGGAGTCAGGAAGCATCAAGGGGCTGAGCGCAGGCGGCCAGGTTTGCAGGCAGCTAGCTGCCTTTCCCACTGAGCTATCTCACCAGCTCTATTGTTAACTTTTAAAATCACTTTTCCTCCCTTTTCCTGTGTGTGTACAGGGCATAATGTGTTCCCATCCTGTGTGTGCGTGAGCACACGTATGTGCTGGGGTGGATGTGGAGACCTGAGGTTGCTCTATGGAATCATCCTCAATCGCTCATCCACCTTTACTCTTTTTGAGGCTGGGTCTCTAAATAAACACAACTCTCCGATAGATCTAGTCTGGCTAGACTGGGAGTTTGTTCTGGAGATTCCCAGACTCTGCCTTCGGAGGCTGGAATGATAGGTGAGCCAACACATCCATCCACTGTTTTACTTGGGATCCCGGGATCTGAACTCTGGTCCTTTCTCTTGCTCTGCAAGTACTTTAACAGCTTTTATTATACCTACCATGATAGACGTGTAGGTCAGTCACCTGCTTTCTCTTTTTTATGCGTGTTCTCTATGAAGTATATGTGTTTATTAATTCCATTAATTCTTATGGTGTCAAAGTAGAGGTCAGAGGACAACTTGAAGGACTCGGTTCTTTCTTCCAGAACCATGTGGGTTTCAGGGATTGAACTCTGGTCTTCTGGCTTGGCCACAAGCAGCTTTACCGGCTGATCCATGTCTACAGCCTCCCATCCTTCTTGTGATTCTGTCTTCCTTGTAAGAAAAGCAACTTGTAATTGACCAGTCTTCTTTCTCATTCCTGTAAAACCAAGTTCCCTTGCTGGGCCCATCTGAAGCTTGGTCCTTATCAAGGCAGTGCTGTCTGATTCTGCAACAGAAAAGAAAATCAAGTGGAGTTGGAAGTTGGTGTTGTGCTCTTGGCAAACCTTTGTTTAACCCTTTCCCAGCCTTGCCTGCAGAAGACGGGTGAGGAGGTGCCCTGTGGTGCCCTTCCCTGGCTCCCCTTCGAGCGCTTTTCTCCTCCTGACAAGAGATGAAAGGTCTTTCTTCACTGCAAACCATGTTGGAGCTGTGAAAATGAACAACTTCCTTTAGTGGCCTAGATCTGCATCTCCCAGATTAGCATGAATTCTCCCTCCTTTTTCACCTCCCCTCCCCTCCCCTCCCCTCCCCTCCCCTCCCCTCCCCTACCCCCTCCCCTCCCCTCCCTCCCCTCCCTCCCCCTCCCCTCCCCTCCCCCTCCCCCCTCCCCTCCCCTCCCCCCTCCCCTCCCCCCCTCCCGTCCCTCCCCCTCCCGTCCCTCCCCTCCCCCCTCCCCTCCCCTCCTCTCCCTTTTGCTCTCCCCTCCCTTCTCCTCCCTTCTCCTCTTCCCTCCCCTCCCTTCCCTTTTTTCTTCTCTCTCTTTCTCTCTCTTTTCTTATGAGAGGGAGACATAGAGGGAGGGAGGGAGGGAGGGAGGGAGGGAGGGAAGGGGGGAGAGACACCCATGCGCACATATGCTATGGTGCCCTAGTGGAGTTTCTAGGACAACTTATTGTCTCACCCGTCCCTTTACCTGGGCTCTGGGGATTGAACTCAGGTCCCTAGGCACTGGTGGTGTGCACCTTTCCCGTGGAGCCATCCCACAGCCCCAGATGAACACAGATAAAAGCAGAGTAGCTGCTCGCGTGCTGGCATGACACAAAATATTATTCCAAGCCGCACAGGATGTAATATTTGGATTCCTTTTTTTGACAGTCTCATTAACTTGGATTAATCCCTCCCACTCAGAACTTGATACCATTCTATTTTTTTTTGTAAAATGTGAAACTATAAGCTTAAGTGTTTCCAAACACACAGTCAAACCGCTAATCTCTCTGTTTAAGCTCTTGGCACCTGCTTCTCCGCCCATCTGTTGCTTCTTTGGAAGGAGCTTGAAGATTGCCGGAGACCTGCAGGCCTCAGATTCCTCTGTGGATGAGGATGGGGTGCATGTGAGGTTGGGGGGGACAGAGGGGGAGTGGGGTAGGCAGGTAGACTAATGCAGAGTCCTGGGGACTCAGGAGATGCACTTGACATTTCTAAGTGGAGACCACAAGCCAGAAGAGCCTCATGCATTTATTTTTTCCCACTAACATGGGAGAAGACAAACACTGCTTGTGTTTAACCCACAGGGACTGACATGTACTCTGTCATAGGCCTTCCTGTGGTTGTGCTTTTGACTTTACTTCAGTTTATGCTTGTAACAGGTATGTTTCCATCAGCCCCTACCCACCCCTATCCCATTTCCCATCCTGCCCCACCTTTCTCCCCTCTAGCCTGTACCCCTTCCTTCCTCTTTACATGTGAGATCCACCTGATACCTCATGAGCACCTGCATTAGCTAGTGCTCCTCCCACACTGTGGGCTGTGCAGGTCCTGAGGGGAGACATACTGTCACCCCTGCTATGGGTTACGTGTGGAGGTCTGGGGAACGGACTCAGGGACGTTTGTAGATTACGTCACAGGTGCAAGTCAGTTACTCTTCCAAAACCGACAGCTGCGTATCAGAGATTTGTGCAAGAAAGCAATTGCAGAAATGGAAATATTTATGTATAAAACCAGAATACAGATGTTGTCAGTGACCAAACCAAGGAAAGCAGTTTTGAGGACAGAGGATGGCTCTGCAGTGTCGATTGTGCAGGCTGTGGGAGCCACAGTGGACTGTAACAGTCAGACACCTGGGGGCTGGGGACGTGGCTCCGCAGGCGAGTGCCAGCCTCGAGTGCCCGGGGACTTGCATTGATGACCTGGGCATGGTGGCGCCCGCCTGTGATCCCAGCTCTCTGGATAGGGAAGGAGGATCAGCAACTAGACCATGGGAAAAATTGTCTTCAAACAAATCTGAACCCACAAGCAAAGAATGGAAAACTCACATCAGGAAGCCCGTCTCCAGGAGACTTGAGCGGGCGGGCCCTGGGGCTCCTCTGGCATTAGGGAAACTGGGGTTGTAGGAAGGGTGGCGTAGGCAGGCAGCAGTCATTAGGAGATGGTTTGTAAATGCCAACACTTCATGTGGCCACATCTTTTTGTTAAGAAAGAGTTGTGTGGGCTGGGGAGATGATTGACAGGTTAAAGCCTTTGTCAAGCAAAAAGATCTGAGTTCACATCCTCAGATCCCACATCTTGTGTGGGGTGTGGTGGCCGCCTGTAATTCCATCCCTAGAAGAGGGAGCCTGGGAATCCCCAGAGCAAGCTGGGTAGCCAGACTAACCCTACTGGCTGCTCTGGGTTGAATTAGAGACCCAGACTCACAGCAAGAAGATGGAAGAGTGATAGAGGATGATGATTCCTGATGTTACCCTTGAGCATCCACAGGCGCACACACACACACACACACACACACACTCAAGTGCACTTGTTTTTTTTTAATTTTTTTTATTTATTCAAGTGTGCGTGTATGCGTGTGTGTATGTGTGTGTGTGTATGTGTGTGTGTATGTGTCTGTGTGTGTAGAACCACAGGCGAATTCAGGAACCACCATGGACGCCTCCACCTCCTCCTTGCTTACTCTGCCCTTGGATTCACAGGCTCCGCCCTACCAGGACCAGAAGCGCAGGCCGCTCCTGCTTCCGCCTGGCATCTATACATGGGGTCTAGGATCTGAACTCAGGACCTTCTGCCTGCAAGGCAGAGGCTTAACCCCTGAGCGACCTCTCTAGCCCCTCAAGTGTACTTGTGTACACACACCTGCACCCACACATATGTGCCCCCCATCATTGCTCACACATGTCACCACTGTTAATTAGACATAGAGGTGCCAACTTGACAATTGATGGCTGAGCTCTGGGCACATTTGTGCAGAACTGATAGTGAAGGCAAGGCCTGAGCAGCTCTGCAGAGTATCTAATCGCTGTGGGAGGAACCAGCCCACAGTGGGCAGGGCCATCCCCTTTCTCTTTCAGGTGGATGAGATGGGGAAGCTGGTTCAGGAAGCTGGCATTCTTCAGCCTACTTTGGCAGTCTTGCTGTCTGGCAAGTAAGGTTTGCCCTGAGGATGTGGTGTAGCCAGCTCCCTTGATTCCTGGTGCTGGTGTGAGTTCTCCTGCCAGGCTGGGCCAGGAGCTGCAGCTGAGAACCGTGGGTGAGAATAAAAGTTCCTTGGCCCCCGAAGCTGTTCACTTGTGAATTTATTGGTGACATGCAAACTGCAGTACACACAGACACATACAGGAAAAAGAAAAATAAGGTGTATGTGCATGTGTGTATGTGTGTGTGTGCGCTTGTGTGTGTAGTTCTGGTGTCGCTCACTCTCTGCCTTATTTTTGGGCTCAATCTTGCTAAACCTGAAGCACTGATAAGGCCGGCCAATGAGCCCCAAGTTCCTCCTGTCTTTACCTCTCCAGCCTTGGATTACAGTTTCATGCCACCCTATCCCACATGCATGTGGGTTTTGGGGATATGAACTCAGGTTTGCATGCTTGTGGCAAGCTCTTCCCCCGCAGAGCATCTTCTCAGCCCCAGGAAGATATTTAAAAACCCTCAGTGCACTGGTTATTCTTTTCTGTTGCTGTGAGAGAAACCCAAGGTCCAGCAACTTAAGGCAGAAAGGGAGATTTATTCAGCTTACAGTTCCAGAGGGGAGAAACAGTTTTTCATGGTGGAGGCGGCCTGGCTGGTGACAGAAGCTGGAGGAGGCCGAGGTCACTGCAGATATCATGGAGTCTGACAGCTACAGAATCCTGTCCTTCTCCAGGAGATAGAGTGGGACTCATCCAGCTCAAGGCCACCCCCTGTGATCAGCAAGGCTCCACCTCTCAAAGGTGCCATGACCTTCCCAAACTCATGAGACTGTGGGGGACACATTTCAAACCATGCTACTCATCTTTTTTATTTCTATTTTTGTGTTATTTATTGTGTATTAGTTATTTCCATAATTAGGTAAATTAGTATATGTTAGGTTTGCAGGTGGGTTTGTATTTGGGTTTGTACGTGGTTTGTATGTGGGGTTGGTCCATATGGCTCTTTTCAGTTGCCCACAAGCATCTGTCATGATCTGTGGGTTGGCTGCACAGCTGGGTAGTTTTTTCTTGGTGTTCTCCATGCCCTCCCCTTTCCTTTCTCTTCCTCCCTCCCTCCTTCCCTCCTTCTTTCCTTCTCTTCTTCCCTCCCTTCTTCTCTCCCTCCCTCTCTCCCTCTCTCTTTTCCCTATCCTTTTTTTTTTTTTTTGAGACAGGGTATGTCATTATGTCAATCACCATAAGTATGCCAATGACTTAAATATTTACTTCTTTTTCATTTGGACGCATCCTCTGCACCTCTGACAGGAGGATCCCTCTTAGCTTGTAAGTCTGCCCCTTTAGGGCAAGAAGCCCCTGGCAGAAGGCATGAAAAGCAGGAAGTGGGGTCACATCTCACAGTCATCAGGAGGCAGAGGAGGTGGGGGAGACAGAAGAAGTGGGGCTTCCAAACTTCAGGACCTGACCCAGCGATTGTGCTTCTGACAGCGTGTTCTACCTCTCAGTTCCCCAGGCATTCCAGAATCTGCTACCGGCTAAGGATCACCCCAGATATGTGATCCTGGAGGGTGTAGGGGGCCGCTCGCTTCGGGGACGGCAACACCAAGCTTCTCTATGGGCCAGATCCTTCACAGGACATTTCTTTCTCTGCACAGTCTACGAAGTGCCTCTGGGTCTCCACGGGATCTCCGCAGGGAAAGCCTTTCTAGATTTTTCTGAGTCTTGCAAACTGTTACTGGTGGCTCATCCTCTACAGGTCATGAGTTGGAATAGCCCTTTCTGTCTGGCTGATGGTCAGGCGTAGCGTGTTGTAGATAGTGTGAGCCTGGGGCCTCTCTGGTTGGGGGGAGTCTCCCCGTGGCGTGCGTGGAATTCAGAGATTAGGCAGATTCCTCAGTACTGGGGGGACACCGGGCTGGGTGTGACCTGGAGCTGGTACATAGGCACAGCCATGAGCATGCACGGAAGAGGAACCTTGGGGGGCCCATGGCTACCAGGGGCCTTGTTACTGAGGTGGACAGAAATGAAGTGAGATTCCCCGCAAGGGGGAGAAATAGATGCTGAGAATAAATGCAGGGGTGCATGGGAGGCCTGAGGGTTACCATCTGGGATGTGGGGGGCTACCATAGGGGATGAGGGGGCTCAGATGTAGCTGTGGGGGGTCTCCATTGGTGATTCTGGGGTTCCAGAGGAAGTCAGTCCTCCAGGCCTCTTGGGAATTGTCTAGCACCATCTTTGTGCTTCCTTGTGCTTCTGAAGGACACCTGGAGGGGTCAGTGAACCCTAGAACCCCGGACAAGATTAGAGCCTGATGCCTCCGAGAGCTCCCTTAACCGGCCCCACCCAGAACACACAGCCATTCCCGGCTCAGAGTCAGACTAGTTGCCACTTGTGTGAATTTACTGATGAGGAAGACTGTGGCTGGCATTGATTGAAGGCTCCAGAAGAGTGCTCCCTCCCCTCAGAGGGGAATAATATCACCTCAATAAACAGATTAAGAGAACAAAACAGCAAGATCGCAAGGAGGAGTGCTCAGAGCCTGGGTGGGCAAGGCTATTCCCACATATCCCTGGGAAACACAGAGTGGCAAAAGATGTTTGGCTCTCTTTTTCCAAAGCAAGTAATAGTTCAAGAGCTACTTTCCCATTCTTCCTCTCTTAGTCCACACCAGAAGACCCCCCACCCCCCACCCCCCAACAGTATGAATGGGGACTCTTAGTTTTCGTATATATTTTTTTAAAGACCGGTATCCTTGCAGGCCAGGCTGGCCTGGAACCCGCAGCAATCCTCCTGCCTCAGCCTGGCAGTGTTGGGCTTAACAAGCCTGCAGGCCAGGCAGGGGTGGACTGCCTGCCCGAACCTGATGTGTGGCAAGGAGATACTTGGGTAGATACAGAGACTGCTGGCCTGGGAGCCTGGTCACATCCATAGTGACAGAATGTGGGGGGGCACAATGCAGTCTGGACTCGGGATTCGTAGCCCTGTTCAGGGGCTGTCCAGTGCCCTGTACAATTACGGGTCCCTGAGCAGACCTCACAGGGCAGGATCTTCTGTTCCTCACGGCGTCCTAGAGTCCTGAGCCTGTGCTGTGGTATAAATGAGTGTCTCCAGGCCTGGGGAAGCAGAAGGGCTGCTTAGGGAAGCCGGGGTGCTCCTGGGGACCTGCTTCGGACTTGTGGACGGTACAAGAGGCCGAGGCCATGACCCAGCTGGGGCCACTGTGCCTGCTGCTGACCTGCGGGTGCTGCCGCCTGTGTTCCCACCATGGGCCGCGCGCTGGCTCTCCACGTACCCGGCCTCACGAGCGGGGCCGCGGGAGGAGCACGCCCTAGATCTCGGGGACAAGTGGGAAGGGCTGGTGGTGCCACCGGCCCCGCTCCAGGACACCCCACTTCCTGGTCCTTACCCATCCCAAACCCAGAGTCCCCGCGGGAGGGGGGAGGCGCTGCTTCGCCAGGATTGACACATTGCTGGTGACCTGTGTGTGGGTGATCCGAGGTCACCACCGGGGATGTGGGGGGAGGGGGGATTTTGAGGGTCACCACCAGGGACAGGGGTGGAGAGGGAGACACCAAGGGGGATCAAAGTGTCACTACTAGGGAGCGGGGTTTCTCTACTGTGGCTGGAGGAGTCTGGGGGTCGCCATTGGCGATTCTGGGGTTACCAAGGACACTTGGTTGTCATGGTAACTCAGGGTCGTTACTTACTGGGGAGGGGTCACCACAGGGATGCAGGGGGGTTCGCTATCGGGAACGATTTTGTGGAAGAGGTGGGAGAGTAATCTTGACTGTTAGATTCCACTGCCACATCCTGCGTGGTCCCCCAAAATACCAAGCTGCAGCCTTTGCCTGCTGCGACCCCATTTTTCCCTCCCGCCCAGTTATTGAACAGATCAAACCCCCTCTTTCTTTCTCTATGTGCCTCAGCCTTTCCCTAATTGGTCCCACTTCCCTGAGTCCCTGTGTCATCTTTTTATCAAATCGTCCCCCAGTATCCCCGAGGCCAGGACCACCCCGCTGGAGGAAATGGTTCGCGCCATCCGCGCGCGCGTCCCCTTTCGCCGCAGCCTGTCTTTTGTGCGCCCGGATTGACGAGACCACGAGGCTGAGCGCGCCCTGGAGATTTCTCTATAAATGGCGTGAACCCCTAGTCTAGACGTTTACTCGCGACTCCTGAGACAATTGCCTTCCTGTTCCCCGCCCGCAAACTCGGCTCTTGGGCTGACCTGGAATTTAAGGAACCCCTCCCAGGGCCAGCATAGAAAGGGAGAAACCGCTGACCTGAGACGGGTGGGAAGGAGGGCGGACGCTGCAGCCTGCCGGGTGTTGCACTGTCTGCCATGGTGAGCCACCAGCACCCCAGCACCCCTTCCCCAGGGACCACCTGCTTTTACTTACCGGAGGCCTAATTCTTTTCCAGGACTTCAGCAATGGACGCTTGGCTGGCAGTGCCGGGGTTGGAGATTCAAGAGATGTGACGGAGACTTTTAAGGTCGGACACAAACCATTTCTTACTGAAATTATTTCTTATTGAAATTGATGGGTTGTGTGTGTGGGGGGGGTTCAGTGTGTGGCGATCCACACAGATTTGTTGTGTTTTTTTCCAGTTGGGTAAAAGTCATTATTGTAATAACTTCAACATATCAAAACTTACCTACCAGTTTTATTTCATGAACCGTATAAGCTTTTTCTTTTCTTGGAGTGTAGCCCATGATCCAGCAGCTGGACATTTTTTCTGATTTTGTGTCTTCCTAACCTTCTGCTTACTGTGCTTGTAGGAGAGGAGAGGTCACCGTTGTTTTTTTTCCTTTAAAGCAGTTACCTCTGAACACTTTGCAGTTGAAATGTTGCTGGGTTGGGTGGTTTAGGTATAAATAGGCTCATGTTTCCCCAGGAAATGTGGTCAGAAGAGGTCCAGATGAGAATCTCATCCAAGGAGTACCATCTTGCCTGCCTGCCCTAGGCTGGTGTATGCGGGTATAAGGGGCGATTGCCCCCCTCTAAAGCACCCCTGTAGCCAGGAGTGTGTGTGTGGGGGGGGGTTGCCACCTTCTGACCTTCCTCACTGCCTGTGTCATTCACCGTCATTGTTATGCACAGTACAGAGTGTCCTCCTGACTTCGGGGGCTGGCAGGGTGCAGCGGACGCTGACGCTTGACTCATCAATTTCACACGCGCTCAGTCTGGTGCCAGGCATAGCCAATCCAAAGATAATTCAAGATGCGGCCGCAGCTCACTTGCGGTTGGTTTCAGGAAACAGAAAGTACTAAAGTGGACTTAAGGGTCAATCTGGTTTGCCTTAAAGATAACATCAGCCAGTGCCCCAAGCCATAAATTTACTCTGCCAGTCTTTAGGGGGACCCCTTGATGCTGCTGAGGATCTTCCTAGTGAGAAAGTGGTATGGAAAGGCTGATGGGGGCACTAACAAACCGACAATCCAGCCGCAGAGCACGTTAGAGGTCACGGCTTTTGCTGGGTGGGTACAGGGCTTGTTGTGTTGAGTTTGAATCCTCAGAGCCCACATACAGGGGTGTGGCAGAGCATCTGAACCTCTACTCTCTCCAGGGAGGTGGGAGGTAGAGTCATTTCCCGGAAGCCCCAAGGCCAGCTTGTCTCCCCTCTGCAGTAGGGAATAAAGTGGAAGGGGGGATTTGCTTTCCTAGGATGTCCTCTGGCCGCCACGTGTGCTCCCCGAATAAAAAGGAACAAGGTCACCCTGGCATATATTCGATCCTATTTTAAAAAATGAAAGAAAGCAAGAGAAGATAATTTGGTCATCTCCAAGGTTCACTTTATAAATGTTCAAGAATAAATCCCTTCTCCCCACCCCCCACACTGAAAGACAGGTCTGCTTTTATAGGAAAGATTCTTCACAAAGTCAGCGATCTCTCTGTCGTTTGGATTTGCCTGCGCAGGGTCTTAGCAGGGAGTGGTGTGTGTTGATGCTTGTGTCTCTGCGCCGCAATACTTCACAATGCGTGTGTTCATGGCTCAATGTGCTCAGGGAACGTACTGGTGATTCAGGGCATGCAGTGGTGGATTTCATGAAAGGGTTATCTGGTTATTGTTGTTATTTTGGTCCTGGGACTTTGCAGTACTGGGACCCCTACCCTCTTGGGTCTTGGCTTTTGGTAATCTTCTCTCTGAACATAGAGATAGTTTATACATGTATCCATTTATAGCATTTTTATTGCCTCCGGGCTCTCATTTAGCTCTCCCCACCATGCTAAGGCATCTGGAGGTAAGGATGCAGGTCCTTGGCAGGGCACGGCAAGTCCTCATCCTTCGCATCTAGTTTTTGTAATGATCTGTATTTATTACATCTAACTTTTGGTACGCGTGTGTGTGTTTTGCATGTGGATGAGTGCGCATGTATGTGCATGCATGTGTAAAAGAGGACAGAGTGTGCGTCTCTGTGCAAGCATAATGGTGACATCTGGAATCACCCTGGATCACTCTTCCACCTTACTGCTTTGCTCTGGGGTTTCCCAGGCTTCATCTTGGAGAATGAGAATTGCAGATCTCTGTCATTTTTATGTAGGATCAGGAGATCTGAACTCAGATCTTTTTGCTTGGGAGGCAAAGGCTTTAACCCCTGAGTCATGTCCCCAGCTCGTCACCTGTTTTTCTTAAGGATCTGTACTTACTCTTCTCAGGAATCCTGCTGTGGACTGTGGGTCCTTCTTGTTGAAGAGGGGGGACTTCTTCTCCCTTCTCATTTGTCTGCTACATTGCCACAGGGCTCAACAGTGCAAATTTGCCATTCACTATCTCCCCTTTTTTAAAAACATTTTGTTTATTTGAGATAGCAGGTGAGCACAGGTGAATACGTCTCGTGCGTGTGGAGGTTAGAGGACAACTTTCGGAAGATGGTTCTCCTTCCAGGATGTGGTCTCCAAGGAAGGAACTCAGGTCTATAGGTTTGCATGTAGGTGCCTTCATCCACTGAGTCACCTTGCTCCTGGTCTCATTAGATCCTAAGAGCCTCTCCAGCAAGCAATGAGTGAGCCCCTTGGGCTTCCTTAACAGTGCAAGAAACTGCACAGACTTACAGAGCAGAGTACCAGCCAGTGGTTACGCTGATCTATGTGCTTCAGGCTTATTCTGTGGCTGCTGCTGAGCAGTGTGGATTTGCTACAGGACAGGGGCAGCGTGTGTGTGAGTGTGAGTGGTGATGCTGAGTTCTGACTTCAGGTACTGCCCTGCACCCCACTGTGGCTGCACACTTCAGAGCCAGGCTCCCTCGCCATGAATGTGCAGGCAGCAGGCTGTCTTCAGTATTGCCCCTGTTTGTCAGTCTTCCCAGTCATTGTGAACATTTAAATGTGGCCAAAGATGAGAGCCTTTAAACTAGGTCACCCAAGAATGAGGGTAATGCGGGGTCACCAGTGACAAATGCTGTTTTTTGTTTATCTTTGGAAGGTAAATTATCTTTGGAGGAGGTAAATAAAGGGTTTGTAATAAAAAAAATTAGCCTCATCTTTTTTGAGGTGCATTTATTTAGTTTTACTTATTTGAGACAGGGCCTGTCTTACCCCTGGCTGGTCTGGGACTCCCTATGTAGCCAGGTTGGGTTCCGCCTCCTCCTGCTTCAGCTTGTGGAACACGTGGACTGCAGGGCTGTCTCCCCACGCGTGCCTAAAGACGGCAGTGTAAAATAATCTCCCTAGACCTGCTCTTCACGTGTGCTCAAAACTGGTCCCATCTGGAGTGACTGTTGGGTGACCTCTGTCTAATTATTTTTGGGCATCAAGTTGTTGAGGATTTAAACACTTTGCCGCGAGCTCCGTGAGCTCCGTGTAAAAACGGTTACCTTTGAGTTCCCAGAGTTGCAGAAGTGTCTCAACCAGAGGAACTCAAGATTCTTGCTGAAGGCCACTTAGCTAACACTTTGAAAAAAAGGGACACAACAGTCCTTTTGTTCAAAGCAGAGCCAGAGGTTACTGTGGCCATTGAAAATTACCTCTTAGAAGAATTACCGTTCACTCAGACAAGAACGGGACATTTTAATCCTTGTGTTGGCTGCTTTAAAGTAGTCTTAGAAGTTGGAAGGAGACCAACACTAGCTTAAATGTAGGCACACCTGTCTCTTACCTCATCTGGGCCATGAAGTAACCCCATTGCCTTGTGCTGGAGGCCGGTGTGGGTGTTTCTAATCCTGCTCTTCAAAACCCCATAATCTGGATGGCGTTTCACAATGAACCTAGTACCTTCTGAGGGCGGGTGGGGCCTGGGCACGTTCTGTTCTGTTATTTATTTTTTAAGTTTCGCAAGTGATCGCGTTCTGCTGGGCAGGCAGGGTGGGAGGCAAGCGCTGCTTCCCCGCAGATCTCACCTATTTGACCCAAAGCTGCTGCAAAACCACTGCTTCGCAAGGAAGCACGGCTCTGGAGCTGGGTGTCATGCGGGGGTCCTTGTCCGTCCTCTGCGACAGTCTTGGAGAAGGCATCGATGGCCAGGCTTGCTGTGTCTGCCCTCCTGTTCGTTGTAGACACCTATTCTGGGGAGAGAAGAAACGTGGGGTGCAGTCTCAGCCGAGCCGAGCCAGAGTGCACAGACAAGTAGAGTGGACCACGCTCACTGGAGGGGGGAGTCACCAGCTGCTCTGCCAGAACCCAATGCCACCAGCCACAGGACCTCTGATCCCTGTTGGCCACTGTCCACGGAGCCCCTGCCCCCCACGTTCCTATCACACAGAGACCTTCGAGCTCCTGCCACCGAGCCTTCGTGGACCGTCTCTACTCCTCCGCGGCTCTCGGCCTGCAGACGCCTTTGTGAACCCAGCCTCCAGTTCTCCTCCCTGTCTGCCCTCCCAGTTGTGTTAGTTCCCACAGCATCTCCACATCTAGGTTTCTCATTATTTCCTCTCCTAGCTCAGCAAGGACCTGCTATTTTTTATTTGTTTGTCTCAATGCTGTTTGCTTGTCATGCGTGTGATCCGTGACATATAGATAGAGGTCAAAGCCCTGCTTTCAGGGGTGGATTCCTTCCTTCTACCTTGGGGTTTCTGGGGGGCGAGAACTCAGGCAAGCTCTATCCCCTTGCTGACCATGACCTGGCACTTCTTCAGCTATTGCAGTACAGGTTCAGAGTAGCCTGAAGTATTTGAGTGGGAGAGCACGCTATGCATGTAAGCCTGCCCGTGGCGCACAGCAAGCCTGTCCTGGAGCCCGCCCAGCCGCAGGTGGTCTTAGCACCTTCTGTGCCCGCTCAGTGGGCTCCCAAGTCAAATGCCAACACAGCCTATGTTTAGTGAGTGAATAAGAGCAGAATACTCAGAATAATAAGACAGATAAAGATAAGGTAGAGGAACAGGGTAAGGAGGACTCTCTAAATTTTGATCTGAGGGAAAGCCACAACTTTACTTACAAAGCAAAAAGCTAAGGCTGCAGCTTAGTAGTCCAGTGCTGGTCCTAGTACCTCCAAGGGCTAGACTCAATCCCTGGTACTTGGTGGGGGAGACCACTGACTCCAGGTTGCTTTAACGATACTTAGGGCTGCGGGTGTAGCTCAGTTGGTTAAAGTGTTAGCCTGGCATGTGCAGTTTGCTCCCCAGCATCCCCTAAACCTGGTATGTTGCTCCCTGCCTCGGATTCCAGCACTTGGAGGTGAGACAAATGGATCAGCCTGTCATGGACATCCTGGGCCATCTAGGGAGTTGAGGCCAGCCTGGGCTCCATGAGATCCCATGTCCAACGCCTTTGTCCCTTATTGGGTTTCCACTGAGCCCCCAGCTATCCCCAAGTCCCAGGTCCATGTGGTCGTGGTCCGTGCCTGTGTCTTTGGTGTGGCCTGAGATGGTCACTGAGGCCTTGTGGAACACTGCCTAGCGCCCCGTGAAGCTGTTTCCTAGCTCCCTGATGTATGCATGGTTGAATAGCTTTTTGTTCAGTGTTTCTGTCCCCCCAGCATAGAGCCTGGGACTTCTCTGTGGGTCTATCTGCAGGGAGGCAGGCTGCTTCCCTGGGGTGACCAGGTCGAGGCTTGCGCCAGAAACCCTTTGGGGAGGTCGGGGTGGCCATTCATTCCCTGAAGCGTCACACCCCTTAGAGCAGGGCTGTGGGCAGTATGGACGCACCCCTTCTTTCCACATGCTCCACTTGAGGCTGGGGGTGAAGAAGGGCAGTTCTTTTCGTATCACGGCACCCTGTCTCCTGTCGGCCCGTCCTTGAATTGGATTCTGCATGCTTTTCAGACTCGTCCATTCCAGAGATTTCGCTTGTCTCTTGCGCCTTCTAGTCTCTTCCTGTTGCTGATAACAACAAGGGGTTTACTCTGGCTCATGAGCCTGTTTTCATTTCTTAGTCCAGCTTGGCAGAAGAGCTCATACCAACACCAGGGGCGGAGAGAAACTGGTCACACCATATCCACGTATTCATCAGAAGAGGGGCAAACCTTCTCGCTTGCCAGTCTGTGCATCTGTCAAAGTATGCCAATGTACCGAACCAGCTCTCTCTACCTCATCCACCTGCCCAGTCCCTGTCCCCCCGTTTCCCCCCACCCCCCCCACCCCCAGGCTGGTCCTTCTCATTAGTCAGTCTCCCGCAGTCTTGCTCAGGGCTTTCTTTAACCACTAAGTCGTCACAGAGGTACCAAAAACCTGTGCCTTCATTTGTTAAGTTGATACCTTTATTTAACATGCACAGTTGACATGTTCATTGTGTGAGACCACAAGAGTCTTACTGCCTTGGCCTAGTACTGGCTGAGTATTCTAAGATGCCCTCAAACTCATGACGGCCCTCCTGCCTCACCCCCTACTGTAATGGAGCTCTGGGAGACCCTGAAGACAGTTTCGTATAACTGCTTCCTATAACATTGGATGTAGTGGTTTTGAAACTGGGTCTCCTGTGTCCCGGGCTGACTGCGAACTCACATTTTAGCCTTGAATGATTTCGAACTTTTGATCCTCCTTCCTTCTGTTCCCCCAATCCTCCCAGTGTTGAGATGACAGACTTGCACCACAATGCGTGATTCATGTGGTTTCTGGGGTTCGGACCCAGTGCCTCCTGCTTGCTAGATAAGGCCTCCCCCTGACTGAACTGTAACCCCTCCCACCCCACCCCCACAGCACTGAATTCTCTGCTGGATGCCGACATGTCACGACATGTCAGAATGGAAGGCGGCTGCTGGGTGTCCAGGTCACGTGACCACAGTCCTACTCAGCTTTCCTTCACCGGAACAATTGGTTTTTCTTTCTTTTCTTCCCCAGGCTAAAGATCTAATCATCACACCAGCCACTGTCTTCAAGGAGAAACCAGACCCCAGTACACTGGTGTTCGGAACCGTGTTCACGGATCATATGCTGACCGTGGAGTGGTCCTCCAAGTCGGGGTGGGAGAAACCTCACATCAGACCTTTCGAGAGTCTTCCCATGCACCCTGCCACCTCGGCCTTGCATTATGCCGTGGAGGTGAGTTGGTGGGGCACATGCTAGTGCGTCCCGTGGGGACCTGAGGTTAGCGGGTGGGAGTTGGAGTGGTGTGTGCTTACCCTGTGCGGACCACAGCTGCTGGCCCCACCTTGCTTATTAGAGATGGTAGTAGATATCTTTTAGTTTCATCCAGTAGCCAAATGGATTGAGGGTAAGTCTTTTTTTTTTTTTTAGACCATGTAGCATTTTCTATGGTGTTCATTAAAATATATCACTTATAGCAGAAAGAAAGGACAGTTGGGAAAATTAGAAATCAGAAAGCCAGTACTAAAATTTTTTAAAAATTAAAATAAAATTTAAGCATTTAAATTATAAATATATAAAATTATAAAAAAAATAATTTTGAACAAAGCCCGCACCAAGCCAGACACGATGGTTCACACCTGAAACTCCAGCACGTGAGAACTGTGAGCAGGCGCCTCTGTGCGTGCGGTCTTTTGTCCTGCGTTCAAATTTAGCCCAATCCACAAGGAGAGAACTTGCCTCAAAAAGCCAGAGCATGTCCTTGTGAGGGAATCGGTCCTCTGCTCCGAGTCTTGGTGGCTGAGGAGTGTGGTTGTGTTCGGCAGGAGGATTAGCTGTGACCCTGGTTGTGTGTCTCTGTGGCCAGGGGTAACCTGTGGATAGTTATGTGTAGGGACATGAATCAAATCTTCTTTGTGCTTGAGTTAGACTCTGTTTGCAAAAAGTAATTAATTCGTTTGAGAAGAGTGAGGGAAAGGGAGAGAGAGAGGAGAGAGAGAGAGAGAAAGAGAGAGAGAGAGAGACTGGGTGCATGGCATGCTACATGGGAAGAGGTCAGAGGACAAGTTTCAGAATTTGTCAATTCTCTTCACCATCTGGGCTTTGGGGATTGAACTCAGATCACAAGGTTTGCCTGCAGGCTCCTTACCCACTGGCTATCTTGCCAGCTCAACCTAGATATCTTAGGACTATAAAGTATTTAGAGATTCAGTCCCTGGTCCTTCTGGGGCATCACAGCCAGATGTATAGCATATTCCGGATTCTCTGAACCCCACACTTTATTCCTTTTTCATGTGTGGAACACCTTTTCCAGAACGTGAAACATCCTAAAAGCTAAGGGATAAAAGAAAACAGTAATGAAATGTTACAGCTGCGATGATAAAATGTAATGCGATACTAGTAAAGTAACAGCCCTCCTGCCAATTGAACTTCTACCTTGTGTTTTGTAAAAGTCACATGTACTTTAAAAACTTTTTTTATTTGAGGGGGGTATTGAGGAAGAGGGCACGGGCCATAGGAGGCAAGGAGAAGGCAGTGGACGGCTCTCAGAAGTCCGTTCTCTCCTTCTGTCATGGGAGCCCATAGGATCAAGCTCAGGGCCCTAGTACACAGGCTTCCGGGCTGATAGTGGACCTTGGAGAGGCCGGTCCATTCCATTTCTGCGTCTGCTCACAAACCTGGTGACCTGCCTGAGTTTGAGCTGCGTGAGTTTGAGTCCTGTAAGCCAACACAATGGAAGGAATTGACTTCTGACCTCTGCCCGTGCGACGTGGCGTGCATGCACATGCCTTCTCTCTGTGTCTCTCTTTCTCTGTCTATCTCTCTGTCTTTGTCTCTCTCTCTCTGTCTCAAATAAATATTAAAAGATAGAATTGTGGTTTGAGGTTGAGGGGGTGGAACTCTCCATCTCAAGACGGTCTGCTAAGCACATCAGGGCATCCATCCAGTGTGGACACACGCCTACTGATGTGTGAGGCGGTGCGTCCTGTTCTAGAAGAATCTCAGGCGTACTCTTTCACCCAGGCAGAGCTTGAGTCTAGGGTGGCCTGGGGTTGCTCAGCCCTCAGCGGCTGCTTTGTGGGCTCCACTACTTTTTAGCTGTGTGGTCGCCTCTGTGTGGGAAACATGCTTAACCAGCCGTGACCCCTACAAGCTTCAGGGTTCTGTTTGCTTGCTCTGTTGTTGGAAGATGGGATATCATATACTCAGGGCTGACCCAGGGTCACAGTGTAGCCCAGACCGACCCCGGTTCACAGTGTAGCCTGGGCTGGTCTCGAACTCTTGTGCCCACCTCCTGCCTCCACTTCCTCCCAAGCCGGGCCCAGGCTCGTGCCACCAGCCGTGGTACAGGGTCTCAGCTCCACTGGCAATGGCCCCTGCTGTGCTATGACGGGCTGTGGCCACCTGGCTCCACCCAACAGTCTCTGTTTTCTTGCTTCGAGGCCGTGGACCCCATGGCTCCGAAAGCACAGCCTGGGGGCTCCCACTTGCAAGTGGGAGGTCACTGGGGTGACAAGTTGTTATAGGTCCTCTGCATGTTGCTGATAAATTCACCCCCCAAAGAGCTCAGGAGAACCAGGATTTATTCTTTCTTACAATTCTTGCTTCCAGCTCACAGTTCTTGAGCTTGGCAGGAGAGATTCAAACCAGCCCCAGTAGTGTGGGAACTGCCCACAGCACGTCCTGGGGACTGCTGAGAGAGGCATCCTCATTTGCCTGCAGCAAGTGTGGCGTAGATGCCACAATGCGGAACCGGCTCTCTCCATCGTGTCCACCTGTCCGGGGAATAGTCCCACCCACCACATCCCGCGACCTGCGCAAGGCTGGCTTCAAGGACTAGCTCTTCATGGATGCGCCCGGAGCTCAGTCGTCAGGTTGACACCTGTGCACCTAGTACAGAGGTCATTTACCTGAGCCAAGGGTGACTGTGGCCCTGGGACATGGGTCAGGTGGCTCTGTGACAGGGTCAGCATTCAGTGACTGGAGCTGTCGACAGTCACAGACCCCGAGGAAGTCAAGGGTCCCTGTGCTCCCCAGCCCATGGGCGAGGCCTTGGGGTACAAGCAGCTTTCTGTGCTGGGAATCCGGTGCTCTCCCATGACAGTCTAGCACTTTGGTGGTCCAAACTCACACACCCTGACAATTAAAGGACACTAGGTCACAAGCAGAAATGGGTCATAAGCTCCTGTTAAGGAGAATAAAGTGACTAGATAACTTGACTCTGGATTTGCAACTCTCCAACTCTCTGCAGTCATGGAAGTTCTGATCAGTCAGTCAGTCTGCAGATTTCAGTCCAGTTGTTGGCTGCTTCAGTCCATAGAGCTTCTGTGTATGCATGTGTGTGTGTGTACATGCAAATATGTGTGCATGTGTGTGCACCTGAATGAGTGTGTGCAGGTACACACACGTGTGCATGTGTATGTATACAGGTGCATGTGTGTACTTATGTGTGTGCATGTGTGTGTATACGGGTGCATGTGTGTGCTTATGTGTGTGCATGTGCGCCTGTGTGTGCATATTTACACATGTGTCCTTGTGTGTGTGCATGTGTGTGTGCATGTATATATATGCATGCTTTTGTGTGTGCGTGTATGTGATGTGTGCCTGTGTGTGCCGTGAATGGGCAGGAAGATGTCAGCTGTGGAAGAGCCATGCAGCCCAGTGAGGCGTGGGTTCCCAGGACCACAAACAATAGCGTAGATTCACTCGGGGACAGAGATTCGAGCTGAGACAGAGAACACCTCAGGGAGGAGACAGGCTGAGGACGCTTTGATCTGCCAGTGTGACTCATCAGGATTAATTCTTGGCTCTTTTTTTTCTTTCTGGTGAGACTGGACAGGGGTGTCTTGAGAGATCTGGAGGGGGGGTGCTGCCTGATGGTGGTTTTTGGACCGTCCCACACAGTTTCCCCTTTGAAATTATTTCTCTGATGCATCTCTTTGTTGCCTTAAAACTATTTCATTTATTGAGACAGAGGGGCGAGGGGTATGCATGCGTGCCATGGCATACAGGTTGCCAGAGGGCAACCTCCGAAGTCAGTGCTCTCCTTCCACCTCATGGGCTGTCGGGGCTCGATCCCAGGTCACCAGGATGATCACCTTGCTGTTGTCCCAACCTTCTGCCCCACACCGTAGTAGCGTTCACATGTGATTAGCACGTCCGACCCCTGCTTTCTCCTTGTTGAGCACAGTTTTGTTTTTCTCGTGTGTCATCTGCTCCGTGTTCTGAGCGTTCCAGATTCATTGGCTCAGTTTTACTTTGGTCTCCATTTTACTCCAGTCTGCGGCTCCTGGCACAGTGGATTTCTTTTCAGCGTGTCAATATCTTGTTAAGTTTTTTCTTTCATGTATGTGTGTGGGAGGGGTGTGTGTGTGTGTGTGTTGTGGTTAAGTTTTCAGATGTATATGTACATAGACTCTGTGTATGTGTGTGTGTATGTGTGTACCTGTGTTTGTGTATGTTGTAGTTCGCCTGCATGATTGCTGATAAATCACCATCAAACAGCTTAAGGAAACAAGGGATTTATTTTGTCTTACGATTACTGGTTACATTTCATAGTCCAGCTTGACAGGAGAGCACGCACCAATACCAGGACCAAGGAAACTGGTCACAACATCTTTACGTAATGGCTGAGAGAGGGACGATCCTTACTTGTCAACCAGCATGTCTGGCCACGTGTACACAAGGATGCCAAATTCCTCAATCAGCTTTCAGTATTTTATTCATCTGTTCAGGGCCTAGTCCCACCCATCATGGGCTGGGCCTTCCCCATCAGCTAGACAATCTCCTGTAGGTTTGTTCTGGACCTAACTCAACAACTAATTCTCTACAAATGTGCCCAGAGCTCAAACCCTTAACTGTCAGGTTGACACCTGTGCCTAACTATGACAGTATGTGTGTGCATATATGTGCACGCGTGTGTATTTGCATGTGGGTAAGTGCGTGTGCCTGTGGAAGCCCAAAGGTCACATCAGGAACCATCCTCCATCGCTCCTCACCTTATTTTAGTGAGCCTGTGTCTCTAATTAAACCCAGAGCACTATTAGACCTAGTCTGTAGCCAGCTTGCTCTGGGGATTCCAGGCTCCACCTTCTAGGGTAGAAGGACTGGCGGGTTGCCACCCTGCCCAGCATTGTTACAATGGGACTGGGATCCGAACTCAGGTCCTTTTGCTTGTGAGGCAAAGGGTTAACCACCAAACCACTGAGTCATGTCCCCAGCCCTGGGCTAAGTTTTCCATGATGTTTTCTGGCTCTTTTGGGAGGCAGGTGAAATGAACGGCCCTCAGGTAGCGTGTGTCCTTCAGTTAGTCTGCAGAGGTGACATGCGTCCTTCAGTTAGTGTGCAGAAGCGATGTGTTTCCTGCAGTTAGCGTGCAGAGGTGGCGTGTGTCCTGCAGTTAGTGAGTGTGGAGGTGACATCGCCGATTGTACCTGTCACAGGAATCCTCCAGAGCTTTAATTTTGGGGAGTGGGGGGAAGTAGAGTCCCATGTAGCCCAGTCTGGCTTCACATGCGCTGGGGAGCAGAGCTGGTCTGGACCCTCGATCTTCTCTCCTCCTCTCCGCAGCGCTCACAGGCCCGTGCCCCGCACCCCACTTTCCCTAAACTAATTCATCTGTCAGAGGAGTCTGTGTTCGAGTTTCCCACCGGGATTATTGGTTAGATGAGCTTCAGAGTCCTTTCCTGCCCTTCCTGGGCTCCAGCCTGTCATCCATCCATCCAGCTCGAGTGAGGTTCTTGTGATTGGGGGGTCCCATCTGGATTATTTGCTCCACAGTCCATGGGAAGGAACCACTTATACTGGGAAGGATGCATGTGGTGGGGCAGGGGCTGCAGCCGCTGCAGCTGTGTCCAGCATGGTTGACCATCGCATGTGGCAGGCCACCTCTTGACCCGCCCTGGGCGTGCCATTTGGCCTTGTGAACGCCCTTGAGCAGAAGGGAACCGAATGCCCCTGGGCTCTAGCGCTAAAAGGATTTCCTCCTCCTCCTTCATGTTCTTCTCTTCTTTATCCTCCTCCTTTATCTTCGTCTCCTCCTTTATCTTCTCCTTTTCTTCCGGCTCCTCTTTCTTCCTTCTCCTTTTTCCTCCTCTTCCCCTCTCCCCTCTTCCTATCCCTTTCCTTCCTTTCCCTCCACTCCTCTCCCCCCTCCCCTCCTTAGCCCTTCTCCCTTTCCCTTCCCTTTCTT
This sequence comes from Typhlomys cinereus, assembly GCA_023101885.1. Lineage (NCBI taxonomy): Eukaryota > Metazoa > Chordata > Mammalia > Rodentia > Platacanthomyidae > Typhlomys > Typhlomys cinereus. The sequence goes on from JALPQD010000212.1 coordinate 3,142,092, forward strand.
CCCACCTACTGTGACAGCATCACCAGCTGATTCAGTCATCTCAGGCTGTGGCCAAGGTCTCTCCTGGCCCAGGAGCTGAGCCTGTGGAAGAAGCAGGCTTGGGGACAGAGCCAGCCTATCTAATCCCTTCTCACCCCTTTCTCCCTTGTCCTCAGCTGTTCGAAGGCCTGAAAGCCTTCCGCGGCGTGGACAACAAGATCCGACTGTTTCGAGCCGACCTCAACATGAAGAGAATGTGTCGATCCGCCACCAGGGTAACGCTGCCGGTATGTAAGTGTGCGGATTGTCTTTGCTGTCCTTCTGATCTTCATGGGGTTGTTCTGTGTTTATCCTAGAATAAGCCCATTCAGGCCAGATGTGGTGATGCAGAGAACCCCTGGATTTGATAGGTAGAGGCAGTGGCGGGAGAGCAGAAGCTGGAGTTGGGTCTTGGCTACATCAGTCCCTGTGCTAAAAATGACCAAAAAATCATTTTGGAGCAATGATGTCAGTATTGAGTGCAACTCAAGCGAACGCGGCTTTATAACTCTCATGCTTCAGTGTGCGATGTAGAAACACAAACAGTTAACCAGAACCACACGCTGTGCCTGGGGATCTCGGCTTCTCCACTAGCCTGTGGCCTGGAAGCGCCCAGATGAGACCGACGAAGCACAGGGCAAGAGATGCATCTCAAGCTAAAGTACGATTGCTTAACAATACTCCAAGAAGGAGGCCAGTGGTCAGGACGGGCCCTGGGCACTGGGATGCCCGCAAGCTCATCTGCTCAGTGCCTCGACCGGTTATTGTAGTCCAGACAAGACTGGGTTCGAGTAAAACAGCTATGCTATTGAAGTAGTTCTCCTGGCTGGCTGCGGTGACCTACATAGAGCAGCATCCCTAGTCAGATACCTTATTTTTATCTTAGCTAACTAATCTTATCTCAGCTGTCTTATCTCCTCTTATCTCTTACCTGAAGTTCCCAACTAGGCAGGAGGTGACTCCCCTCCCCCCCAAGTTGTTTTTCAGAATTCAAAGAAGCTTCTCTCTTGCATATGCAAGTCTAGAACTTTCCCCAAGCCAAGCAGTGAAATCCATACTCTATGTGAGAGACAGACTCAGCCTCCTTTAGTAAAATGCCATCTGGGACCCCAGGGACTTCAGATTAGTTCTCCAGATCAGGGCCTGGTTTCACCCTCCTTCCTGGAGCCCAGGGACAGGGGTGAGACGTCCAGCTGCCCCCAGCTGTGCTGAGCCCCCACTGCAAGCGGGGAAGGGGACAGTCGTCCTAAACTTGAGTGGTGCTTTTGCACACAGGAGTGTAAACGGTGTCTAGGTTAGGACTGGACCGTGTGCCCATGTCTCACACACACAAGAGAGGAGGTGAGAAAAGAAACGTAGCCATTGAATTGTATTGGTGACGCAGCTGGGCTCTGATGATGGAGGCAGATCTGCGTTTGCTCTCCACTGATGGTGGTCAGCTGGTGAGTGGCTGTGCGGCCCACTGTGTCTGCCCCCATGCGGAATCTCCTTGTGTGTTTTTACAAAATGCTACCTCTCTGGGCACAGAACCGTGGAATGAGCTTCTCTCTGTTTCTGCGCCTCTTTCTGTTTCTGTGCCTCTTTCTGTTAACTTGTATCTTTCCACGAGTGTTCATGCTGGAGTTATGATGCAGATGTTACCATTCTGTGTCACCAGTAGCCTTGGCCAGATTGTGGCTTTTGGATCCTTTGAGAAACCTGGAAGTCCCTAAAGTTACAAGCAGATATATATTATCTATTTAATTTTCTCCAGGACTTGTTTTATTTATATCTTGTCTGGTTTGAACATAAGTTGTCCCACAGGCCTTTGCATTTGCATCCTTAGCCGGTGTTGATGTTTGGGTGGTATCTTTGGGAGATGAATCTTGCTGGAGGAAGACATATCATGGGGGGGGGGCTTGATGTGGTTTGGTACCCCAATGCAACAGTTACTCTTAACTATTGATGTGAGAGAGCACCCAAAGTCAAGCAACTTAAGGGAGAAAGGGAGATTCATTCAGCTTACGGTTCCAGAGGGGAGATACAGTTTCTCATGGCAGAGGCAGCACAGCTGGCCAAAGCTGGAGGAAGCTAAGTCACTGCAGACATCTCGGAAGCTGAGAGCTGCAAACTGCTTGTTGCAAAGGCAGACTTCTCCTGGAGGTGGGGTGGGACTAATCCACCTCAAGGCCCACCCCTTGTGACTGCCTTCCTCCAGCAAGGCTCCACCTCTCAAGGTGACATGACCTTGCCAAACACATGAGACTGTGGGGGACACATTTCAAACCATGACACTCCACCCTTGGCCCCACAGGCTCATTGCCATCTCATTATGCAAACCATACTCAGTCCAACTTTAAAAGGCTTCCTAGACTACATCAGTAGTCCCAACACAGTCCAAAAGTCCAAAGTCCAAAAGCCTCCTGTAAAATCAAAAGACAAGTTACATACTTCCAACATATAATGGCATTGAATAAACATTCCCATTCCAATAGGAAGGAATGAGGGTATATCCAGGAAAAATCGGTCCATAACAAGACCAAAAACCAGCAGGACAAACTCCAAGTCCTGTAGCTCTAAGTCTAACAGGTGAGCCTCTCGTCGAAATCATCTCAGTTCCAAAGGGCTTCGGTTCCACCCCTTCAAAATGCAGCTGTCCATACAACACATCATTCTTCTGGGCTGACTCCCTCCCAGGGTATACAGCTCTCCTTGGCAGATGTACCACGTTGTCTCTGGCGTCTCTAACATCTTTACTTCTCAATAGAACACCAGGCTTTAACTCCACAGCACAAACTGCCCTTCTTGGGCCTCTAAACTGTAGACTTTCTGCCACATGCTGCCTGGCTTCCATCATTTTTTGAAATCTAGGAGGAGGACTCCACCATCTCCTCCCTCTTGCATCACTGATGCCTCTAAAACCAGAACCACATGGACGACTTTGCCAAGACTGGCCCCCTTGAATCACAGCTGATTTCTCTTTTCTATGCTGACCATAGGGAAAAGCTCTTTCACACCTGGACAGTAGCTTTTTGGAAGTAGTGGATCCTAGCTTTGGAACTCCATCCTTTAGCTCATTTCTTCCAAAAGGATTTGCATTTTTATGGGTGGGAGCCTTCTCTGAGGATCTTGCCCTCAAGCTAGGGCCTCTCCTCTTATTCACATCAAAAGCAGGGTTTGATTTACAAATAGAGCTAATTTCTTCAACAGCCATTTTGTTCTCTGCTTCTTCCGGGTTCAACTCTTTAAGTTGGCATTGTATTTTTCATCATTAGATCTCAACAGTTTTTGCTTTTTCCTGCCTGATTCCTTGTTCTTTTTCATAACTCTGAAGACAACTAAAAAGTAGCCATATCACATTATCAAGACTACATTGCCTGAAATTTCCTCTGCCAAACACTCCATTTAACTTCAGGCAAGTTTTCAGGATGAGGGCAAAACTGCACAGACCCTGCCACGGCATGGCCCCATGTGTCACTTCTCCAGCTGCAAACACAGTCTCTGTTCCCCTCTGGACCATCACAAGCTGGGCTTCCACTGCCATCTTTCACAGCATTGCTCTCTTCGGAGCTCTCATGAGAAAGGCCCATTCGGCCCCACTGCCAAGACGCAAAGACTTTCCTGGCACGAGGTCCCAAAGTTCTCCATATTTCTCCCATTAAACAGTTCAAAAGACACACTAGCCACATCACAGCATTGGCCATGCTTCTGGGTACCAACTTCTCTCAGCTTCACGTTGTGGTACCAGCTGTTCATAATCTCACAGCAATAATCCACTACTCCATACCAATTTCTGAACAGTTACTCTTAACTTGCTGCGAGAGAGCACCCAAAGTCAAGCAACCTAAGGGAGAAAGAGAGATTCATTCAGCTTACGGTTCCAGAGGGGAGATACAGTTTCTCATGGCAGAGGCGGCACGGCTGGCTGGCCAAAGCTGGAGGAAGCTAAGTCACTGCAGACTTCTTGGAAGCTGAGAGCCGCAAACTGCTTGTTGCAAAGGCAGACTTCTCCTGGAGGTGGGGTGGGACTCATCCACCTCAAGGCCCACCCCTTGTGACTGTTTTCCTCCAGCAAGGCTCCACCTCTCAAGGTGCCATGACCTTGCCAAACACATGAGACTGTGGAGGACACATTTCAAACCATGACACCTAGCCCTTTTTCCTCTGAGTTTGCTCTTGTGCTTTCTGCCTCTTGATGGATGGCTGGGGTGACATGAACCAGCCTCCTGCTTGTGCCTCCAGCCACGCCTTCTGCTGTGCGATTCCTGCCCAAACAGATTATACCACCTGTGGAAACAAAAGCCAAGTAAAACCCCCCTTCCCACCTGGATCCCAGTCTCAGAGCTAAAAGCAAAGCTGCATCACATTTCTTATGCATGAATCTTTCTCTACCTTAGATGGCAGATGTTCCCTATTTTTAGATAAAAGGTATGATATTTTGTTACCTTTGACCCTAAAGCCCACTTGTAATTGATGTAGAAAGATGCTAAGGGTAGGGAATTTCTTATTTTCTCATGAACAATTCGTACTTCCACATTCTGGGAGGTCAGGACAAACATTCTTGTCTAGGTTTATCATGGGTGCTTTTTGCTTTGTTCCTTTGTGGGGGAAAATGAATAAAGTCTTGGGAGCCAGCTCAGACTTGGAGGTGTGCTCAGGTGGTTCTTGCATGTGTCGAGGTCTGCCTGCATGTTGCTGATAAATTCACAGCATAGAGCTAAGGGGAACAAGGAGTTTTGTTCTTTTTTACGCGTCTCTGTTCCATTTCTTAGTCCAGCTTGGTGGGGGAGCTCTCACCAACCCAGGAGCCGAGGGAACTGGACACACTATATCCACAGGGATTGCAGAGAGACTGCAAGTCTGTCAAAGTGTGCTGGAGGATGCCACATACTGAACCGGCTCTCTCCATCTTACTCACCTGCCCATGATGGGCTGGGTCTTCCCACATCCTTTAGACAAGCTCCTGCAGGCTTGCATGGGACTTGCCTCCACTACTAACTCTATGCTCAAAACTCACTTGTTAAGTTGACACCTAGATATTTCAGTTGCACAGCGATGGGTCCATCTGTACTCACGGGGGTTTTATTCTTTCAGGCATTTGGCGAGGAAGAGCTTCTAGAATGCATTCGGCAGCTCGTTCGCCTGGATCAGGAGTGGGTTCCCTATTCCACTTCAGCCAGTCTCTATATCCGCCCCACGTTCATTGGCACTGAGGTACAGACTAACGTGCATGCATGTGTGAGTGCGTGTGCGTGTGTATGTATGCGTATGCACGCGCTCTTCAGCTCATCCCCAGGGTTGCTGGGGGGAGGGGCAGAAGCGCAGTCGAGCTCCCTGGAGTGGCCGAGGCTGCAACGTAAAGACTGTCGACCCTTCTCTCTGTGTCTGCCAGGTAGAGGCTTGTGAGAGCCTGAGACCAGAGGGTCAGTGTGTGGGCGGCAGAGGAAGGGCTGGGGAGGGGGTCCTGGAGAGTTCGAGGCTCTGGGATGGTGGGGCTGAGCTCCGCCCTGGTCTAGCCTTCTCTTCTCCACGAAGTTACGGTGTGGTTGTTGATGTTCTGTAAGGTTTGTGAATGCTAGAAGCAAAAACTTGTGTAGGACCCAGAGTCAATCCCTAGAAGGTCCTATAGCCTCCTTCAATGCCTGTTAAAAATACTTTTTTTAAGAGAGAGGGAGACAGATACAGAGAGAGAAAGCAATAGAGACAGAGAGAGAAGGTGTGTGATGAACTGGCGGAGGATAACTTTCCTTCTACCTCGTGCCTCGTGCTCTCTCTCCAGCCGCTTTCGATGGCTTTTTTTTTTTAAAAGAAAGCTAAGAATCTAGTTAATGTACATCATCAATGGAAGCCTTTCTCATATGTCTTAAAGACTTGACATGTTTTTAAAAATGATCTACTTCTTTGTACTTGTGACATTTTAATTTTTTTTTTAATTTTCTTTACTTGAGAGAGAGACAGAGACAGAGACAGATGCACCATGCGGGCGGGATTCCAGGGATTTTACTCAGGTCTCCAGGTTTGCAAGTAGGCACCTTACTACTGAGCTATCTCACTGGCCCCTTGGATGTTTTAATCTTGATTTCACAGTGTTTTTAAGCTCTGTCTAGAAGAGGCAGTCTCTGAGACACCTTTTTCTGTGTGTGTATGTGTGTGTGTGTGTGTGTGTGTGTGTGTGTGTGTGTATGCATGTGTGTGCATGCATGCCAGAGGGCAACAAAGTGTGTGTCCCTGTGAAGGCCCAAGGATGACATTGGGAATCATCCTGGATTGCTTCTATATTCTTCTTGCTTTGCTCTGGGGTTTCCCAGGCTCTGTCTTCTAGGGCTGGAAGTCTCAGGTTGCTGCCACCTAAATATTTTATTTATGTGTGTGTGTGTGTGTGTGTGTGTGCTGGGGGCAACAGAGTATGTATCCCTGTGGAGGACCAAGTGTGACTTCAGTAATCATCCTGGATTGCTTCTACCTCCTTCTTGCTTCCCTCCAATCCCAGGTTCCACGCACCAGGCTGCTGCCATTTCTGTCTGGAGCTTTTATGCGGGACCTGGGATCCTTCTGCGTGTGAGGCAGAGTCTTAACCCCTGAGCTCTCTCTCCAGCCCTCTACCGGACATTTTTATATGTGATCACCCATGAACTCACGAGCCTTCCCAACCGTGTGTCCCGATCATGCGTCCCCATCTCGTGTGTCTCCGTCACATGCGTGCTCCTTCTTGCTCTGCCCGGTTTGGCTCTCTCCCTGGCATGTGGCTGTGATTTGGTTGCCAGGTGTGTGAGCACCTCTACTCCGGAGGAGCATCTTGCCACCCCTCTCCCCTTACACAGCTTTATAGTGAGACACTTTTAACAGGGCTTTGGGCTCAGAGGATTTGAACCAAGGAGTGACCAAGGATTGAAGGAGTCACTCCTGCTGCCAAGGTCGATGGCTTGGTCCCCCACGGCCGTGAGGCAGCTGTCAGCTCAACCAGTTTTCTTCACGAAGGTTCTTTTCACACAGAAGAGTGAATCTAAGCGGTCGCAGGACAAGGGTGACGAAACATGCTCCACACTAGAACCTGAAGTAGTTTTGACAGAATCACCCCTGGATGACGTTTCAGACCATAAATTAGTAGAACTACATTCTCCAGGATTAAAACGTTCTCACTTAGTGCATCCTTGCTTGCTAAGAATATATATTAAGTAATTATCAAGATGTTTCTCTAGAAATAGATTTGGCGGACTAGTCCTTCCCATCTGTCGTCTCAACACTGCCACCCAGTGGAATAAATGCAAACTCACTTGTCAGAGCAGGAAAGGACCCTACAAAGGTGGGTTTGGGGGTGAGAGTCGGGGTCTGTACATGCTTCTGCTCAGCTTCTGCTATGCCACCAGGTGCATCCTGGGTCTTGAACAAGGTGAGTTTGCCGTCAGCGTCCTGTTCAGGCCGTGGCCAGCGCTCCGCAGTGCACGCAACTGCTTTGCGCGGTTGTTGGTAGGGTGTTGAGTGGAAGACCAGCGCGGTGGGCCAAACTCAAGTAAAAGGCAGCCCGGAATCCATCTTCGCCGGTCGTGAGGCGCTTAAGGCTCCAGCTTCCTCTTCCTCATTCTCCGTCGCTTCCCAGACAGGCCGACCTGCTAGGGAATCAGGATGGGATAGGCATGGCTGACACCCTCAGAAAGAGTCCCTGCTTCTCCTTCCGGGGTTCTTGCTCTGCTCAACGGAACCTGGAGACTTCTCTACGCCGCAGGGGTCTCTCTCCCCGGAGCCAGTAGGACAGCTCAGCGGGTAAAGGCGCTGACTGCAAGCCTGGGAATCTCGCTTTGATCCTTGGAGCCCAAGGCCGGAAGGAGAGAACTGACTTCCGCAGGTTGTCCTCTGACCTCCACACATGGGCTGTGTGGTCCACGCAACACATACGTGCACACACGTGCATACATGCATGCGTACACACTCATACATGCGTATACCAGCACACACACACACAATGCACACACGTACACACATACACATGTGCAGTACACATGGGCACGCACACACGACATATACACACTTAGAAACGCACACACACACTCCAAGATACATAGAAATAAATGTAAAATGCAAGTCTTTAGAAGCCAGAAAAGCAAGAAAAAGTAAAAATAAAAACCAAATACAAAGCCTTTAGTGTCTCTGTTATTCCTTAGAGGGTCACGCACCCCTTGATAAGGATTATGCCCCGGGTTTCCTTGCCGCCGTTACCTTTCCGGTTCTGGAGGGAACTGTGTTTTCCCTGTTGCTGGTGAGCTGGGGACCGAGCCGTCTCCCCTCAGCCTCCGTCGCTATTCTATCTGGTGTCTTTGCCTCTAGGGAAGCAGCTGTACGTGGGCCTCTGTCAGGTGACACACAGGTGTGGTGTGGCTCACCTCACTCCCCAGCGTGCACACAGGGAATCGGAAGGCGAGTTTGAGAAGCTCATGGCATGTATAAAAATACTTATTCACATGGGGGGAGCAAGGCACACGCACGCTGGGTGTACAGGTCAGAGGCAGCTGAAGCTTTGGAATTCAGCTCTCTCCTTCCACACGTGGGCTTCAGAGGAACAGACTCAGGTCATCAGGCTTGTGGGCAGGTACCTGACCTGCTGAGCTGTCTCACTGGCCCCCATGAAGTGTGTGTGTGTGTGTGTGTGTGTGTGTGTGTGTGTGTGTGCAGACGTGTGTGCATGAGCATGCCTGTATGTGTGCATGTGCCCTTTCTTTGAAAGCATAACTCAAAAGGTAAGCCACAGTGCCACCTTGGCACTATCTGTATTTTCTCCTGAAAGTCCTTCAAAGGGTTTGGGTGGCTGGACACTCATGGCTGCTTCCGTGCAGCAGATGTGGCTCCTGTAGACTTGGAGAACGGGGTGTCCGATGGGACTCTCAGACGCGTATGTTCTCTTTGCAGCCGTCTCTCGGGGTGAAGAAACCTACCAAAGCCCTGCTCTTCGTCATCCTCAGCCCGGTAGGACCTTATTTTTCCGGTGGAACCTTTAGTCCCGTGTCCCTGTGGGCAGATCCGAAGTATGTCAGAGCCTGGGAAGGTGGAACCGGGGACTGCAAGATTGGGGCGTAAGTCAGAGGGGTGCATGTGCAGAACCACACTGGGGCATCAGCGTGCGAGGATCGGTGTTGGGGCGTTTGCACATGAGGATCGGTGTTGGGGTGTTTGTACATGAGGATCGGTGTTGGGGTGTTTGTACATGAGGATCGGTGTTGGGGCGTTTGCACATGAGGATCGGTGTTGGGGCGTCAAGCGCTCACTGGTGTTTTATCCTTGGTGCCGTAGATGTGCTGATGGTGAAGGATATTTGGGGGTCTCCCTCATGTAGAAGTAAGAAGTAGAGAGCCAGGCAGGAAGTAGAGGCATGCCACACCTCTTTGGACTCTGGCCCCATGTGACCGAGGGTAGGGATGAGGGTCCCGGTCGGCTGCAAGGTGCTCTTTCTGGGACGATGCCTGTCCTACTGAAGTGCTCCCCACATGGTAGTACCCTGCTTGGGCTCTGTCTGCACAGCCTCGTGTAGCTGCAGCCAAAGGTTGGTCGATCAGGGGTGGACTTGGTAGCGATACCCTTCTGGGTGAGTCGGAGTCGCAGGACTCTTCCCGCGCCTGAATCCTCCCGTGTCTGAGTCAGTGGGGATGTGGTCACACCCGGGGCACTGCCTGGGAGGAGCCTCATAGGGAGCTCCTGGAAGAGCTCCTGGGGGGATCTGGAATGTGAGGGAGACCCCGGCAGCTGGATTGAGAAGTGCCCCGCATCCCCATGTGCCCCCCCACTTGTGGTGACAACTTGTCCTTTAGGGTGTGTGCAGCCGTGTGATTCCAAGGCATCCTTGGGCCTCTTCAGAAGTCCTGGTAAAGGTGTAAAACCTCACTTAGCGGCACTGGCTAAAGAGGAAGCACGGCCATTTTCAACAATGGAAGGTCTGGGCTCCGACGGCAAGTGCGTCTCACCGCCAGAGTTCATGTTGCCATGACTGCGCGAGGGTGAGGGGGACAGGAATTCAGGTCGCTCGTCATTCCCAGCGCCAGTCACACGAGAACACAGTAGTCCACTTCCTGTAATTACGCTCACACCTCACCTCCACCTAGTAGGCGTCATCGGGGTCTGGGGGCGGTGTGGAAAGAAAGGCAGTCCTCCCTCCTGTGACGCACATTACCCATCCGTCCTCCCGTGACTCACAGTGCCCGTCCACCCTCCCATGATGCACAGCGCCCACCTACCCTCTCATCCCTGTCGCTCCCAACAGCCCTGAGATCTCCGTTAGAGAAAGGTGGCATCTCAGGGCCCGGCTGAGGTCAGCAGGATGCCTACCGGAAGGCAACTCTCAGCACAAAGCTGTGAACCCAGAGCCTCCCACAGCCTTGGGCAAACGCACATGACTGTGAAAGCTTTAGACATGAAAACGGATGTCACAAACAAATCCCAAGCAGTGTGTGTCTGGTAACCACGTGATAAGAGTTTTTATAACCGCTCAGTTCCAGTTACTTCTGCAAGTGATCACTGCGTGACTCCATTTTTAAAATTTTTGTTGTTGTTCTGTTGTGTTTTTGGCTTTGGGACACAGTGTGCTGTGCAGCCTAGGGTGGTCTTAAGCTCTTGACTCTCCTGCTTCAGCCTTCCAGTGCCAAGCTTACAAGCACAGGCTGCTCACCCGGTGTGGACAGCTGCTGTCTGTCCTCTGAGGCGTCACTGGCCATCTGCTGACTCACTGCCATCTGTCCCTCAGCCACACTCTGACCTGACCCCACCTGGTGTTGCCCCATCTGTGCTACGGGGGAGGGGAGCAGTGACACATGCCAGGGGTTGATGCCAGTGGAGCCTCGTGTGGTCACCCGGAGGCACAGCCAGCCAGGTCCACCTGGAGTCCACTCCCCACCTGGGTTTTGTCCCTGGGGGTGGTATCCTGGCACCTTAGGTCCCCTTCTGTTTGTGCTAGAAGTCAGCAGACACAGGGTCTTAGGGTACGAATAACCCAGCAAGGTAATAAATAAACTTTGACTTGTTCTTTTCTGCCTCGTCCCATCTTTAAATGTACATTTCCAAGCAGTGCTTCTGGATGAGGAATGGATAAGCTCACTTAGATCGTCCCCAGAGCCCTGGTCTTGCGTTGTGCAGTGGTGGCTTCAGCGTGACGCGCATGCTTCCGTCTCTGCAGTACACTTGCAGTCGTCTCACGTAGGCTTCCCTCTTGCTTTCAAGCAGTGTTCCTAGGTTCTTCAGGGAGTAAAAGAAGGATCATGATTTCGGAAACCAACAAAGCCCACAGGGTCCCTGCACTTGAAACACAAAAAGTAGCAAAAGCTCTTCAGCTTTTTTCAGTTCTCTTCTCTGCCATGTGGGCATCCAGGGACGGAACTCGGGTCGCCAAGTTTTCCACCAGGCACCTTACCCGCTGAGCCTTCTTGCCGGCCCCAGACTCACTGCTTGTCTGAGGATGACGCTGGCCGCCTGCTCTGCCTGCCGCTGGGATCGCCGGCAGCCACCAAGGATCTGACCCAGCCTCTTGCACGCCGGCCCCTGCCAGCTGCGCTACGGACCCAGCCAGAACCACTTTCATTTTTATGTTACCTCCTCCCACCATTTCTCGGCTTCATAGGAAGCGAAGCAGAAGAGTCAGTGAGGAGCCCAGAGCTGTTACGAATTTCTAAACGAAGCAGCCAGGTTCACCAGGAGAAACCTGTGAGATGGTGACACCGTACATAGTTTTAGAAACCCTTCTCTGAACAACAGAGAGTGCAGTGGGCTCCCGCCAGCTACCCACAGGGATGTGGAGGGGATTATTTTACTGTGTTTGAACTCCAGTCTTGGGTCACACTGTAGCCAGAGAGCCTTGCGAGAGGAAAACCTCTTTGTCAGACTCGGAGAAAACTGAACTCACACTGTGTGCTCCAGAAGGCGTCTGGTAAAAGCAGACGTCAGGCTTCCCATCCTAAAGACTCTGTAGATAGAAAAAGGCCCGTTTTTAAAAATGATTTCCTTTCTCACATGCTTTAAAAATATTCTGAATTTATTCCTCTATGTTACACATGTATAGAGTGTATCTTGAGATAGTCACCCTTCCCACCCCTTCCTCTTCCTCCACACCCCTCAATTCCCCTCCTCTCTCCATTTCTTCCTTTGTCACCTATTGGTATTGCCCCATCTGCTGATAGCCCCCCCAGAAGCCACGCCCCTCCCCCAGACTGTTAGCTTGTTTGCATCTTGCTCGTGAATGCAGCAGCGCATCATGTCCAGACGGCAATGTCGGATCGCAGTTCTCTCCATCCTCAGCTCTTGAGCTTTCTACCCCCTCTCTTCCACAGTGCTCCCCGTGTCCCGGGGGAGGTTGGCAGAGACACCCTATGTGGGACTCAGCCGCCACCTCTTCTTAGCACTTGGGACCCATTGTGTCTCTGGAGTAACTGCTGCCCGCAGCGCTTCTGATCGAGGCTGAGGGCAGAGCTAATCTGCACGTGTAAATGTGAGCACTTAGAAGGAGTCAGAGAACATCTCATTTAACCATACAGCAGTGGTAGGTACCCACAAGGCCTGCGACACCCGTCCCTTGAAGCTGTGGGCTTCTGACTAGGCATACAGGGCCAGACATGGCTTCTGTCTTGGGGAGTGGACCTCAGATCCTATCAGAAGGGTTGGGCACGTCTGTAACAATCGTGCCACTGTAGAAGTGGGCACATTTTGCCTGGCAGGCTAATATTCCAACTGAAGCTTGTGTGAAGTGTGAAGCACGTGATCCTACTTAGCTGAGTGTCGATGCTGGGGTCCTCAGAGGGTGCGTGCTGCTCTCTTGTCCAGGTCGGGAACCAAAGGATCGGGCCTTGAAAAGCCTCAGCCTTGGACAGTGACAACATTTGGAGTCAAGTTCAGATTTGTAAATTATTACTTCCTTCAGTCTGACCAGTTCAGATTTGTGAATTATTACTTCCTTCAGTCTGACCAGTTCAGATTTGTGAATTATTACTTCCTTCAGTCTGACCAGTTCAGATTTGTGAATTATTACTTCCTTCAGTCTGACCAGTTCAGATTTGTGAATTATTACTTCCTTCAGTCTGACCAGTTCAGATTTGTAAATTGTTACTTCCTTCAATCTAATTAGGTCCCAGTGACCTCCAAAGCATTTTCTAACGGCCCCAGTGAGGGTTCTGATTTAAGGAGGGACCCAGGCTCACAGCACCAAGGTGGAAGAGTGATTGAGAAGGTCCGACAGTGCCTACGCAGCACACATGCCTACATGCAAACATACATGACCTGGGCTAAGTTTCTAGGATCAAATGGCTGCAAAGCTGGGCATGGTGGTACACACCTGCAGACGTAGCACTGAGGAGTCTGAGGCAGGAAGATCCCTGTGAGTGTGAGACCAGCCCGGGCTACAGAGACCCTAGTGTAAAATTAAAATAGCAATGACTAACAGTAATAAGTAAGTGATTCTCAGAAGTTGAAGGATTTTCTGTTTGGTTATCAGGTTTGTTTATGATTTTTTAAATTTTAGTGTGTGTGTATGTGTGTGTGTGTGTGTGTGTGTGTGTGTGTGTGTGTGTGTGTGTGTGTGTAACAGAGGGCACTGTGTGTCCCTGTGGAGGACCAAGGGTGACTTTGGGAATCGTCCTGGATTGCTTCTTCCTCCCTTTCACTTCGCTTTGGGATTTTCCAGGCTCTGCCCACTGGAAGTGCAGGCCTCTGCCTTTTCCGCCTGGCATTTTTACGTGGGACCTGGGATGTGAACTCAGGACCTTTTGCTTGTTAGGCAGAGTCTTAACCCTGAGCCATCTCTCTAGCTCTTGTTCACCACATTTTTTTGAAGTGAAAATCAACCCCTCGCAGAGAATGTCTTGCACCTGGGTCTCACGATGGAACCCTCTGTCGTTACTAGTGTTGCAATCTCTGGTGTCGCCCTAGGGTTAACAAACACTGACGCCAAGCGCCCACCTCTAGAGACGCCAAGCGCCCACCTCTAGAGATGCCAAGCGCCCACCTCTAGAGACGCCAAGCGCCCACCTCTAGAGACGCCAAGCGCCCACCTCTAGAGATGCCAAACGCTCATCTCCAGGTATTCTGGTTATTTAGTCACAATTGAACGTTTTTCATGCGCAGTCTGCTGAGACGCACTGAGCTAGACGCACAGTGGGACGGTTTATCCATATGGTTTCTTGATTTAGAGTGAGGCTGCCTTTCTGTTCTGGCTGCACCCCTCTCTCGTCTTAAGCAATCTCACTCTGTACCCAGAAGTGTAAACTTTGAATTCAGAAAGCCCTCCTTAGAAAAGACCAAACTCAGCAGCCCATCCCAGTGTGCACGTGGGTGCATCGCTGGACACGGCACTGTTGCTGGTCACCTTTGATGACATCGTGTCCCCGTGGGTCAGCCTTCTGCAGTAAAACACCCTGGCTGTGCTGGAGGCATTGGAATGGCAGAGGGGATTGCTTGTGGAGGGGCGGGAAATCTCTTCACCTATCTTTCAAGCTTGCATTGAGCTTAATGATTTTGTCCTAAAATATTTACAATCTGCAGACAGACAGAAGCAGACATCCTCAGTTGCCTTGGGCCGCTGCTGAGTGGCCTTAAAGCTTAGTTTCCCCATTCACAAAACCAGGCTCATGTCTGCTGTAGACGAAGCGTCTAGGCCACAAGGGGTATGTACTCAGCCAGAAGTGGTTAGCAGTGTGGGTGAGGAAGGGGGGCACACATCCGAAAACCCTCGAGATTCTGGACTGTGAGATTTATTCTTCCAACAGTCCAAGAGACATAGAGCTGCTTTAAGGTGGTCCCGTGCAGTCCCGTGGGTACATGGCTCTCCTTACCCGCTGGGACTCATCTGCACGCAGTAGCACCTGCTGTGTCTAGGGCTGTCTTCATTGAAGGAAAGATTAGTCACATTTCCAACAACTGGATTTGCCTTCTCTCTTAATCTCTCGGTTTCCTGTCTTGATTTATCCTGAGCGTTTTCTCCACAGGCAAGTCTCTTCGTTTTTTTGATTTTCCTTTTCCTTTTGAGGTCATGGATTCCTCTTCTGAATATTATAGGCTCACGGCAGGGGACCTGGACCAAGGTACCATTAGCACCTGGTAGAGAGAGAAACCCCTGCATAGACAAAAACGAGCCAATTGAGCGCTACACATTAGAGGTGAAAAAGACAATCTCCCTTTCAACACAGCGCAATGGTTGTCTCTGATGTCTCATCCTCTCCAGGTCATCTCTCGATGCTGACAAACATGTCTAATTCAGCTCCTGTCTCAAAATAATTGGGAGCATCTTTGAAAGGCTGGATCTCACACTGGGAGATGGTTCCTCTTTTTTTTTTTTTTTTAAAAGATAGTAAAGGACATTAGACATGAGATGAATTCTTTTCTTTTGGATATGATGAGCTCTCACAGTTGCATCTACAGTGCGAGTAGTTGCCTGGGTCTCTAGATCCAGCCTCGTTTTGTAGCCCAGGCTTGGAACTTACTAGTCCAGGCTAGACTCGGAGCCATCCTCCTGCCTCAGCCTCCTGGGACTCACAGGTGTACACCACCACCGCTGGCAGTTACTTTATATATTTATATGTAATTATCTACCTGTCCATCATTTATGAACCTATCGCCTGTCATCATTGATCTAATAAGCATCTATAACCTGCTTGGTGATAGCTTTCATTAATATTATTTTATTTATGTATGTGTGTGTGTGTGTGTGTGTGTGTGTGTGTGTAGAGAGAGAGAGAGAGAGAGAGAGAGAGAGAGGGCACTGTGTGTCCCTGTGGAGGCCCAAGGGTGACTTCGGGAAACATCCTGGATTGTTTCTACCTCCTTTTTGCTTTACTCTGGAATTTCCCAGGCTCTACCCACCAGGACTAGATGGTCAAGACCCACCATTTCTGCCTGGCATTTTTTTTTTTTTATGTGGGACCTGGGATCTGAACTCAAGACCTACTGCTTTGGAAGCAGCATCTTAACCCCTAAGCCATGGCTCCAGCCTTGTTATTGATAATATTATTTACTTTCCCACCAACTGTCAGTTGAATCAGTAAGACAAAGATATGAATTGACTTGCCCTCATTCTTGGACACCGTGGAGTTGTGGCTGGGGATCCCTTGGTATAACGCTGGAAATACCATCACTGGAAATGTCTCTTAATACCCATCCCTGGCTGCCTGTCGTGTCCAAGCAGCCTGCGCCCCGTGAAGTGCTGGCTCTTGTGAATGTGACGTGTGGCTCGCTGGGAGCTGAGGCCACTGCGCGCACCGCGTGGCAGCTCAGTGTTAAACCAGGGCTGAAGCCTGCCCAGCAGACGCCTGCCTCTGATTCTCCAGCCCTCACTCTTTGCCTTTGAGACAGACAAGATCTCGCAGGCTGATGCTTTGCCCTTGAACTCATTCCATAGTCCAGGCTGCCCTTGAAGCTGGCAATCCCTCTGCCTCAGCTTCTCCAGTCCCTGGGGTTGCAGGCTGTGCCGTCAGGTGTGGCTCACAGCTCCAAGTTGAAGTCCTGGTGTGTTGTGCTTTGACCCTCCTGGATTGTCTGGGGGTGGGGGGGCTTTGTCTCGTGCTAAGGAGCTCATTAAAGATAGCAGACGGACTGAGACCTTGACGTGTCGGCTGTTCCCATGTAGGAATTGAGACTTGATAGTCACATGTAGGAGATGGGCGTCCACATGATATGTTCATAAGCCACATGTTCTTCCCTTACCAGGAACTACGGCACGTCCCTTCTGGCACAGTGCGAGGCGGTGGAGAAAGGCTGCCAGCAGGTCTTGTGGCTGTACGGGAAGGACAACCAGATAACCGAAGTGGGCACCATGAATCTTTTCCTCTACTGGACCAACGAGGATGGAGGTAGCCCTCTGCCTGCGCCTTCCGCTGCTGCTCTTTGCTTTCAGAGGGGCTGAACAGGCCGGCGAGGACACGGGCCTGGACCCCTGAACTGAGCCCTCTGCCGTCCATGTCAGTGGGACTCGGTTTAAGGGCTCCGTCTAAACTCTCCTTCGCTGTTTGGAGTGGGGTGTGCTGAGAGGGACATGTTGTATCCAGGGATGTCTGTCGCTATGACGTGACAGTCGGCGGCCCGGCTTCCTATCCTGCCAGCTGCCGCAGGTGCCAGCCAGCCCCCTCTATCCTGTCCACCGCGTGGAAATGGTCCCGCCCACTGTGGACTGGCTCTTCCCACATCAGTCATGCACTCAAGACGGTCTCTTACAGGCTTGCCCAGAGGCCTTAAACGAATAATTCCTCATTAGTGAGCCTCTTCAGATGTCACTTGGACAGCCAAAAATGTTACACTGGTCATCTTCCAATGGCCACCTGTACCTTTCGTTCCTCATGGGCAGGGATGTAGGGTGGAAGTGGGGAGAGAGGTAAGCCAGTAGGAAAGAGCAATGTTGGGCAAAGGGTAGCAATCGACTTGTGTCCCTGTCAATCACATGCCATGGAGAGTCTCAGGAACTTAGACCTAGTAGAGGGATAGAGCCATTGGGGAGGCTGACCACAAATCTCACTGTTACAGCTCAGGTCTGTGTGGCAAGCTCTTATACCCTGCCAACCTTCCATCACAAATTCCATTCTTGGTCCTCCAGTGTTGTCCTGAAAGGTTCCTCCCAGCCCCACGTGTCTCACAATCTCCGGCTTGGATTTAACATATCTGATGTGTGGGGTGCTGAGAGAACTTGATCCACAGAGCTCAGAGGCATGCTCAGCCAGGGCGTGCCTGCTGGCCCGTGGGCATTCCTGAGCTTGTGTTATCCTTGACCTTGGGAAGTCACAGGGGCCCCCGCTGCCAGGGCGGGTGACTCTCTGCCCACCCCTGGAAGCGATGGCTCCGCAAAGCTGCTGTGTTCTTCCTGCGGCGCTGGCTGGCACTTGCCTGCCTGCCTGGGCTCCCACGGCACTTGCTTCGCCCGCCCAGGCTCCCGGCAGCGCGTCTGTGGTTTGTGAGGGAAGCCAGCGTTTCCCACCCAGCGTCAGACATGTCATCGACTGCTTGGGAGCCGACGAGCAGATGTTCTGCTTGACCCCGGACTGCTGCTTGCGGTTTGGATGGTAAATTTCACAGCACAGCGCTTGCATGTGGGAACCACTGTTTCCACTTAAGCTGCTGTTGAAACAGTGCAGCGAGCTTCGGGAAGGGTTGTTTGGGGACAAGGCAAGTGTGGGCTTGCATGTGTGTGTGCATACTGGCGTGTGTGTACTGGCATGTGTGTGTGTGCTGGAGGGGACAACCACACACACGCGCGCGCGCACACACACACACACACAGATGTACACACTGTCTTGTCTCGCTAACTGGCTGCCGCAGAATATGTTTATTCCGAGATCAACATTTCCAGACATGACAAACAGTGGCCTTAAGAACGATGCGTTTATGCAGCAGGGGATTGAACCCAGGGCTCAGCACGTGCTGGTCGAGCTGCCTGCCCACCCCAGAGACTCTTTCCAAGGACAGAGACTGTCCAAGGCGAGAGACTGTCCAAGGAGAGCTTGTGCTGCCCGTGAGGCTCCGTGCTGGGAGAAGGGCTGCCGTGCCCAGCCCTCAGCGGCTGGTCTGCCTGCCTGTTAGACCAGCCAGGCGATGTTAGAGTTTATGTTCACAATTCTTGCTCTCATAGCACGTGTGCGTGGCTCACCCAAGCCCAGTGCGCTGGCATCTCCACAGGCGTCGTCAGTGTCTCTGTCTGACACTGATGCGCTGCCTGGCTCGGAGCCAGCAGGCAGGGGAGAAGTGGCTCCTGCCGTGAGTACACACGCCCACTGAAGGACAGGCATGCCACGGAGCTCAGCCCACTGTGCCCAAGAGTCCTGAGTGAGGTCCTACCTATGCCATTCTAAACACCAACCAGCTTTTAGCTGCTAAGATGTATGTGTATATGCACATACATACACACATATACACATGCACATGTACACAACACACAAGTATATACACACATGCAAGTACACATACACATGTGCATACATACACACAAGCGCATGTATTCATCCATATGTACATACACACATTCACACATATGTATACACATTTATATGTATGTACATTCACAGTATGCACAGAACATGTATATACACATATACACACATATACACATATATGGATATACGTGTATGTACACACATATATACACATACACACATGTATACACATTTACATATACACATACTTGCATACCTGTGTACACATATGCACACATTTATGTGCAAGACTTGTCTATTTCCTATGTGCGTGCAGGTATGTGCATCGTGTGTGGTGGTCAGAGCGCAGCATCTCAGGACTCCTTCAGCGCCCTCCCTCTTTATTTTTGAGGCAGGCTTCCTACTGTTTGGGCTGCTGGGCTGTGTTGGAGAACCACTTCTCCCCATCCTGTGTCCTGAGGTGGGGTGTTGGGCTTGCACCTTAGAACCTCTGAATCTCGGGTTTTTTTTAACGTGGGTTCCGAGGCTGGAACTCAGATTGGCAGGCGCAGCAGATGCCTCTGCGTGCCAACTCCTTTCCTGGTGCCTTAGAAGCATCTTTGACTGGAGGCTCCGGCAGAACATTCCACACTTCTCACTCCTTCCAGCGGAAATCATTTCATTATTTTTTTCTGATGAAGAACAAATGGAAGACAATTAGAAGAGCTGCCTGGTGTTTTTTTGTTTTTGTTTTTTTTAATATGGATCCAGAGCTGGGGAGATGGCTCAGGAATTAAATCTTTGCCCAATTCCCAGATCCCAAGTAAAAATGTTGGGCAGATACGGTGTTACCTATAATTCTGGTCCTGGAAGGTGGAGCCTGGGAAACCTCAGAGGAAAGCAGTAAGGAGGTAGAAGCAATTCAGGATGATTCGCGAAGTTACTCTTGAGCCTTCACACAGTGCTCACACACACACACACACACACACACACACACACACACACACATACACACACACACACATTTTAAAAATCTGTACCCTGAAATAATTGGGAACTCTGCCGTGTGGATCAATAGGTTCTGTGAAGGCTCATGGTTATCTTTGTGGGGAGAAATGGTTTTTGAAACTGGGTCTTGCTTGCAGCCATGGTTGCAGACATGCCTGACAGGGAGAATTAGGAACTGCTGTTTCTCGTTGACAGAGGAGGAGCTGGCGACACCCCCGCTAGATGGCATCATCCTCCCGGGAGTGACTCGGCAGTGCGTGTTGGAGCTGGCCAGGGCCTGGGTAGGTGCCCAATCCTCACCACCGCCACCAGCCAGAGATTAGCCTTGCCCCCCAGCCAGCGAGGTGATGCCCTGAAACTCCTACCAATGTTATCTGCTCTTCAGAGCTTACCGTGTGTGCAAAGAACTCTCCAGAAGGTGTGTGTTGACAGACCGTCAGGAGCTCAGGGGAGGACAGGGAGAAACAGCTCGGTACAGATGTGTCAGGAAGGAGCGTTCTGGTGCTGGTCCATCTGCGCCGGGCATCTCCTGCCCCCGGAGCTGGCTGCTGCTTGTCCAGCCAGCCGTTGAAATAAGCATGTCCTGCCGCTATTCCAGCACGGCTTCGCCTCTCTTGGCCCATACACGCCAGCATCACATGGCTTCCACTGCCTCTTCTCTCCCTCCGTGTCCCCTGAAGTCCCATTTATAATCTGTGCTTGTTTTCAAATTAAAACCCTCCAACAAATAGACGCTTTCAGCACGTTTCCAGTCCCTGTGCCCCGGGCAGGAACATTAAACTGTTGGTTATCTGAAGCGACAGGGCATCTGGTGGATGAAGACGGGGCGAGCCGGGTGCCTGGCACAAGCTCTCGGACGGAACGTGTGACCCAGTGTTCCCTGAGTCCCCGAGGACCGCTGGACTGACTGTGGTCAGGCAGTGCTGGGGGACTCATGTTCAGAGGCGCACACATTGTCTCGCAGGACACCAGCCGCTTTCTCTGGAAGAGACTTTGAAATTAGAGGCAATATCTATAAATAATCTACCAAGCCCGGAGTAGACAAGACCCAGCTGCCACACGCCGGCTGGCGTGTCGGGCTTGGCATTTACACCCCAGTGTCATTTCCAACAGCTCGCCCTTCCTGTGCTTGCAGTGGCAAAGATGTTACTTTTTGAAGCTTGGCCCTGAAAGGGCTCTGGAAGAGACTAGGGTCAAAGTGTGCCCACCTGGCGAACTTGCTCACAAGAGAATCGGGTCTTTACAGAGGAGCTTCTCCCTGCCTTCTGAGCCTCCATTACCTACCCTAAAAGCCATTTGAAGACATGGACATGAAATGCCAAGAGTTACACGGAGGGAGGAGGGTAGCTGCATTGTCCCAGACCAGGGGCAGCTCTCCAAAGACCAGGATGAGCCCAGCAAACACAATTCTGTCGATTGATTTGCAAGATAGAATCTTTAGATTTCATTAGTTTGTTTGTTTGTTTGTTTGTTTGTTTTTCCCTCCAGAACACAGAACATGACTTGTTTTTCATTAATGTTGGCTGGTTTTTTTGGAACCCACTGTTTGGTAATTTATGTACTTTGGAACCACCTAAGTGTGACTGCAGACGAGAGACATGGAAACTTGAGAGAATCCTGCTCTGTTTTGGACCCATGTTCTGGTCCTTCATTCCTTCTTCTGATAGCTTGAATCTTGTCAAAACTCTGATGGCCATTTCTATGTATTGTGGGTTTGTGGCTTAAAAAAAAAGATTTGTCTTATTTTTATTTAAACACATCCATTCTTTACAGCCCTCGATTCAAATATTCTGTTGACAAATTTTGAACTTTAATCATTAAGATAAATGAAGGAGAAATTAAAAGCTTAAAAATGAGTTTTAAACAGATAACTTAAAAGTATCTGAGTTTTCTCTCTCCACACTCACTTGGGTGCATCAGGCATTCAGACAGGACAGCAAAAGTTGAGGTTTACTCCGGTAATTCCATGATTAAAGTATCCTTCGATGATGATGGAGGGGGAAAAGGGATGTTGGCAAACTCAAAAAGGAAAGATTAGACATATATATGTGTCTTAGTTAGGCACAGGTGTCAACTGGACAGTTGAGGGTTTGAATTCTGGACACATTTGCAGAGAACTAGTAGTTGAGTTAAGCTCAGAGCAAGCCTCAGGAGATTGTCTGGTGGGTGGGGAGGGTCCAGCTGTGGTGGGTGGCACTAGTCTTCAGGCAGATGAATAAAATGGAAGGAGCTGTTTGAGAAAGTTGGCATCCTTGTGTACACTTGGTCAGACATGCTGGTCTGGCAAGTAAGGATCATCCCTCTCTCAGCCCTTATGTGGATATTATGTGGCCAGTTCCCTCGGCCCTGGTGCTGGTATGAGCTCTCCTGCTAGGATGGACAGAAAACTGTAACCAGGAATCATGAGAGAATAGACCCCTTGTTCCCTTAAGATGTTTAATGATGATTTTATGAGTGACCATGCAGGTGATCCGCTATAACACATAATTACTTATGTAAAGTCTAAATAATGAACATTTCATATATATGAATTCTGAACATTTCAGATCATGAATTCAGTGTTTAATGTTTTTTAACTCACAGTAAAAAG
Source organism: Typhlomys cinereus (assembly GCA_023101885.1). Lineage (NCBI taxonomy): Eukaryota > Metazoa > Chordata > Mammalia > Rodentia > Platacanthomyidae > Typhlomys > Typhlomys cinereus. Next base: position 3,164,541 of record JALPQD010000212.1, read on the forward strand.
AACTGAATTTTGAGCTAATCAGACCTGGGTTCAAATCCAGTTTGGGCCATTTAACTAGCTTTGTGTGGGGAGGCTCTGGGCTTTCTGAGACCGGGGTCTGTGCTCAACTGTGAGCAAAAGAGGCGCATTCCCTTAGGAGTAGAGGCCTTGGCATGTGTCGGGTGTGTGGCACATAGGTGCTGGGCTCATCTTCCTGTTGCTGAATGAACTCAGGATCCAACAATTTAGAGGCCACAGGGCTCGTTCTTGCTTATGATTGTAGGCTGTTGTTCATTGGCATGATAGGATATCCACACCAACCCAGGGCCGGGGAGACGGGCCACACTATATCTGCAGGAAGAGCTGAGGGAGGGGCTTATTTTGCCCACCTGTCCAGGTACAGAGCCAGCTCTGTGCATCTTATCCACCTGCCGAGGGGACCGATCCATCCGCCATGTATTGGGTCTTCCCACCTCAACTAGATGAAGCTCCCACAGGCACTCAGAGCTTGCCTTCACTAAGAATTCTTCATAGGTGTGCCTAAAAGTTCAGTTCTCAATTGTCTATGAGTTTATTGCACAAATGTATATATTGCGAGCGAGACATTGCTGTCTCTTAGGATAAAGTCAGTGGGACCTGCACGAATCAGTTTCTGAGATTCCACCCGCGGCAGCCGTGAGTCTGCAGGCAGCATGTATGAAACCATCCACACATCTCGTAGTGACGGTCTTCTAACGCATGGCTGGAGAATGTCCCTTAGAAAGCTGCGTGTGCACATCTGCCCTTTTCTGCTCGAGTGATGGTGTTTGGAGTGTGATCAGAAAATGAGTCCAGGAGAAGCCTCGTTTTATTCTCCCGCTTCCCTTCCAGGGAGAGTTTAAGGTGTCCGAGCGCTACCTGACCATGGACGCCCTGATCACCGCGCTGCAGGAGAAGCGCGTGAGGGAGATGTTCGGCTCGGGGACCGCGTGCGTGGTCTGCCCCGTGTCGGACGTGCTGTATAAGGGCCAGGTGAGGCGGGACGCGCTGCTCTTCCTCGAGTGGGGAGGTGGGAGAGAGTGTGTATGTGTGTGTGTGAGAGAGAGAGAGAATGTGTGTGTGTGTGTGTGTGTGTGTGTGTGTGTGTGTGTCAGAGGACACTTGAGTGTGTGTCCCAGTGGAAGCCCAAGTGTGACATTGGGAATCACCCTGGATCGCTCTACCTCTTTTTGCTCTGCTCTGGGGTTTCCTAGGCTCTGCCTTCCAGGGCTGGAAGTGCAGACTGCTGCCATCCCTATCTGCTTGGCATTTTTGCATGTGATCTGGGGATCTAAACTTAGGTCTTTTGGCTTGTGAGGCAACGGCTTGAGCCCCCTGAGCCATTAGTCCCGGCCCAGACTCCTGTCCTTTAATAGCTCCAGAAGCAGGAGCCAGGAGGCAACAGCATATTCACGGCGCAGCCTCCATGCGCTGGCTGACTGGCTTCTGCCTTCTGGTGGTTTCCTGGGAGCCCAGGCACCTAGAGTCAGTTTCATCCTGGCTGGTGTCGAGTCTGCCTTCCTGCCAGCGGGGGGCGTTGGAGCTGTGCCGATCCTCTCCCATCACATTGACCTGTATTCCACTTGCTCGAGAGGAAAGGCTCCTCGGGTCGCTAGATGCCGTGTTCTGGTTCCCAAGAGCACTGTCCGGGTGTCTGGATCGGGAGCACCAAATAATTACAAAAGATCCCCAAAGATGGTCAGTTCTTTCACTGCTGCTGTCAGTTACACAGACCATTGACTAGACAAAAACCCGGGGTCATTCATGACATCTTCTAGAGGAATTTGACTGGAATGATACATGCTCTCCTCTGACCTGTTTCCTGGGTGCCATATGTCCGCACGTCCCATTCATACTAAAGCAAGTCACCCCGAACTTTACAGCTCCTCCGCTTATTCTTCTGGGACAAGCTGGTTCAGGTGGCTCGTGCTGGCCACAAGCCTCTGGATTTTAAATTCCCTTCACACTTTGCGATGACTGTCCTCAGTAGGATTGGTTTTTCTGCAGAGTCAGTGCCCACTAAAGTTTTCGGACTTGCTGGTAGGAGATGGTTGCTGAGGTCAGCCCATGGATGTATTGCTTCACGGGAAGAATTACTGTTTGAAATCTCTGCTGACACTGTTTAGTGCCTTATTTTGATAGTATCTGGTTCCTGTTTTCTGTCCACTTTTGGAACCGAAGTTGCTGGGTTTTAGAATCCTTTGTTCCCCCACTGTTGCAGTCAGTTTGCAACATTGCTGATAAATGACCATCAAATGGCTTATGGGAAACAAGGGGTTTATTTCCTTACAATAGTCCAATTATAGTTCTCAGTCCAGCTTGATGGGAGAGCATGCACCAACACCAGGGCCAAGGGAACTGGCCACACCATCACCACATAATGGCTGAGAGATGGACAATCCTTATTTGCCAGACCAGCATGTCTGGCCAAGTGAACAGAAAGATGCCAACTCAACCAGCTATTCATGATTTATCCAGGGCCTAATCCCACCCACCATGGGCTGGATCTTCCCCATCAGCTAGACAATCTCCTTCAGGTTTCCTCTGGGCTTAACTCAACCATCAACTGTCTACAACTGTGCCCAGAGCTCAAACCCTCAACAGTCAAGTTGACACCTGTGCTTAACTATGATACCCGCCTCCAGAGAGTTTACAAACTTTGAGCAAACTTTTTAATGCTTCTGTTTCCCCGAGACATTGAGAGCCTAAGGGCACATCTCATTATCTTAGTACAAGAGGCATATTAAGTAAAATGAGGACTCTGCTAAGATCAGGGCCCACCAGTCAGCTGGCGGGGCATGGCGGGGCTCTACCGTTCAGCATGGTGGAGGTGTGGCCAGGCCGGACTTGCACCAGATAGTGGTTGAGGAACCCCTTTTACTGGAGGAGGAAGAATTGCTTTAATGTAGCTCTGCTAAAACGAGTCCTTTCATCTGTTGTGAGCCGTCTTGGGGTCCTCCTTCCCCACCAGTGAGCTGGCTGAGGGTCATTTTCAATCTCCTGCATTCTCAGAGCCTCTCAGTAGAAAGTTTCTCTTTAGGGACTTCAGCTTCTCTGCAATCCTTAAATTCATTTCCATTTCATGTTGTGCGGATGCATTTGAGCGACCAGGAGGCAATAGCTGTGCACAGGGCCATCAGGGCAGCTTTCAGAGGTTGGTTCTGTCCAGCTGCGGCTCTGGGCAGCTGACTCAGGTCGCCAGGTGGCACATGGGCGCTGTACTCACTGAGCCTTCCTCTAGCTCCTCCCTAAGCCACCTGAGGAGCTCAGTTTGGACAAATCAGACTTGTCTTTCACTGGTTGTTTTTTTCTCAATAACTCTCTTTCTCTCTCTCATTCATTCATTTGAGAGGGGAAGAGATTTGGGGGTGTGGAGACAAGCATGCATGTTTGCCGTGGGGCACTGGTAGGGTAGAAGTCTGTTCTCTCTTTCCACCATGTGGACTTCCAGGGATTGAACTCTGGTCACCCAGAGCAGGCGCGTCTCCCACTGAGCTATCTCGCTGGCCCCAGTGTGCAAATTTTCCCTATTCAAATTTTATGAAATCTATAGAGTTTGCGACTGAAATTTAGGATAGAAAAGACATTGTTGTACAGAGGTAGTATGCATGAGAGCGCGTGGGAATGCCTGCCCGTGATTTGTGCACACTGTAAACACGTGGGAATGCCTGTCTGTGAGGAGTCTGTCCATGATGCGTGTGCACCGTGAGAGTGTGGGATGCCTGTCGTGGTTTATGCAAAGCCTGTTGAAGTTTATGCAGCTGCGCTCATATTGTAGAGATGCCCCTGTCTGTCTGTGCCCACCATGCCTGGCATCTTCCAGCACCTTCTCTGCTTCCTTCCCCAGATGTTACACCTTCCCACCATGGAGCACGGGCCTAAGCTTGCAAGCCGGATCTTGGGAAAACTGACCGATATCCAGGTAAACACATTTTTCTTTGAAAGTACCACCTGCGGGCTCAGGATGTGGCTTAGAATGTGTGAAGCTCTGAGTTCTGCCCCCAGAACTGAAACATGAGCATAAACTATTACCCCACGCATGGATTACAACCAATTCATGATTTTGCAGTGAGAAGAAATATTACAGCGTGATTTCAGCAATTTAAATTTAACAAACGTCTTCCTGATAGAATGAATGGACTTTAGAGAAGTAAAAAGGAGAGGATACATGTTGAGAAAAGAAAGAAAAGAAAAGAGAGAAAAAGATATTGTAAGAATCCTAAATTATTTTCCATTTTAATAACGTTTTAATAAATGAAATTTTAATATCTAAAAATTTATTTAAAAATATGACCTTTTTGTAAAAATAGACACACACACACGCTCATGCATACACACCCCTAACTCCCCACCTCTCCACCCCCCACATTAAAAGTATTTAATGAAGAAAACAGGGCCAGAGATATCAGGTAGTGGTCAGGTGCTCATGTCGCATGTGCTAAGGCCCCAGAAAACACGATAAAAAATGACATGAGCCCTTTCACCTTCAGGTGGCCCTGAAATTTCTTGTCTGTCAATCAACTACTTTGAAATGGATGACTTGGGGGCTGGGGAGGCAACCGAGTTGGTAGAACTCTTGAATGCGCCACGTGAGACCCAGGGTTCCAACTCTGGCACCAAGGGAACCTGGTCTTAGAGGTCAGCCCCGGCTGCCTGAGGCCCTGCTTCAAAAAAAATGCAAGTCATCAACCCCTCAGAGCCCTCGCAGAACAAGGGCAGCCACACAGGACCACCCACAGGTGAAGCCAAGAGCACACCTCTCTCCTCAGTGTGTGTGTGTTGGTCGGAACCTTGGCTCCCAAATGATTCTCCCACGAGGCGGCAGGTCTCCAAGAAAAACCATCTCAGTAATTAGCTGGAAGCAGGCGTGATGTTGCGCCAGGGTCTGTTTGATCTCTTTGGGGCCACACGGAAGCACCCACAAAGGGGCTGCCGAATGGAATCAGGAAGAGCAGCTATATTGTGTGTTTGGAGGTTTTATTGGTGTGACCCAAGGGTGGGAAAGGACCGGACTCCATGCGCATGGACCCCACTGTGTGTTAACTTCTATCCTTCCTGTGCAGAGACCCCACAGTGGGTTAACTTCTGCCCTGTTCTGAGGCTGAGCGCTGGACTGGCTCAGCCAATTCTCCATCTCTCTCCCTGGTAGTTTCATTCTGCCCTGGGAGGAGCCGGCACTTCCCAACAGGATTTTCTTTCTGTCTTTGTCTTTCTTTATCTTTTTTTGTCTTTCTTTGTCTTTTTTTGTTTTTCTTTGTCTTTCTTTTCTTTCTTTCTTTCTTTCTTTCTTTTCTTTTTCTCTTTCTTTCTTTCTTTTTTTCTTTCTTCCTTTCTTTTTTCCCTCTCTTTCTGCATATGTGTGTGCACATGTATTTGTGTGTGTGTGTGTGTGTGTGTGTGTGTGTGTGTGTGTATGAGAGGGTACTTATGTAAGTATGTGTGCCTGTGGAAGCTGAGAGGAGACTTCAGGAATCATCCTGGATTGCTCTACTTCTTTATTGCTTTGCCCTGGGGTTTCCCAGGATTGCCTTCCAGGACCAGAATTACAAGTCTCTGCCATTTCCACTTGGCATTTTTACATGGGATCTAGGGATCTGAACTCAGGTCCTTTGGCTTGCAAGGCAAAGACTTTGACCCCCGCTTTCCTTTTATAAGAAATGAATTTTCATGTTCTGAGTAGAACCAAACCTCTTGTGTTGCATTGAAGTTTGTAAGTTTCAGCTAAGCATGTCTTCTGCTTGCTTTTGTCACAGTATGGAAGGGAAGAAAGCGATTGGACAGTCGTGGTATCCTGAAGGAAGAACACAGGACCATCGATGGAGGGGTGCTGTGGAAGATGACTGTCGCTTCTGAGTTGTGGCTAGTCTTGGGCCACCTGCTGTATTTATACATAATGTTCTTGTATGATTTCTGTGTTCTTGAGCTCAAAATGAATTGTGACTGCCAGGGCGTTCTATAAACTTTCCAGTAGTTGCTTACCTCCTTTTCCTGGACAGTTAGTCCTGGTAGCTATATAACACAGAGAATTCTCCTTAGTATTTCCTCAGTCCCTCATGCAGCACCAAGAATATTTATTCCAGAAAGTATGGCTTCTCGGCCTAGGATGTTTGTGTGTCTGAAAGGTGACCTGAGTGGATCGCATGGGTGGGGTGTCCTGTCGCACAGTGTTGACCTCAGAAACACACAGATTAGCTTTTTGCTAAAGTTGGCAGTGAATTTTGTATTGCGTTGTGTTGTCTAAAATGGCCTTGGTACTTAGCCCTGGCTAGTCCCTAATAATAATAACAATAATAATAATAATAATAATCAATAGATTATCGAAACAGTCCCCGTAGCTCAGCCTTCTGAGTGCTGGGGTGACAGGTATGTACCCGCATACCACCATGCTGGGCCTTGTTTTGTTTTGTTGTGTGGAAACCTTTTCTTCCCACCACAGTTTTGCAGGTCCCTGAAGTTTGTGCTAAGCCAACGTCTCCTTTCTTCCTCTGTCATGATCTTTTTGCTCACCCGAGTGTCACTGAGTCCTGCCCACCACTACCACTGCTATCCCCTCTACACAGTATTAAAACCAGCTGCCCATTGCGCTGCTGTGGGGCTGGGGTCCGGGAGGGGCTTAAGCCTCCTAGATCTTTGTCCTCGGTATCTAGCACACAGTAGGTACTCTAAATGAGCCAATGTCTAGCTTCTGTGGAATGTATCTGTGTGTTTCTCTGTGGGGAAACTTCTCAGTGAGGGGCTGCGTTTACCATGCATGCTCTTTGCTTTCCATAGGGTAGAACCATTTGGGAGTTTCCAGGTGATCTTGAAATCAAATCTGTAGCTCTGGATCAAGACATGATACTAACAGAGCGGAAATAGTGTTGGATGTTTAGTCAGGAGTGGGTAGGACTGGGGGCATACGATGTGGTTGTTTTTGCTTTGATTCATAAACACATGGTTAGTTACAGAGCGAGAAATTACAGGCACTAATTTTCTAGTTTATGAGCTGAGAGTTAAAAATAGAATTGTGGGGCTGGGGAGATGGTTCAGGGGTTAAGACCTTTGCCTCAAAAGCAAAAGGACCTGAGTTCAGATTCTCAGATTCCACATAATAATGGCAGCAGCCTCCAATTCTGGCCCTGGGAGGCAGAGCCTGGGAAACCCCAGAGCAGAGCAATAAGAAGGTAGAAACAATCCAGGATGATTCCCAAAGCCTCCACAGGTACATACACTCAAGTATTCTGTTGTGCTGTACACACACACGCGCACACACACACACACACGTTTCATTTCCTGGTGTATCTGAAGGAAAAGCATGTCTGGAGGGGCAGAACCACCCGTGAGGTCAGCTCTCACATCTGTACGTCGGTTCTGCATTCCTATCTCCGTCTTCTTGGTGACCTGCGCTCCCCTCTCTTTGCAGAGTGGGGGTGTAGGTGGGGTGTGGGGAGGTACCGTCAGACAAATTTTTCAGTGTCGAGCGGCACACAGCAAATGGTTTTCAGTCTTTTCCAAAACTTTTCAGAGCTCGATTATTACATAGATGATTAGAGAAGCCCAAGACCAACAGAGGTGATGAGCTGGGCCACACGTTGCTCTCAGCGTCTGTCCTGCCTGTGACTCCAGGCAGCCTCCACCTTCCCTGGGTCCTCTGGCCTCCTTCTTCCAGTAGAAGTCTAGGAAGGACGTCCGGATGTTCCCAGCTGTCAAGTGACATGAGTGACTAGGGCAGCTCCCAAGACAAGAGGAGATTGCTTGTTTGTTCTAAGATGCATATTTCTAAATTGAACACACCTTATGTGGAAGTTGAACATTATGGTAAGATTTGCATCGTGAAGCCAGGAGAGCACACGGAGTCTTTCCTGCAGGCTCCGTTGAAGAGGAGGCCCGGGGATTTAGGAACAGGAGTTCCTGAGCCGGGAACACATCTGAGCCTCTTCCTGAACATAAGACAGGTTGACCCCACACTGGCTCGTGAGATGGATCTGAAGGTCCGTCTGCCTGCTGTGTCTTCTTGTGAGGTATTTGTTCAAGCACAGCGGTGGAAGAGTAAGGAAGGGCTGGAGCTGTGAGGAGCAAAGTCACCCGTTCTTCAAGGCTCATGCACCGAGCCCTGAGCAGTCACAGGGGGCCCACGATGGAGGGGCATTAGCATCAGGGGCGGCTAATCTGCTCGCAGAGATCAACATGTTAATATTGCTGCCAGTGTTAGCATAATTGCTTGCGATTATTTGATGTTTAATTGAGCTGATCAAATGTGAGAGAGAGAGAGAGAACTCAGAGTAAACATAACGTGGCGCTCAAACAGTGATGATTGGCCGCTTCCCGGTCTTATGTTGAAGTCAAGTCACTTCTCCCAAACTCATTGGTAAAGATGGGTGAGTGTTCACAGAGAGAGAGAGAGAGAGAGAGAGAAAGCGGACCTGAGCATTTCCTAAAAGAGTCTCGCTGATGGAATTTTTTGGGGGGGAGTCCTTAGAGTCAGGGACTTTGCTCAGGACACATCGGGTAAGGAGCTGAGTCCTGGTCAATTATGATTCTATCAGGTGTTACTGGTGGGGATGGATGCATTAATGTTGCTCACCAGCCTACTTGCAAAGATGCACAGAAAGATGGAAAGAAGCAGCTGCAAAGCCCCTGTTAGTGATGTGAGTTATTCTTTCTTTCCTGCCTTGAGAGACAACTGTGAGACACAAGCCCCAGGGTACCACACACCCTCGAGTCCCTGCAGAGGTGGGGAACCAACCATCTTCCTCTCCAGTAAGATTCTGCACCAGGTTCGCTTCGCACTCTCGGGTGCGGGAAGACATCGTTGACGGAACCTTAGACAATGGGTTGTAGGAACTTCACTGTTGGTTCCCTTGAGGGCAGTCGTGCTGGAAAAGAGCTTCCCGAGTAAGCGTGTTTCTTTGCTTTTCTTGCCCAGCGTTCCATTCAGCCTCCATTTCTGCTTCCTTCCTTCCAAATGGCGCTAGGTTAGCCCTAGTGATCGGACAAGGTCGGAAGATAGTATTTGTTCATTCTTTTGAGCCATGTTTTCTGACTTATGTAAAGCAATAAACTTTTCTCAGCAGGATCAAGACTGAGGAGACTAGACAAGGCCCCATTATCGGTGATGATTCTAGCCGGGGTCAGAGAATCCATCCTTGTGAAGTTCTTACCTGGACATGCACCCCGGGTTGCAGCTAACAGTGCTGACCAGTAGTTGCTTCGGCCTCTCCTAGCAACCGTCGCTTTGTTTTGGCCCAAAGAGAATTTGTGGCAAGGAAGCGCCCACTCACTGGCAAGAGGAGAATGTAGTTTGTGTGGAAACAGCACCCCGTGGAGCGTATGGTCCAGTACCTAACTGTAGATAGAAAAGCAGTGTCTCATGGTTAGATAATTAGGAGTCAGAACACATATCACGTCAAGAAGTCACATATCACTCATGTTTTCATTCAGAAAATCTTTCTGATTTCCATTCTTTTAAAACAGCTGAGGAAAGTTAGTACTTGGCCACCATTTCTGGGTGGGTTTCTAAGACCTGTCCCTTCCCGCAGTAGCGGGGTATAAGCTGGTACCTTGTGCATGCCCGATAAGTGCTTTGCCAGGTAACTAGCCTGTCATGCTTATAACTGAGCATGTACTTAGGGTTAGCAACACTCACACAGGTGTGAGAATGGTAAACATGCTCATAATGTTAAGGCCATGCTCCTAGGCTGAGGTCATGCTGGGGTTAAGGATGGGATGGGAAGAGCTCCTTGGCTTCTTTGCCACTGGGGAGAGATTCTCAGTGTCATGGCTCTGCATCAATTGGAATCTGGTCTTTAAAAAAAAAAACAACTGAATGTCATAGGTTCCCTTGTGTGGGAAGCTGAGTCCAGCCTGGGATACAGAGTTCCAGTTTAGCGTGAACTCCAGAGCGAAGCCCTATGTTGGCAAACAAAAAAAATCTAAAAAAATTAAACCCTAAAACAGGAGGGAGGCAAAGTCAAACAGTGAGCCCTCAAATGAAGAGCATCTAGCCAGCTGCGCGCATCTGGGAATTCTGTGAATGTTTCCTGGTGATGCACACGGACGGTCCACTGTATACCTGTGATGCGCATGGGCGGTCCACAGTGTACCTGTGATGCACACGGGTGGTCCACTGTATACCTGGTGATGCACACGGGCCGTCCACAGTGTACCTGTGATGCACACGGGCCGTCCGCAGTGTACCTGTGATGCACACGGGCCGTCCGCAGTGTGCTGGTGGTACAGGGGAGCAGGACATCAGCTTCACAGGGGACTTTCCGAACAGGCTGTCTGCATCCGAATCTGACTCCAATTCCCATTGCTCTGGTCACGCAGGATGTGAATTCCCCTAGTGTGCAGGATTCTGGGGTTCTCTTTAAGCACCTGGGAAACCCTTAGGATGACTACAGTGTGTGTGTGGGGAAAGGACACTCAGTGAGGGAAACTACCTCATTCCTTGAAGGTTTTTTGGAAGCACAATTCAGCACCCTAGGGTGACCTCGTAGCCCAAGAGCCGCCTGGTGTGTCAGGTCTGGCGTGAACGCGCTCTGTGCCTGGCGTGTTTATGATCCGCTGACAACAGACACACATGTTACTGTCTGTGGGTTTGTCAGATCTGTGATTACCCACAATAAAAACAACTTGAAGACATACTGTGTGTGTCCTTTTGTAACTTTGCCATGGTTGGGTGTGTGAAGCTAGGTTTGGTACCCAGCGCTTTGGGGTGTAACTTCTGTGTGGAACGTCTTTCTAAACCACAGTGGCAGGTGGTTTAAGGTGAGGATGGAGGGCACCCCAAGAACAGAAGCAGAATTCCTGGTAGGGTCACAATGTCTCAGCCTTATGCACTGAGCGAGAGACATGAGGGCATTACAGCCCACCCTTCCTGACTCTGGGTGGCTCTCCGGCAGCATGTAGCTCTTGCTCTTTCTGAGGGATGGGGTGGCCGGGAGAGTTATTTCATCAACTTGATTAAGCTGTGCTGATGAATTACACCCTTTGGGTCTTTGAGGGATTTTTCTGGGAAGATTATTTGGTGGGGGAGGATCACCCTGTGAATTTGGGGAGTGCCTTCCCATGAGCTGCCATCTTGGGCTGAGTTACAGGGGGAAAACTGACAGAGAGGTGCATCCATTTTCCTCCCCTCCTGACCTGCAGAGATGTGAGCAAGCAGCTCCGCGCTCCCACCTCCAGGAGGCATTTGCCTCCCACCATGATGGGCTATACACGTCCCCTCAAGCTTTGAGCACAAATACTTCCCCTCATAGGAAGCAAAGTAGCCAATACAAGGTCCTTCCTGCCGCCATTACAGCCTGATGAGTCCGCCTCGTCGATAAAAGCACACATTAGAGACAAATACACACTAGATACAGCCAGATATTAGACACAGGCACACACTGGACACAACACACTAGACACAGGTACACACTAGACACAGGCACACACTAGACACAGGCACACACTAGACACAACACACTAGACACAGGTACACACTAGACACAGGCACACACTAGACACAGGCACACACTAGACACAACACACTAGACACAGGTACACACTAGACACAGGCACACACTAGACACAGGCACACACTAGACACAACACACTAGACACAGGCACACATTAGACACAATCACTCACTAGACATGATCACACACTAGACACAACACACACTAGACACAACCACACACTAGACACAACACACACTAGACATGATCACACACTAGACACAATCATACATTAGACAGAACACACAATAGACACAATCACACACTAGACACAACACACACTAGACATGATCACGCACTAGACACAACACACACTAGACATAACCACACGCTAGACACAACACACTAGACACAATCACACACTAGACACGATCACACACTAGACACAACCACACACTAGACACAACACACTAGACACAACCACACACTAGACACAACACACTAGACACAACCACACACTAGACACGATCACACACTAGACACAACCACACACTAGACACAACACACGATAGACACAACACACAATAGACACAATCACACACTAGACAACACATACTAGACATAACCACACACTAGACACAACCATACATTAGACATAATCACACTAGACACAACTGCGTACTAGACACAGCACACACTAGACATGACACACACTAGACAACACACACTAGACACAGGGACACAGTATTACACCACTAATCACCTCACAAATCGGGACAGTCTGCAGAGGGAGGTATTTGGGTGAAAATCTCGAGACCATTGGTAACGGGTCTCTGTCGCCTTCCAAAGCTCCTGCTTTATAGTAAAGCTGAATACAGTCACCACTGAGAATCCCTAGTGACGAGCACATCCTTATTTTCTTGGTGTTGACTGAAATTCATGAAAGTGCGGCTAAAACCAAAGCTTTGTCCAGGAATTGCTGGACACTGGCCTCCTGGGAAAGGCGTGTCCCTTAGGCCTCTGTCACGAAACTCCTTGTGGGCTCTGGGGTCGGGGCTCAGTGTCCGGAGCGCGTGTAGGAAGCTAAGACCCTGGGGTCAAGCGCACAGCACCGCGGAAAAGAGAAAGACAAGAGCTACTTGCAAGGCTGGCAAGGTCCAGTGAAGGTCACTGCCCACCTTCTGGGAACCCCAACATTCCTGGGGGCCAGCATGCTTGGCGGGAACGGATATGAAGCATGGTTGGAGGGCAGAGCATCTCTTCAGTGACTTGGTAAGCGCAAGGCCCAGGGAGGAGTTCCGATTTTGCGATGCTTTTTCTCGCAGGCTGATTGGATGTGACCGGGAGCATGTTTTTCTATTTGAGCATCTGATTCGTGTGCATGACCTTCGACCTCTGCCTTCTGTCATGACTCTAAGTCAAGTGTGTCTCGCTTTGGAACATGGACAAGGGACACATTTGTGTTTGAGAATGCGGGAATCCTGCACCAGGTGTGGACACACTGTGTTCATCAACACCCACGGACCTCCTCCCCAAAGGTCATGATTCCTGGGGCTTACCTTTGAAAATGTACCCTAAAGATTTTATAGCTGAAAGGTGCTCACAAACCCACTGAGCCAGATTTTAAAGCTGAACTGTTTTATAAAAACAAAACTCGATTTAAAAAAGATGGTTGTGCAGTCAGAAGACATTTCCCATTAAAGAGTCACTCACCATGACAAACAGGTGACAGACACGAGTCCTGGCATCATGCCTCTTGCTTTTCAGGTGTCAATTTGCCAACTGAGCACTGAGCTTTCGGGCACATCTGCAAGGAATTTACCTAAGGAAAGCACAGAGCTTCTGGCGTGACTCAGCCCTGAGACTGTTCTGTGCTTCCCCTACAAAAAAAAGAGGGTGGTTGGGCTGGAGAGGTGGCTCAGGGGTTAAGCCTCTGCCTTGCAGGCGGAAGGTCCTGAGTTCGGATCCCAGATCCCACGTATAGACGCCAGGCGGAAGCGGGGACGGCCTGCGCTTCTGGTCCTGGTAGGGCGGAGCCTGTGAATCCCAGGGCAGAAGGAGATGGAGGCGTCCATGGTGGTTCACGAATTCGTCCGTGGTTCTACACACACAGACACACACAGGCGCGCACACATACATACGCACATGCGCACAGTTGAATAAATAATAAAAAAAAAGTAACTATAAAAAAAAAGAATGATTTAAAAAAAAAAAGAGGGTGGTGGCGGGGTGGGGCAACGCTCAGCTGGTCAAGCAAGTATTTTATATGCAGGACCTGAACGCAAGTAAAATACCAGATGCTTTTCATGATGATCCTGGCTTAACTGGCTGTACAGCCACAGTGACCGTGTGGCCATGGTGAGTTTGGTGGTCTGGTTCTGCCTGGTAGCCCCGTGTGGCCCAGCCGCCCTGGCCTTGGGAAGCATCTTCATCATCGCTTTCAAACGTGATTCTGTCAGTCGCTTTTAGCAGTGAGGTTTGACACGGCAGAAAGGAGCCAAGCCAGGAGTGGGCGACAGGGACGGAGACTGTGGACCCCCACAGCACCTCGGCAGTGTTTGCATTCTCTGATAAACTTCTCTTCGACCTTCCTCCGTCTTCACACAGTGTTCTCCCTTGAGACAGGATCTCACGATGCCCCAGCTGGCTGAAACACATTAAGTGCTCAAGGACAGATCGAATGTTCTTCCGTTCATTGTATGTGTACATGGTGTGTATGACATGTGTGGGCTTTGTGTGCAGCGTGCGGTATGGGTGTGTGGTTTGCGTGTGTATAGGTGCACATGCTATAGCTCCAGTGCATGCATACTATGGCTCATGTGTATATGTGTGTGCATGTACGTGTAGGTGCATGCCTGCCATGGTGGATGTATATGTGTATGTGCAGGTGTGTGCCTGCCACGCAGATGTGTGTGTGTGTGTGTGTGTGTGTGTGTGTGTGCATGAAGGTGTGCCTGCCACAGCAGAAGTGTTTGTGTGTGCAGGTTCATGCCTGTCATGGCACACATGTGTGTGTACATGCTGTGGTTCGTGTTTGTGTGTCTGCCATGGCAAACGTGGTATGTGTGTACATGCTGTGGCTCAAATTCTGTGTACGTGTGTGCATGCAGGTATGTGCCTGCCATGGCACATGTATGGTGTGTGTGTACCTGCCATGACACACGTGTGTGTGTTGCACAAGTGTTTGCCATGGCATACGTGTGCTGTGTGAATGTGTGTGCGCGCGTATGTGTGCCACCATGACACACCTGTAGGCCGAGGTCGGTGTCGGGCATTAGTTCTCCTCTTTCACCCTTTGTTCCTGGGCGAGCGCCTCCGAGTCTGCCATCTCATCCAGCTCCCGCGGGGCACTGGATAGCAGGTGCGTCCAGCTACCGCGAAGCTTTGCTTGGACTCTGCATCAGTTCTGCCGTCACATGGGCTGCCAGGAGTGGAGCCCGGACTCCAGGAGCGGCCCCGGGCCACAGCTTTGTGAGCAGGTGCTTCGCCCACTGCATCACTTGCCAGCCCAGAACACATCCTTTCTGCTTTCCTGCAAATTCCTTCCATCTTAGGAAAGTTGTTTTCTCAGGTCCTTAGTGTGAGGCCCAACGTCCAGGGGACACACCGGTCACCAGCGCTCGCCATCTCTCTCACCCTCAGCTGCTGTGTAGACCTGCCTTGGCCGGATCGCAGGGTCTCAGCCCTGCAGGAGCTCAGTGGACTCAGGCAAGGTCAGGAGCCGGAGCCGGGCGTCAGGCCATGAAGTTAACTCCGAGGTGTCATCCCAGCATCCAGCATTCTGTGGACGGGTCCTCGCATCCCACTGCATGTGCCAACCTTCCTCCTTGGCCCTCCACACGCGACCCTTCCATGCTCGTGGGAAGAATTCCGCCCCCACTGCAGGTCCTTAGGGTGTGGGCCAGGCCCAGCCCCTCAGCCCATTCAGCTACTTTGTCACATCTGGAATTTTCTATTCCCATACAGAAATATGCGGGTCCAGTTTCTCTCTAGGTGGAGGCCTTTGGAACAAACCCCTTGTAAGGCCGTGACGGCGGCGGCCCTGTGAGCAAGTATTCAGCTCGCAGACTCTGAAAACGACTTTGAGAATCTACCCACGATGCTCACCCCCCAGGCCTTCGCCACAGCAGCTCAAGCTGGTGCCCGCTTTGCTGGCTTTGCCCTTTGCCTGCCAACTTCCTCATGAAGCCTCAAGCTCTGGCTTGGCCCGGAGAGACAACCATTTGGCTTTGGAAATCATCCTGCCATCCTGGGGTGTGCATTTAATATCATTTAATGTAAGGCTTTTAGTATCTTTTCAAAGCTACAATTGTACCTCCTGGTTTTGTTTTGAAGTGATTTCAAACCTTGCTAGTTACAGCATTGGTATCAGACCAACCCTGTCAGAAACTCTTGCAGGCTTTTGTTTTTAAACAAAATACTCACTTTAGTAAGACAGTGCTTTTATTATACATACATGAATGTGTTTGCATAGGGGTGGACATACATGTGTGGGGGCATGTGTAGAACAGGACACTGGAATGTGTGTCCCTGTGGAGGCCCAAGGGCTATATTGGGAATCATCTTGGATTAGTCTTCCACCTTATTGTTTTGCTCTGGGTTTTCCCAGGCTGTGACTTCCAGGCCATCTGGCATTGTTACGTGGAATCTGGGATCTGAACTCAAGTCCTTTTGTTTGCAAGGGAAAGGCTTTAACCCCTGAGCCATCTCCCCAGTCAAATGATTCGCTGTAAAATATTTTTTGTTTGAGACACTGAGCACAAGATGCACACGCATGCCATGGCACGTGGGTGAGGTCAGAGGACAGTTTTTAGAAATATGCTCTCTCTTCTCCCAGGTGGGCTTCTGGGGATTGAACTCAGGTCGCCAGGCTCCACTGCAGTCGCCTTAGTGTGCTGAGCCGTCCCACCCGTCTCAAGATGATTCTTCTGTCCAGTTCTGAAAGCTGCATGCCGGTGGACACTGCTGTGCCCCCAAGCCATGCCAAGTAGAAGGGCTTGGGGACCCTGTGTCAGCTCCCCGGAGAAGACTAAGGGCATCATCAGCCCAGGAGGTGGCTCACCGGGCAAAGTGCTTGCCGCCCAAGCAGGAAGACTGAGTTGGCACATCCCTGGCACCCATGTAAAAATTTGGGTTTATATGGGTTGGCAGGAGATTCCTGGACAGTCGGTCCAATCAGTCACGGATTGGGTTCAGTAAGACACCCTGTTGCAAAAAAAAAAAAAAAAAAAAAAAAAAAAAAAAGGTGGAGAGAGACTAAGGATCAGCCCAGGGGCCTCTATGCAGCATGCACGCCTGTGCACATGTGCACGCATGCACTTCATACACATCACATACAGCACAGTGAGCAGGAAAGGTGTCCATCCTGACCTGGAAGTGGCTTACGTCACCCCTCGGGCGGCCCTGGGCTGCTCACGTGACGTGTCTGCCCACCTGCTAATGTGGCATTTCTGCCCGCCTCCTTGCGAAAGTTATTACGATGGACTGTGAGAATCACCACCTGGAGAGCACAGGGGAGTCTAATTAGTGAATTCCTAGACATCGTTTACTCGCTACACCTGTAGCCCCTATGGGTCCTGGGCGCATAGCTATAATCAGGATGATCGACAAGCCCACGGCCAGGTGCGGCTGCTCTGCCTTCTAGACCCACCTCCGTGCGTGCGTCCCTGTGCGTGGCCGGAAGTTCTCTGCCTGATACCAGGACACATGCATGCATGTGTGTCTAGGTCTATGTGTGCGCACACACGTGTCTGTGTTCAAGTATGTGCACATCCACATATGTGCATTCGTTGAGTGTGTGGTTCTGCAGGTGTGGTTCACCTATTTTTAAATCACTAGGTCCCACATCGGGCTGCCACGGAGCCCGCCCATATGCTAGTCAGCACCTCCCTTCTGCTATAAGCACAGGCAGTGCCCCTCCATCCCCCTCACAAACAGCTTCCCCACAGCTGCCCCCCACCCCCACCAGCAGCTGCCCCCCCACCCCCACCAGCAGCTTCCCCTCCCCCCTAGTTGCCTCCCATCCCCCCACCAGCAGCTGTCCCCCTACAAGCAGTTCCTCAGCAGCTCTTCCCATACCTGGCTTCTTCCATGGGTCCCAGGTTCAGACTCTGTCCTCACGCAGTGACACAGCTGGCTGTCCTTACGTAGTGACCACGGCTGGCTGTCTCATTCAGTGACCACGGCTGGCTGTCCTCATGCAGTGACCACGGCTGGCTGTCCTCGTGCAGTGACCACAGTTGTCCTCATGCAGTGACCACAGCTGGCCTCACGCAGTGACCACAACTGGCCTCATACAGTGACCACAACTGGCCTCATACAGTGATCACGGCTGGCTGTCCTCACATAGTGACCACGGCTGGCTGTCCTCATGCAGTGACCACAGCTGTCCTCACGTAGTGACCACGGCTGGCTGTCCTCATGCAGTGATCACAGCTGTCCTCATGCAGTGACCACAGCTGGCTGTCCTCACGTAGTGACCACGGCTGGCTGTCCTCGTGCAGTGACCACAGCTGTCCTCACGCAGTGACCACAGCTGGCTGTCCTCACGCAGTGACCACATCTGGCTGTCCTCACGCAGTGACCACAGCTGGCTGTCCTCGTGCAGTGACCACAGCTGTCCTCACGCAGTGACCATGGCTGTCCTCACACAGTGACCACGGCTGGCGGAGACTCGAGGCTTCTTTCTCTCCTGACCTTCATCCCTCGTCACAGTGGGCCGCAGCACTCTCTGGGTACCCAGCCCATGCTTTGCTCGCCGTCCTCCCCCAGCACCCCTCCTGGCTACAGCAGTGTCACACCCGGGAAGCCACGAGCAGAGCCACGGCAGCGCTTGGCTTGGTTTGGTCTGAGACAGTTCTCCTGACCCAGGCTGGTCTCCGACACGCCGCAGCCAGGCTGGCTTCCCTGCCTCAACGGGCCAGGACCTGGGCGCCAAGGCTCCCTCACACCAGTTCCAGTTCTGATGCTTCATTCATTTTGTTTTCTTTCACAAAGAACTCGAAGCCCCTCATTTTAAAAAATCCTATTTTAAAAGGATTAGGAAGGAGTAAACAATTTTAAATCAAGTAAGAAACTATGTTAACCTGTTTCTTGGCAAATTCAACAGATTTTAATTAATTTGTGAGTGGAAACATAGCAACTCTTGGGAGAGAGGGAGAGTCGTTTACTTCTTCAAACCATAGAAGTTCTTAGAAGAGCCTCTAAGATTGCTTTTAAAAAGCACCTTTCCCCCTTCCCTTGAGTTAGCAGTGAACTGGATAATAAGTACAGTCGCATCACAGAGCCACCCACAGAGCCCCGAAACACTCCTGCTGCGTTCTGACTCACCCCCACTTCACCTGTATTTTATACTTGCGGTAGGTCAGTCAGACATCCCACTTTTCCTTTGGGATCCCCGTCAAAATTCTGATTTCTGCACTGGGGTACAGTGTTCAAGGCCCAGCACTGGGGAAGAGATTGTGATGCCCTCTCTCTAGACCAGGAGTGAGAAGGAATCTTTAGGGGGAAACAAACTGCAGGGGCTCTTCCAGCAAGGCCCATCAAACTTCTAGGCAGTTGGAGAAAGAAGAAATCCTGAACGGATGTATACGTGGTTCTTCTATGAACTCGGTGGGCTGGTATTTAATCCCTTCTTTTTCTTCTTTTTGGTTTCTTCCTCCCTCCCTCCCTGCCTCCCTTCCCCCTTTCTTTCCTTCCTTCCTCTTTCCTCCCTCCCTCCTTCCCTCCCTCCCTCCCTCCCTCCTTCCCTCCCTCCTTCCCTTTCTTCCCTCACTCCTTCCCTTCCTTCCTTCCTTCCTTCCTTCCTTCCTTCCTTCCTTCCTTCCTTCCTTCCTTCCTTCCTCTTTACTTCTTTCCTTTCTCTTTCCTTCTTTCCTTCCTGCCTTCTTTCCTCCTTCCTTCCTTCTTTCCTTCCTCTTTCTTCCTTTTTTCCTTTTCCTCCCTTTCTCCTTCCCTTTGTCTCTTCCTTCCTTCCTTCCTTTTCGTTTTTGAGACCATGTGGCCTCCAAGCCCCTGAACTCCGGATCCTCTGGCCCTCCCATCGCTAGTTTATGGTCAGGTTCTAGTTCTTGAGCTATGTCCATTTCTTCCCCTTCATGGTGTGGAAAAGGCTGCTTGGAGTATCTGTAAGGGCATCTCCTTGCTAAGGGAGCTGCAAGGATTTGCTCCTTCTTTGTGATAAAAAAATAAATGAATAAACGAATAAGCAACCTGACCACATCCAGTGGACTGGAAAGCTCTCGGGGACACCCCCCCCACTGCCTGCAGATGACAGAAGACCAGCAACTGAAACCCAGGTCTAGTGGTCAGACCATGCAGCGCCCAGGCCTCTGAGCGGCCTCGTTTGCTTTGGGTTCTCCGGAGACCCCTTAATCTTGCCATCCTGGCTCTCCGGGTGAGGAAGGGAGGAGGAGAGAAGGCTGCTGTGCCTTTTAATTATCTATTAATTGGATGAAAAGACAATCAAAATGCCCAAATGCCAAGCGCATATTTAGAGTGTCTTCAAAGGGTACAGTTGCCACACCAATGGAAAATTCTTTATTGTTGGAGTGCAATTTCAGGGGAGGGGAGACTTGTTCTGCCACCCCCACAGTCACAGCTGCTAGGATTACTTTCTCTGGTAAGTTTTGTCTGAGACGGTGCGAGGCTTCCGTTGGCCTGAGCACCCCGTGCTCGTCACTGGTCACCTTGCCCACAGCTGGGGGGCACAGTCCTCCGAGGAGAGAAATGATGATTTCACCCCATATGAAAGTGCAGACAGTGTTTTCCACGTTATTCATGTCTAGGAGTGTTTCCATTAGAATAATCACTGCTGCTTGTGGTAAAAGGGAAACACAGCATTCTGACTTTTCCACAGGAACAAAAACAATTCATGTATTTTTAAAGCAGTCGCAAAATTTTCTTTCAGAGCTGCCAAAAAGGCCGTGCAAGAGAGATCTGGGGATTGCATGTTGAACTCTGCTTGAAGAATGTTCTGACATATAAAATTCACTGTCCCAGGCAAGGAGCGACCTGGGTTCCCAGGGCTGCAGAGGATGAGGAGGTCAGGTGCCCACTCTCCCCGGCCTCTGGGACCATGTGACTGAAGAGGAGCCCCGCCCAGCCCCAGGGACCCTCCCACTCCTGACCTTTTTGTGTCTGTTTTCAGGTAACAGGAAGCTCAGGGTCCATGAGTGGCAGGTCTCCGGAGCTCAGCATGTCCGAGGTCTCCAAGCTGGGCCCAGATAAGCAGTCACTGGTTTGAACATTTTTATTTTTACACATTTGTTTAATTAATAGGTTTTCATTTTAAGCCTTTGTTGGGTTTGTGTTAAATGATTGAGCAGAAGGCTCAAAAGGAACCCTGTATGTTCTTGTCCCTCCCTCCCTGTCACCCTCATTAACATATTGAGATGCTGCGCGACTTTTCTTACAATCAACTGGCCAGTATTGAGGGGCTGTGGTTGCCTGAAGTCTTCAGTCGTCGTCTCATGTTGTCTAATGATGATTTGTTGGTTTTTTTGTTTTCTTTTTGCTTTGACTTTTGAAGCAGCTCGCAGGTAGCTCAGGCTGGCCTCAAATTTGGCATGTAACCCAGGATGGCCCCAGCACCTGATATCCTGCTTCCCCTTCCCAAGGGTTGAGATCACTTGCATTCAGCACCTCAAGACCTGCTCCCCAGGCCCTGCTTCCTCCAATGCAGCTCACCCCTGTATAGCAGCACCTCCAGCTGGGGGCAGTGGTCATGCACTGGAGAGGGCAGGACGCCCTGGTAGGCGGGTGAGAGCTGGAAGACAGGGAGGGGCCGGTGTGTGAAGTGCTCGCTGCATGGTGACCTGAGTTTGGAGGCTGGCGCCCATGGGGAAGAGAGCTGTGTGCACACATCTGTGATCCCCGTGCTGAGGGAGGTGGGGATGTCAGGGGGCGCTCACTGCTGGCCAGTCCAGCTTCAGAATTGTGAGAGACCCCATCTCCAAAATTATGGTGGAGAACAAGAAAGGAAGATACCAGTGTCAACCCTCGACTTCCACAGGCACACACTCACACACACACACCTACACACACACACACATACACACGAATGCTTGCATATGCATCCAACACATATGCATATATGAGCATTTAAACATGCATACCACACACACATATGTACATGCATACAAACATACCACTAACACACATATGAACACTTATGCATGTATACGACACACAAGAACACACACATGCGTGTATACACACAGAGTCCACATGAGAAACACGCACTGAAACCCAGGTAGATTTTTTGCTAACAGCGCAGTGGCATCTCTATGTCCTCACTTCTTGCCAAGGAGACTTGGGTGGAGCTGCCTTCTGAGTCAGCTTCCGCCCATGGCCGCCGTGTCCACAAGGGCGGGATGACCCAGGGAGCGGCTGTCCTCCTGCTCTCCCTCTCCTCTCCTTTTTCCTTTTAGTTTCTCCTTTTCTTTCTCTTTATCTTTTCTTTCCCTTCCTTCCTCCCACCTTCTCTTTTTCTTTCTTTCTTTCTTTCTTTCTTTCTTTCTTTCTTTCTTTCTTTCTTTCTTTCTTTCTTTCTTTCTTTCTTTCTTTCTTTCTTTCTTTCTTTCTTTCTTTCTTTCTTTCTTTCTTTCTTTCTTTCTTTCTTTCTTTCCTTCCTTCTCTTTTTCTTTCTTTCCTTCCTTCCTTCTCTTTCTCTCTTTTTATCTCCCTTTCTTTCTCTCTCTCTTTCCCTCTTTCCTTTTCTCTCTCTTATTTTCTCTTCCAGAAAAAGCATTTGACTATATGACTGAGTAGGCCAAGGGTGACTTCAGGAACCATCCGGGATTGCTTTGCTCTGGAGTTTCCCAGGCTCTGCCTTCCAAGGCCAGAATTGCATGTCACTGCCAGTTCCACCTGGCATTTACATGGACTCTAGGGATCTGAACTCAGGTCCTTTAACCTGAGCCCTCCTCCCAGTCCAGTGGCTTCTATTTCTTAACTAAATCCCCACTCACTTCAGGGGACAGACAATTGTCTTCTGGGAACTCGGGGGCTCATGTGGGATGAGCTCACTTTCAGGAAGCTGCAGCTGTTCACAGCCTGTCTACCCATGATCATTTCCAAGAGTGAAGATAGCCATGGAGGGAGGGTCCTGTCTGCAGACTCCAGCCGACCACCTTCCATGCTGCCAGCTCACAACAGAGCTCAGAGGCACAGGAAGCCGCACCACGCGCCTTGGCGCAACCACGCGCCTTGGCGCAACCACGCGCCTTGGCGCAACCACCACCCACGCAATCGACGCAGGCACAGCATCACGCAGAATCTCAGCATTTCATTGGATGAGCTCCTGGCTTGGTATGTAGTTTCCACTGTGATTTCTGTCTCTTCCTCCAGAGTCTGCTAAGGAAGCAGATGTGGAGATGGATTTGGGAAGGTGGGTAGTCCAAAGAGGAAGGACTGAACTCTGGACTTCCGGGCGAAATGTGCTCGAACAATCCCAACTGAAACGCTACGATTGTGCTTATGAGCATGGACAGGAGCCACCAAGTCCTAGCACCCCAGCTGAGCTTCGCCTTTTCCTATGGATTGTTCTAGAAGAAGCTGATCCAGTTTCAAAAGCTGAGGATGATTCTGAAAGCGTGGGGGCTTCTAGTCACATGTGCTCTTTGAAGGGACCACGCAAACACTAACACAAAACAGGAGAATGTGAAAAAGCAGATCATGTCTGTTGTTGAGTCATGCACTACAAGGTCGCTGTCTGCAAATGCCAATGAAAAAGCGAACTTCCCAACCTGAGTAAGAAATATGATTTAGACGTGCACCCGCACACGTGCAGACACACAGATGTACACACGTGCATCTGGAAGCCCAGCCACAACACGCACACAACACACACAAAATATGATCTAGATTTTTGTTACCAGCTGCAGGCTTAAAGATGAAATCATTTGATAATTTGACAGGTTATGAACATACTGAATGTTCCCATTCACACTGGAGCAATTAAGTACCATGTGTTTGGTTGTTGCCCCTGAGCCTAGGCAGTTGAGCTTTGCCAGTCAGTTGGTTATTTAAGAAAATATTTATCATGAAAAGCATAGCATAGAACATCTATAAAATAAGCATCTATAGTCTTTATCTGGCAAAAAACAAGCAAACATACAACACCCAAACAGCTTGTGCCTCCATGGGAATAAAGAGATAGTATTTTTTCCCATAATGCTATTTTTCACCTTCATAGATGAATAGACATAGATGAAAAAGGATATCTTTTTTTATTTGAAGAGAGAGAGAGAGAGAGAGAGGAGAGAGAGAGAGAGAGAGAGAGAGAGAGAGAGGGGACATGCATGCAATAGTCCACAGGTAGAGGTCAGAGGCAGATTTCAGAAGTTGGTTCTCTCCTTCTGCCACGTGGGCTTCTAGGAATTGAACTCAGGTGGCTGGGATCGTGAGCAGGTGTCTTACACTGAGCTTTCTTGCCAGCTCAGGACCATCTCTCTTGGCCACGTCACCATGTAAGACCCTCTTGCTTTAGCCTCGAGTCCAGCATGAGGCCTTGGGCTGACAGTCCCTATTTCCAGGACGGGGGTCTGTAACAGGTGCCCCACGCCCACCAGAGCCCCTGAGTCAGGATCCAAGTGAGTTGAGACCCAGCTGTGTGCACTTTCAATGAAGCTGGATCGAACTTCAGGTGATTCTTCCAGTCAGAGCCGCCCTGATCTCTGAGCCGTGGTGGGAGGCACCCCTAGTTTCAGCAGACAGGAGCTTTAGTAACTGGGGTGCAGCATACATGGCCCCCAGAAGAGTAAGTCCATTTTCAGCTTGTTCATTCCCCTGACATTTGTTGGGGGGGGGATACCTATGCCAGAGTGGAAGGACTCTGACTACACAATCCCTTCCTTTCTTCCCTCCCTCCCTCCCTCCCTCCCTCCTTCGTTCCTTCCTTCCTTTCCTTCCTTCCTTCCTTTCCTTCCTTCCTTCCTTCCTTCCTTCCTTCCTTCCTTCCTTCCTTCCTTCCTTCCTTCCTTCCTTCCTTCCTTCCTTCCTTCCTTCCTTCCTTCCTTCCTTCCTTCCTTCCTTCCTTCCTTCCTTCCTTCCTTCCGCTTGTGTGGGCACCATATGGGTATGAGTATGTACAACAAGGCACTGTGTGTGTCTGTGGAGTCCAAGAGTAACTTCAGGAATCATCCTGGATGGCTCTACCTCCTGGCTTTGCTCTGGGGTTCCCCAGGCTCTGCCTTCCAGGGCTAAAACTGCAGGCATTTTTACATGGGATCTGGGGATCTGAACTCAGGTCCTTTTGCTTTCGAGGCAAAGCCTAACCCTAACCGATTTTATTTCTGAAGGATGCATTGTTGAAGGTGGTGGAGGCAGACAGTGAGGCCCACTCAGAGGAAACAAGTCACTGGGGTGTGTCCGTGGATATATCTGCCCTTGGCACCTCCCAGATACGGCCTTTCCTTCTCTTCGCATTGATAACCTGTCCTTGGATGATCCCATACATGTGTATGACGCATTGGGATGGTTCCCCTTCTCTTATCTCCTCAGCCGCCTTCATGCCTACAATTCTCCCTCCATATTCATGCTCATGTCGACAGTGGATTTGACCAGAGCTGTCTGTGTGATTGTGGGCTTGGGGCTGCTCACCAGAGGCTGGTGGCTTCACTGAAGGGTCCATGCCTGGATGCTTTGCCTCCCCCACTTCTGGAACCTACTATCCCAGAATAAGCTTGTTCCCTCACGCGCTGCTGACTGTTGGCCAGGCCTGCCTGTGCCCAGGCTCAGTACCCGGCTGTTGTGGTGCTGAGTTCACGGTTGCCAGGGCTGTGCCCAGCGACGGTATGTCACGGCCTCTTCCCTTCCCCTGGCTCTTCCCTGCTTCCTGCCCTTCTTCTGGATGCTCCCTGAGCTGCAGGGGTCGTGTGCGTGCCGTGCTCAGGACTGACCCCTCAGCCGTCTGTGCAGCCTTGGATGGTCTCTGTGTCTGGTCACCGCAGCGACACACTGCTCTGCTTAAGGCGCAGACTGGCTTTTGTCTGCAAATTTCATAATTCAAATTATGTATGAGAATGTATGTGCATGCATACATACGCGTGTATATTCACATGTGCGCGTGCATGCGTGTGTGTGTGTGTGTGTGTGTGTGTGTGTGTGCGGTCAGAGGACAGCTCTGAGGCATCCGTTCTTTGTTTCCATCTTTACATGGCTTCAGCAATCAAACTCTGGCTGTCAGCTTGTGCTGTAGTGTCCTTACCCGCTGAACCATCTCACTGGGCGCCTTTCTTGCCTCCTGCCCGTCATGATGTAAGCTGCCCTGTTCCCTCTTGCCTTTGGGATCATGGTAGACCATAACCTCTGAAACCATAAGCGAGGCTATTTTTTTGTCCTCAAGTAGTTTCCGCTGGGCATGGTGAAGAGAGGGCGTGAGGCACCTTGGCGCTCCAAGCTTAGGCTTTTGACAGGTCTCCTTTCTAACTGGCCCTCTCCCACTCCCACGCCCCTCTGCATGTGTGATTCAGACGCCTGCATTGGTGAGGGTCCAGACACCCTCTGGGACATGAAGAGCCCACTAGAGGGCCAAGCATCAAGTCAAGCAGAAACGCATGTTTTCATCCCGTCCTGCTTGAGACGCCCGGCTGGTGATCAGTAACATCCAGAGAAAGTCCCAGGTGTCTGTCAGGTTCTCTGCCTCTTTTGCTGGGCATTGACCTTTTCCCATAGTGTTGCTTTACCTGCCATGCTGCGTAAAGACTAAAATTCCAGTGTCTTGATCCGTTAACAGCGTGTCTCTTGCTCCCACCAAGTTCAACGTGGGCGCTTCTGGTCCAGGTAGCTTTGCCAAGGGTCGGTCCAGGGGAAACGCTGCCTCCTTTTTCTCCGCTACCTTGGCCGCGATGCAGGGCAGGCCTTGGGTCTCTCTTGGGCCTCTGCTTCTCACCAACATCAGGGCAGGAAAATGTGGAGTGGCCAGAGGTATAGATGGACTTGAGCACCCACCTGGCTGAGAACACAGCTGTGCAGTCACCTCTAGCAACAGCTGACTCTGGGACACACGGTCAGCAGACCACCCTGGGACACATGGTCAGAGGACCACCCTAGGACACACAGTCAGCAGGCCACCCTGGGACACACGGTCAGCAGGCCACCCTGGGACACATGGTCAGAGGACCACTCTAGGACACACAGTCAGCAGGCCACCCTGGGACACATGGTCAGAGGACCACCCTGGGACACACGGTCAGCAGACCACCCTGGGACACACGGTCAGCAGGCCACCCTGGGACACACGGTCAGCAGGCAGGGTTGCGACCTCTGAGCAACAGCAGCTTGTGCCACACATAGACCATTTCCAATCTGTTACCATGAGATGCAGATGAGCGTCACTGTATCTGTCTGTCATTCTTCAACTGACCCTTAGAATGCACCATTTAGAGTAGATACCTTGTGTCAGAAATGGACTTAAGACATTTTGATGCTGTCTTTCTGAAAAGCTGGGTTGATTTCTTCTTTCTCTATTACATAATATCATTTAGCCGCACTTTTATCTCTTAAAAATACTATTTATTTATTAGCGAGACAGAACACATGCATGCCATGGTTAGAGGTCAAAGGACAACTTTCAGAAGTCAGTTCTCTCCTTCCACCATGTGGGCTTCCGGGGATGGAACTCAGGCCTCCAGGTTTGCATGTCTACCGAGCCATATCTCCCATCCTTAGCAAGTGGGGACTCCCGTAGGATCCTAGTCGTTTCTTTAACTGCAAAAGTGCATCTGTCTCACAAGGCGGAGCTGGTCAGCCTTCACGCGGCGAACCAGATAGAAAAACAGCTCCAGGAATTTTTTCTTCTCTAGTCATTTTGATTATTTGATTTTTCTTCCAAAATAATCTACTTTTTTCTTTCATGTTTGTGTGTTTGCATGTGTGTGTGAGCATGTGTGCACAGGTATGTGTACACACATGTGCACATGCATGTAAAGGCCTGAGGTTGATACTGGGGACTATCATTCATCTTTCTTCCACCTTGTTATTGTGAGGCTGGGTTGCCAATTAAACCCAGAGCATACCCTGGAGGCCAGTCTGGCTAGCCAGCTTGCTCTGGGGGATCCCCAATTTCTGCCTTTCAGGACTGGAATGACAGGTGGGTTACCACACCTGTCTGGTTTTTATGTGGGGTCTGGGAATCTGAACTCAGGCCTTTTTGCTTGTGAGGCAAACGCATTAACTCCTGAGCTTTCTTCCCAGCCCTCCAGTTGTTTTACAGTGATGAGGCAGGTTACAAATTGGTGCGGATCCCCAGTGTTGTGGTCAACCCAGAGGTACCGGGCAGTACACAGGAGATCCCTTGGGGTCGGCTGCATTCCTCAAAGCCGCAGTCTTTCTCCTTCGCCAGGAGGAGCTGAGAGTCTATCAGCTCATGAGACTATGTGATTGATGACACAAGACTGTCTGTGAGTCTTAATAGACTCTGTTTCTAGCATAGAGCATGACTCTAAAAAAGACCAAGGAGTCCCTCATGACAGTGGCCCATCAAGTTGTGATCTCGGCCAGAAAGCTATCTGTGTGTTTGAAGGGAGCCTTTTGGTAGAACGGAAATAAAAGAATATGGGTTGGCAAATAACTGGGTGGGTAAGGCACGGACTTGCAAATCCGGAGTTCTGAGTTCCATAATCGGAAGCCCACACAATGGGCGGGAAGTTGTTCTCTGAACTCCACCTGCGCATCATGGCATTTTTGTGTTCTTCCTCTCTGCATGTCTAATAAGTAAAATAATTAAATTTGCTGAAATTTGGATACTTGTGCATGTGTGCATTCATGTATGACAGTGTGTGTTGGTGTGCATGGCATGTATATACACACACTGATAATAAAGCCAAAGGAAAGGGTGGGTGAGATGAGAGACAAGGTAGGATGACTAAAGATGAAGGAAAATCAGCACTGGTCCCCCCAACAATCACGCTTACTCGGGGTGCTCTTTGAGATGGGCATCTGTGCTTCTACGCACCTAATGCCCATGAGCAGCAAGAGCCAGCCGGAACATGGCAGCCTCCTGGTTTCTTAAGACCTGTGACTAGAAAAGAGACAACGCTTTCTTCTGGCCTCAACGCAGATGCTGACATGTCACATGGGCA
This sequence comes from Typhlomys cinereus, assembly GCA_023101885.1. Taxonomy (NCBI): domain Eukaryota; kingdom Metazoa; phylum Chordata; class Mammalia; order Rodentia; family Platacanthomyidae; genus Typhlomys; species Typhlomys cinereus. The sequence goes on from JALPQD010000212.1 coordinate 3,193,042, forward strand.
GGTAGATCAACACCCTCCTGCTCTGCAGTTCTGGGTCTCATCATGGTGACCAAGGCTGATGAGGACAGTGAAACTTCAGAAAGGATGGGCACTTGACGTGGAGGGTAACAGCACTAGCTGGGTGTGGGCGCAACCTCGTCTTTTGAGTTCTTACACGCAAGATTCTTCATCAGCTGTCAGAGTCCCTGGGGGAAGAGACGACATATGAGTGGTCGATGAATTGAGGTCTTTGAGAATGAGAGAAGAGGTCTGTGCGCTCGGGAATGTGTATTCTCTGCAGAGTGGAGAAACGAATGGTCTCCCAAGGAGGGGAGTCTTGCTGATACCTCAAGATCCCCTCCCCTTTCCAGAGAGCTACTCCGGGAGTCCAGAGAACACCCCTTGTTCTTCAAAGCCACGTGATTCAGGCCACTTGGCTGTCACGGCGGAAAAAAAGGCAGCATAACCCTTCCCTTCACAAGCCTGGCTTCCAGAAAGACCTGCTTCCCAGCTTCCCACGTGACAGTGTCGTTCTTGAACCATAGATGGAGCCGAGTCACCTCCAGTTTGCCTCATTTAAAATAAGCCCCCAGGATGGAGCTGAAATCCTTGTTGCAGACAGTGCAAATCCAGTGACCATGGTCTCTGATGCCTGCCTCAGGGTCCCGGGGTGGAGGGGACAAGTGGAGGATTCACTGGTATCTTTCAGCACCTGCTTATTCACAGGCCCAAGAACACTAACTTCTCTCTGCTCTCTGGAGGGGTTTACATTTCTTAAACATATTAAAATGTCCACCCAGTGACCATGACTTGCATAGGGAAGGGGCCTGGGTTTGGATCCTCAGATCCCTTATAAAAATGCTGGACATTTAGAAATACTGGTAGCCTGTGATTCCTGTGCTGGAAGATGGAGTTTGGGAAACCCTGGAGCAAAGCAATAAGCAGTTAGTGTATCCAGGATGATTTCTGATGTCCTCTTTAGGGCTCTACAAGCACATATACTCAAATGTCTTCTGACACACACACACACACACACACACACACACACACACACATATACATATATAACACACACTAACACACATACACACACATACATATATACACACTAACACACACATACATATATACATACATAAACACGCATACACATACAAACATTCACAAACATATTCACACGCAACACATGCATACGCACACACATATGCACATATATACACATATACACACATACATAAACACACACATACAAACATACACACACAACACATACACACACATACATATGCACACACACATATACACATATATAAACACTAACACACATAAACTCACATGTATACATACATATATACATACACATACACACATATACACATATATACACCCTAACACACATATATACATATACATAAACACACATACACATAAAAACATTCACACACAACATATACACATACATATACATACACATGCATATATACTCACATGCATACATATGAATACACACATACATATTTACACATACATATACATACACATATATACACACATGCACACACATACACATAAGTACACATTAACACACATACATGCTCATACACACATACACACATGCATATACACATACATATACACATACACATGCATTCATACACACATACATACACATACATATACACACATATACACACATACATATACATATTCACACATATACACATGCATGTGCACACAAATACATACATACACATACATATATACATGTACACATACATATTCACACATACATACATATGTATGCATACATGAACACATATATATATATTCACACAAATATACACATGCACACATACATACATGCACACGTATACACACATACGTGTATACACACACACACACACGGAAAAATAAAGAATCAGGTGAGGGTTGTGGGGGCGGCAGCGGAAGTGGAGCAGAGCGGTCCTAGGAGTTGGGCTGCAGCTGCGAGCAATCGGCTGCACGTCAGTCTCACGTCAGTGCTACCAGAGGCCTCCACGGTTCACACTGTGCTTCAGGCCAGGAGGCTTCGCAAGATGGGGAAGATGTTCATTCTCGAGATGCAGATAAGACAGGTATGTAAGTGTTGACTGTTCTCCAGAGAGACATCCCACCGCTTAAAACCCAAAGCTTTAAGCCTCCAAAAGTGGAGGTTGTGAAACCCCTCAGCCCCGACTCGGGATCTGCTCCCCAGCAACTCTGGTCCTTGCAAGCATGCAAGGCCCACAGAGGCGACGCCTCACTGTGGCCAGAACATGTTGCTGTAATCCAGTGAGTCTGGATGACACAGTACTGACTCGCAAGCAGGATCAAGACATTGCTGTGGAGCACAGGGCTTACACGCAGCCACACAACTCATGCACACTCGGCTCACACGCACACATGAGTCGTATGCACACATGGCTCACACGCAGCCACGCAGCTCATATGCACTCACGGCTCACATGCACACACCCATACGCTCACATGCATGAAGCCACATGACTCACATGTAGGCACACAACTTTCCCTTCTGAGGGGAAAGCAGACCTCACACAGCATGTCCTGTTGTAAATAGCTCAGCTCAATGTAAACACAAAATCCCTCCCAGGTGTTCTGCATCGCCACATAAACAGGAGCCCAGCTCTTCCCCCCACTGACTCGCTTTTCCCGATGAAGGGACTCCTGTGTACTGTGAATGTGGGGTGGGATAGAACGAGCTGGAACTTTATATAAAAAAACCCACAGGGCGTAGCATGCATGGAAGAAAAGCAAGAATTTAAAGCCGGCAGATTTCTTATTTTTATTTTTAACAAACACAGCTTTGCTTTACTGTATAAAATCCCATATGTTATAGAAACAAGCGCAGTGCACGCATCGGGGAAGGCAAACTAACAAAGGATGAGGGACAGCGTAGGACTCTTTTACAAGGAGTGGGGTTTCTTCTACTGGTGGCAAACAAACCTCAAACAAATGCTTCTCCAAAAGATGTCATGCCGTCATTCGGAATGCGAAACCAAGGACGGGAAGAATCTCTCCCAGCTCAGCTGAAATGCAATTACTTGGTTTACTTTTAAAACACAGACCAAGGTAACGCATGCATTTTTTTAAGTGAACTTTTTTTTAACAACCCAGAAAACAAACAGCATGAAGCATGTTAAATAAATATATATGGAGAGAGAGAGAGAGAGAGAGAGAGAGAGAGAGAGAGAGAGAGAGAGAGAGAGAGAGAGAAACATGTTCAGTATGGGACTATGGCTTAGCTTAAGTTAACTCAGCAAGTCAGCTAATCAAGAACAAACTGTAATAGCCAGTCAATCCAACCTCCTTCTACAGATTAGACATAAATTTTTCTCCTTTGAATTGTTTTATTTTATTTGAGAGAGAGAGAGGGAAACAGAGCACATACATGTGTGTCATGGTGCACAGGCGGAGGTCAGAGGCCAACTTTCCTTCCACCATGTGGGCTCCAGGACCCAGCATGGGTTACCAGGTTTTCCAGGATGCACTTTATCCACTGAGCGATCCCCTAGCCCAGCCTCCTTTATGCTTTTAAAAGTGAACTGGTGAAAGAAGATCAATGGAATTCTTCAGTTCTCTTTCTTCCTGATTTTTCTTTCCTGCTAAGATCCCAGCCTGTGGGAGATGGAGAATCATAAGTTCAAGTCCTGCCTGAGCTGCTAGCGCTACAGCCAACAAAAGACAAACCAGGCCCAGCAAGATTACTCAGGGGTAAGGAACTTGCCTGAAGAGCTGGTGACCTGAGTTCAGTCCTTGGAAGACCACATGATAGACAGGAAAGAACTGACTTTGGAAAGTTGTTCTCTGATCTCTCCACCCATATGACTTGGCATCACATGACATATGTGTGCTCTCTTTCTCAAATAAATAAATACATAAAAATTTAAAAGTAGGATTTAAGATCAAACAAAGCAAGCAAAAAGAGAAAACCAAACTGACTTGGTCCAGAAGCGCTCTCTGTTTTCCAGAATCCTGCCCCTCCCTCATTTCATTGATTCCAAGTATGTCATTTTTTATTTGTTTAATGCTCAGGATTATGCCTGCAAGGTAAATGTTGAATAAATATAAGACTCAAATGAAATGAATCGAGGTTACACAATCCAAAACCATGGCTCAAGCAGTCTCCGGCAATCAGTTTGGGGTTTCCCTCAGCCACAAATGTAAACATCTCTTCTGAGCTTGCTGGAGGACCAAGAATTGAGCTTCCTGGGAGAAAACTGAGGAAGAATCTGTCAATCAAGTAGTTGCAGAGGACGTGAGGAGAGATGTCCGTGGAGGGTTTGGAACTGACCTCCTGATTTCTTCAAGGGAGAAGAAAAGCAGGAAGTGTGGTAAGTAACCTAGTTTTCTTTTCCTTATCTTTTTTATTAAGTGTGTGTGTGTGTGTGTGTGTGTGTGTGTGTGTGTGTCCCTGTGGAGGACCAAGGGTAACTTCAGGAATCATCCTGGATTACTTTTACCTCCTTTTTGCTTCACTCTGAGATTTCCCAGGCTCTGCCCAGGGGGCCAGAAATGCAGACTGCTGCCATTTCTACCTGAAGTTTTTACATGAGACTTGGGATCCAAACTTAGAACCTTCTGCTTGTAAGGCAAAATTTTAACCTCTGAGCCTTCTCTCCAACCCCATTACCAGATTTCAGTATTTAGGGAGTTCCAGGGAAGAAGCTTAAGGAAGAGAGTAAAATGTTGTAGTGAACATTAGAGAAAGGGGGAAGAGGAGGGGCGGGAGGGAAAGGGGGAGGGGCAGGAGGGGGAGGAGGAAGAGAGGAGATGGTGACCAAAGAGATATGGACTGGGATGGTCTGGTCTTCACAGGACATGGTAAAGACGGTCTTCAGGCAGATGGGGGCTAGTGCCCCCAAGTGAGCCTGCAAAGATTCTGTTGATTTCCAGTGAAACTATTTGGGGTAAAGGAGTTGGATGTGACCACCACCCATCATGAAGCAGAGGTTCGCTGCAGAGACCTTCAGGGTGCTTGGCCCTGTAGTCATGGTAACGAAGCCAGCAGGACGCAGTGATGGATAGGCCGGTGGTAATGGTGAGAGGGACACTAGCACTCCTGTGCAGGAGGAGGGGAGCGGGCACAGGACTTTCACGTGGGATTCCAGCTACTGCACCTACAGCTGCAAGGGATCATGGGAGATTAGCAAAAGTATCGAAGCAGAACTCTGCTGACTAGGAGAATACGTGTCTGTTTGCAGGTGCAGCATTCTTTGCTCCAAAATTTTCTAGTATAAAAGCTGTCACAAAGTTTCAATGAAGTGGATTCAGATTCATACAGCAAGACTCTATACTGTGGCTTCTATGTGACCGCCCCCATGATGGGGTTGGGGACACGGCTGTTTGGGGGTCACCCATGCTCCTGTAAGTAACCCCTCACCTAGGCTCCTATAAAGAAGTCCAGTGGACTCATTGCTCACCCAGCTGGACCTAGATGGAATTGTTTCTTTGGTCTGTTGCTGGTACAGTATGGGGTGCTGTTTACCTCTCCCCAAGAAAAGCCACCCGAAAGAAGCATGTTCCACACATGAGAATCCGCCACGGAAGAGTGAGCGTGCAGCTTTGCTGGCAGGCCCCTGGGCAGGCCAGGGGGCAGTGGACCCCGTAAGTTTACTGACAGGTCGCTGGGTCGCCCCCTCCCAGTATTCCTTCATGTTCTGTGTTCACTGCGCATAGTCTGTGATGTTTATGACCAAAGAGAGAACTTTGGGGACCGGGGAGATGGCTCAGGGCTTAAAGCCTTGGCCTCACAAGCAAACGGACTTGAGTTAGGATCCCCAGATCCCGTGTAAAAATGCCTGATGGAAATGGCAATGGCCTGTGATTACAGCCCCGGAAGGAGCAGCCTGGGAATCCTCAGAGCAAACTATTAGGAGGCAAAGCCATCCAGGATGATTCCTGAAGTCACCCTTGGGCCTCCACAGGCACACACACTCAAGTGCCCTCTTGTACACACACTTGTACACACATGCACAGACCCATGTGTGCCACACAAGCAAAACAGATGGAACTTTGCTTATTCCAAACACTGTGTCCTTCCCCCTTCCTTCCTCGCTCTCCCGCTCTCCCTTCCTCTTGTGCTTTCTGTCTTCCTTCTTCACTTTATCCTTTTAAATCTCTCCCTCCTTCTCTCCCTCCTTCCTTTGCTTCCTTTCTTCTCTCTCTCCCTCTCTTCTAATCTTCCTCAAACATCCTCTTTCTGCCTAATAAGGCCTTTCTAGGACAACAGACCGTTTGTCATAGATCCTCTCAAGAAGGAAGCACAGCTCTATAGCAGAAGAAAGGCCATCTTTCCTGCCTGCTTGTCTGGATGATGTCCCCCTACCTGTGTCTTCCCTGTGTGGGGGCTGAGAACCAGGAGGTGATTCTGAAGCTGGGAGCTATGAACTTTGCTGTGGTCTTGACTTGGCCAAGGCGAGGTCCTATCAGGAGGCCTTGGTAGTAAAAATCCATTATTTTCCTTTTCTTCTCCACACTAAGTAGCGAGAATCGGAACAGGAAGAACTTCTCCTGAATGTTCTTCCTTAAGAGGAGATAACTGAAGGAGACTGTGGATTCAAGGCTGTGCAAATCAGTTCAGCTTCTCGTGGAACTTTGAAATGCCCGCCTCTCCATGCGTCCCCTGCCTCCCCCATCCATGCATCTCCTGCCTCCCCCATCCATGTGTCCCCTGCCTCCCCCATCCATGTGTCCCCTGCCTCCCCCATCCATGTGTCCCCTGCCTCCCCCATCCATGTGTCCCCTGCCTCCCCCATCCATGGTCCCCTGCCTCCCCATCCATGGTCCCCTGCCTCCCCCAATCCTGGGCCGTCCCTCCTCCCCATGCGTCCCCTGCCTCCCCATCCATGCGTCCCTCCCTCCCCCATCCATGCGTCCCCTCCTCCCCCATCCATGTGTCCCCCCTCCCCATCCATGTGTCCCTGCCTCCCCCATCCATGTGTCCCCTGCCTCCCCATGTGTCCCCTGACTCCCCCATCCATGCGTCCCCTGCCTCCCCCATCCATGCGTCCCCTGCCTCCCCCATCCAGCATCCCCTCCTCCCCATGCGTCCCCTGCCTCCCCATCCATGCGTCCCCCCTCCCCATGCGTCCCCTGCCTCCCCCATCCATGCGTCCCCTGCCTCCCCATCCATGCGTCCCCTCCTCCCCATGCGTCCCCTCCTCCCCATGCGTCCCCTGCCTCCCCATCCATGCGTCCCTCTCCCCCATCCATGCGTCCCTCCTCCCCCATCCATGTGTCCCCTGCCTCCCCCATCCATGTGTCCCTCCTCCCCATGTGACCCCTGCCTCCCCCATCCATGTGTCCCCTGCCCCCCCATCCATGCATCCCCTCCTCCCCCATCCATGTGTCCCCTGCCTCCCCCATCCATGTGTCCCCTGCCTCCCCCATCCATGTGTCCCCTGCCTCCCCATCCATGTGTCCCCTGCCTCCCCTCGTCCCCTCCTCCCAGCGTCCCCTCCTCCCCATGCGTCCCCTGCCTCCCCCATCCATGCGTCCCCTCCTCCCCATGCGTCCCCCCCTCCCCATGCGTCCCCTGCCTCCCCCATCCATGCGTCCCCTGCCTCCCCCATCCATGCGTCCCCTGCCTCCCCATGTGTCGCCCACTTCCTCTTGCATCACCCATATTTCTCTCCTTTTCTATATCCTATGTCACCCTTATTTCTCTCATAACTCTACCTGTCTCCCTTGCTTCTTAAGCTGAAAGTTATCCTAGTTACTTGGGATTCCAGGGATTATAAAGCACAGATCACATAAATGGTGGTTCCCGAATTCGCCCGTGGTTCTACACACACACACACACACACACACACACACACACACACGAGCACACGCAAACACACGCACATGCACACAGTTGAATAAATAATAATAAAAAAATTTAAAAAAAGAACAAGGTGAAGGAATGATCTAGAATGATTCAGACCTCGAGCCTTGGGACTCCACATGCACGCACTGCTCATACATGTACACATATACATATGCATCCACACACATCGAAGCACGCATATATACATGCATGCACCCCACCTGCATACACCAGAAAATAGAAGAATAGAAAGTTCAGTATGTGAGCAAGTTAAAACGCTCTATACATTGTATAGAGATATATTGTATGTAGTATAATAGCATATTGATTCTTGAAAAATTCAAGGAGTCTATCAGGGCAAAATAGCTAACCTGGGACTTGGTCTGGGAGGTCAGTATGAATCTTGCTGAGGTGGAAAGTGAAAGCCTTTTGCAGGTTGGACTTACAGAGGGAGTTGTTGGACCGGCTCTGGCATCAGGCAAAGACCTGTGCAGTGGAGACAGACCCAAGTTTTGCCCACGTCAGTGGCAACCTCAGAGTGGGTGAGGGCCACAGCCACAGTTCTTGAGACTGTGTGGGCAGCTTGAGAGTCAGACATGACCTTCCAAGCCCACCCTGCTGGCTGAGGGAATGTTTCCAGGCACCTCGAGATGCAGGCATGACCCATCTAAACCCAGCCCTGCTGTCAGTGCCCATTTCTCTACCTTGGACAGCAAAGCTGTTGTCAAGCCAGTGCTGACAGCCAGGGCTGAGCTGGCACCAGGGAGAGACCCTAGCTCCACGGGACAGATGTAGACCTTTGTCTGCATCGTTGCCAGCTGTGGCAGACCCCATGTGCAGTCAGGGTCTATGGGAGAACCAGATGTGTGACTGATACAAACCCAAGCTTCCAGACTCGGACCTCTCCCAGATTAGCACCCATCTATGCAGCCAAAGGACCCCACACACCAACACACCCCAACCCCTGGCAGTGCTGCATGGTGTCAAATCCCATTTAGTGGCGTTAAAACAGAGGGGTAAGTTTTTCTCTGGAATATATTGTTGGACCTAGTAAAAGCTAACAGTGTGAAGCCTGCATTGGGTCTACCTCGCCCCAGAGAAAGTCAGGAAGGCGGGGTGGCCTTCCTGTAGTAGTAGGTAGTCTCCTGTTTCTTTGTGAATAATGCTGAATTCTGAAGAAACCTTTGACTATACCAACAATGTATCCAAGACGAACCTGGGGCCGAATTGCCATGTGGTACTGAAACATACTAAATTCAAAGCTGACTTGAGGATGCATGAGATACAGGAAATAAATCAAAATATTTGTGAAGCAATGGATCAAGACAGAAATCAAAAAAGAAATACAGATTTTTTTTAGATAAATGAAAATATCAATACCTATGCAGTACAACAGAAGCGATACCAAGGAGGCTTATGGGTAGGGACAGCAATGTCAACAAGTAGAAAGATCTCAAGTAACTGCACTATCAATAAAATAATCTGAACCCAAAAATTAATAGAAGGAAGAAATGGTAAAGGTTATAGAAGAAATTAATGGGATAGAGACTGAAAATGCACAAAGATCCATGAAACAATAATGGTTCTTCAAAAAGGTAAACGAGATAAACAAAATACGTAGATACTAGCATTAAACTCTCGCCTGAAGTATTTGCCTTGGAATTCCAATGTGATTATAGAACTTGCTGTATGTGCTCAATTTGTTACTATTATTTATGGGTCGGGAGGCTTGAGTCAGGTGACAAGTTCTGCGATGTGGGATGTGGAGGTTGGGTGTGTTGGTGTGATGGCAACAGATGGCCGAGGATGTGGTGGAGGGAGTATCATGCATGCTTGCTTGATGAGAGCTGCCTACAGTGTTGCTGTGGTCCTCAGAGCCGGGTAGACCGGGCGGGGTCCCTCTGCGTTCTGTCTTTGTGTGTGGTAGAGTGCTCATTTCAGTTTATGGTTTGGGAATTTTGTTTCCTGCACGACTTTTGGTGAAGTCTCCTCCTAGTTTAGATTTTTCTCTGGAGAAATAAAGTTTAAAAAAATACCCTTTAATTAAGCTAATGACAAAAAGACAAAGGGAGAGGAAACTCAAGCAGATAAAGTTAGCGATGTATACATTATTACAGACACTACAGAAACCCAGAAGATCATTAGTGATTGTTTGGGACTATATGGCTTCTAACTATCAAGTTTAATGATAAGAAGAAATGGATATATTCACTTATATATACCATGCCAAGGGAAAATCATGAGGACTTAGCAAACCTGTACAGACCAGTGAGTAATGGGCTTGAATCAGTAAACCCCCCATCAATAAAACAACAAGGATCAGACAGTCTCAATGTTGAATTCTGTGTAACATTGTAAGAATCACCAATATCACTGTACGATATTCCAAACAAAAGGAAGAACTTCTGTGAGCATTTTCTACAAGGACACAGTTGCCTGGATGCGCCAACCAGGGGTGGCCACAGCACACACAGAAAGATGGAGGCCAGAATTCTTGATGAACAGAGATATAAAGCTCTTGAATGAAATGCTGTCAAACCAGATGCAACAGCTCGTCATAATACTCCACCCCCCCAGGATCAAGAGGGATCTAGTCCAGGGATGACAGCATGCAAGTCAGTAAACATGGTGCATCATCTCAATGCAGGGGATTTCTACAGAGTTTCACATGTTTCTCTTTTGCAGTTGGTTTGCTTGAGTTGAGATCCAATAAGACGAATTGTCTCTTAGCTGAACTTTAATCCATAAATCTATTTCTTTGTCCCTTTGTATGTTACTGAAAAACAATCACTGTGTATTATGTGTACATGTGTCCCCACTGTGCGGCTGTTTCCATTTTCTCACTAACAGCCTCAAAATTCATCAAGAATTTGAGACCCACATTTAGTAGTCAGGAAAGGTCCCGTTAGAAGTGCTAATTCACTGATGCGCACACCTGTCTCCTGACTTGCTGTCTCTTCTCTTTCTATTCTACTCCAATGGTCTCTTCGGTAGTTTCCTTTCAATCTCTTTATGTTTTTGTCACATTGCATATACTGTTAAATGTCAGTGAAAAAAATTTTTGAAGAATATTTTTTAAAGAATATTGGGCTGGAGAGGTGGCTCAGGGGTTAAGCCTCTGCCTTGCAGGTGGAAGGTCCTGAGTTCGGATCCTAGACTCCACGTATAGATGCTGGGCGGAAGTGGGGGCGGCCTGCATTTCTGGTCCTGGTAGGGCGGAGCCTGTGAATCCTGGGGCAGAGTAAACGAGGAGGAGGTGGAAGCGTCCATGGTGGTTCCTGAATTCGTCTGTGGTTCTACACACACACACACACACACGCACACACACACACACACACACACACACACACACACACACGTGCACGCACACATGCACAATTGAATAAAAAAAAAGACTATCTATAAAGACACAAGCCCTCATGTACTTGACTTACAGCCACTATGTTTTCTTAGTCGTCTTTTGGATTGTTTTAAATTAATTTTTTCTTTCACATACTTTTGTATGGAGTGTGTGTATTTGAATTTTTGCTTCAATGAATCTATGGGGTTTGTGCGTTTGCATGTGTGTGTGTGTGTGTTCAAAAGCGCACTTGAGGTCAAAGGGAATCATCTTCATCACTCATCCACTTCATCGTTGTGAGCTCAGGTTTCTAATTAAACCCAGAGCAACCCTAGGACTAACTAGTCTGTTTAGCCAGTTTACTCTGGGGAATCCCAAGCTCTACCTTTCAGGACTAGAATCACAGACAGGCTGCAATGTCCACTTGGCTTTTATATGGGCTCTGGGGATCTGAACTCAGGTCCCTTAGCTTATGAAACAAGGACTTTATTATTTTTGAAAATATTTTATTTATTTGTGTGTGTGTATGTGCGTGTGTGTGCGTGGTGTATCAGAGGACACTGTGTGTCCCTGTGGAGGACCAAGGAAGGGTTATTTCGCGAATCATCCTGGATTGCTTCTACTTCCTCTTTGCTTCACTCTGGGATTTCCCAGGCTCTGCCCACTGGGGCCAGAAAGTGCAGGCCGCCAAAGTTTCTGCCTGGCACTTTTACGTGGGACCTGGGATCTGAACTCAGAACCTTCTGCTTGTGAGGCAGAGTCTTAACTCCTGAGCCATCTCTCCAGTCCAGAACAAGGACTTTAAACCATGGAGCCATCTCAGCCCTTTTAAATGAATTTTGAAAGTTCTTCTGTGAAACGATGGGTTTCACCGCTTCTCCCCTGTGAGTCTGGCTTGGCTGACTGACATAACTGTTTACAGTTTCATTCATTTTCTGGCAAATGCCATGATGTCATTTCTCTTTATGACAATAATATTCTACTGTGTTCACCACTGTATTTGTTCATCTGTTTATGGGCATCTGGAAAGTTCTGTTTCTAGGCTGTCATGATGATGGTAGCAACAAGGATGGGGCAGCATCTGGGCTGTGTTGACTGGAGTGTCCGGTTCCTTCCAGATGTGATCTGGCTCAGTGGTACACGGGCTTGCTTTCTGCCTTGGGTTCTAGGTTTCTCTAACATGTCAGCTGATAAATGGCTGTGGTGCTGTTTGCTCTCAGAGTGGCAGTGGGAAGAAAGAAGGTTGAGGATAAGCTTGGCATCCACCATTAAATAAAAATGGCTTGTCGAACAAGAGACTCAATGGGCAATTAGCCCAGAAGGCTTCCTGTGCTATAAAAATGCTATGCAAATGTTAAAATTATACAGGTGGGCGACGGCCCGAGTAGAGGAAAATTACTTGTCTGCAGACCAGCTTTCCACTCTTTACAGGTAACCAGAAGCGGCTTGAAGGCTCTGGGTTGCGCTCCAGTTAGATGCAGATGTCATCCTGACACCAGGAGTAAACCTCTGGGTCTACCTGTGCACCAGGTAATCTAACCCGTGGTAGCACACCTGGGTAGGCGGATAAGGAGAGAGAGCTGGTTGTACTTGTCAGAGGCATGCCAGCTAAGAGGTGTGCCCTCTCTCAGGTCCTCCTGTGGATGCATGTGGGTGGTTCCTTTGGCTCCCGATGCTGGTGTGAGCCCTCCTGCTATCGCGAAGGACTAAGAAGGCACCTAAACTGTTCAGGTCTTACATCCATTCAGCAATGGGAGAATGAGACGAACACAGGCATTTTTAATTCTTCACTTTTCTGACCTGAAATGGTAGCTTGAGAGAAGCAGAGTTCTGCCTAAGACAGGCTTGCTGTTCTGGAACAGGCTGGCGTGGAGTCGTGGTCGGGACGCTGTGAAGAAGAGGTGCAGCGCAGCTCCCTCCCCAAGTGTCCTGTCCTGAGAGGCCAGGGGCTGGTTAGTGGCTTTTCCGGGAAGGCTTGTCACCCAGGTAGAAGCCGCTCACTTCAGCCCTTCGTGAATCAAGCCTGGGGTCTCACATAGCTTGTAACAGTGGCCACCCAAACTCTGGGTGGGAACCTCAGTCTGGAAAGGGGGGGCAGTTTCTACCAGAGGAAGCCTCTGAGTCTTTCCTCCCTGCTCTGCTGGGGAGCCACCTCGTTCGCAGACGCTGCCTTCATCCTGCGGCGGCCAGACGCGGGGTGCTCTGGACTTCTCTGCACACACGCGTCAGTGTCACACATCTACCCACACCCTAACCTCTCCTCCTGGTTTTTAAATGAAGCGAGTTTCAGAGGATCTATCGTCATCTAGCATCAGTGCAACAGCAACAGACTGATGTCGATGTTGGCCCAGAGCTGCCCTGCAAAGGAGAGCCCTTGCTGAGTGTGCAGGTCCCCTGCTTAGGCTTGGACGCCGAGTCTTTGCAGGACAACAGGTGCCAGGCACCATGCCTAGGTCAATTTTTTTCACTGTGTATGTGCTGTGTGTGCATGAGTACATGTGTGTTCTCATGTTGTGGGCACACACGTATGTGCATGCACATATGTACACATGCACGTGGAGGTTTACCATTGATACTGAGAAGCATTCTTGTTCTTCCACTTTATTCCACGAGGCTGGGTCTCTTAATCGCTGACACAGCTAGTCTCCTCAGCCAGCTTGCTCTGGGGATCTCCAGCCTCTGCCTTCCAAGGCTGTGTTTACAAATAGGTTTCCATGACTACCCAGCATTCCTATGGGTTTTAGGGATCCAAACCCTAGTCCTCTTGCATGTATGTCAAGCACGTTAAGTGCTGAGCCAGCTCCCCAGCCCTGGACTCTTTTTCTTTTTATATCTCATTTTATATCTTATATTTTTTATATCTCATTTTAAATGAGAATTTCAGAATGTAGACTAGCTATACAAGTAAGCCTTGGGTTCATTTCTATGAGTAAAAGATGATTTATTTATACCCAAGAGACAAGTCAACTGTAGGGCACGTGTGTCCATGTGACCCAGTGATTGTTTCTCATTCTATCATCCTGTTACCTTGGACCAAACCAGGTGAATCTTTGTTCTGTGTCCCTAAAATGGAGATCATAGGTCCTTACTCAGACAATTACCATGAAATCCAAATGATAAGTAAGTCTCCCGTAGTAGCTCTTGGCAAGGAAGTTTGGACATTGACAACACCCTTCCGCTTTGTTGCAGTTAGATATTACCTTGTATCTGGAATGCCAATTAGACATACAGCAGACTGTATGTAATGAGGAGTCATGGACGTGTTTCTTTCTTACTGAGCGACCCAGGAATTTTCTAGCATTCAAACAGCATCCTTATCCCAGATGAAGCCATCTAGCAAAGCAACATTTTCTTGCCTAGAATAATCTCCGACGTGTTGGTCAGACTCTCTGGATCCTGCCACAGGCTCGGCCCAGGAGAGAGGTCTGGTACATATCACCTGTGGCGTGTGGCTCGTGTTCACTGCGGGTGGGTCTCCTCTCCCTCACTCTGTCCAGCATGTCTTTTTTTTTTTTAACTTTTTTTTATTTATTCAATTGTGCGTGTGTGTCCGCATGTGTGTGTGTGTGTGTAGAACCACGGATGAATTCGGGAACCACCATGGACCGCCTCCACCTCCTCCTTGTTTACTAGGCCCCGGGATTCACAGGCTCCGCCCTACCAGGACCAGAAACACAGGCCGCCCCGCTTCCGCCCGGCGTCTATACGTGGGGTCTAGGATCCGAACTCAGGACCTTCCACCTGCAAGGCAGAGGCTTAACCCCTGAGCCACCTCTCCAGCCCTGTCCAGCATGTCTTTTGAGCTCCTTGGAACTTAACATGCTTTTACTGAACCCACCTGTCTTTCCTCAAAGCACCTCGTCAATGACGGACCGGCACACCCTAAGTTGCTGGTGCCCATTTTCCCAGTGCTAATGGTCACTGCTGCATCACCAGATCTGGGTCTCAAGGAGCGCACACTTCTGTTAGAGTGTCGGTGCACAGCCAAACCCGCAAAGCAACCCAGCCCCCAGGGGAGTCATTCTGGCGGCCTGAATACAAGTCTGTGAGTCCCCAAACCCAGAGATCAATCCTAGTGAGATATGCGCTTATAATATAGGGAAGACCCTGAAACAAGGTTGGAACACACAGTGTCCCAAATTGGCTCCGTAATTAAGGTATGCGGAGCTCTGCTTCCAAGTTCTCTCACGTGGTTTTAAGGGATGCTGTTAGCGAGCAGATAATTGTGCATAGTAGCCACAGGGCCATTAAAGGAGCTAATCTACACCGCGAGCTTCGAGTATTAGGGGCTTCTGGGAAGCTGCTTCTACAATAACGTCTCATCTATAGATATTACCTTGAATGTGTGCTTTTCCCCATTATATTTTATTATTATTTTTTTTCAAAAGCTGGAGAGTTCACATTTGGGCACAATTTTGTCACAGGATGAATAGGTGCCCAAAGATGCTTTGATAGCAATGAAAGGTAAAATCATAATGAGAAAAGTAGTGAAGATTGCAAGGGTGTGATTCTCATGACCTGTTCAGCGCCTGGAGGGTCTCCATGGCGCTGGAGAGAGGCCATTCTGTCCTGGCGACTCCCTACCCTGGAGCCAGGCTCACTTTCAGAAAGGACTAGAGAGCTGATGGCCTGTTCAAAAGGAGCCCGGGGGCTTCATCTCCCAAGTGATTTCAGTGGAGAACAGGTTAAAGTGGGATTCTGGCCAGGACAGAAATAGTGACACAAGAATGTCCGCTCAGTCACCTCCAGTCTCTGCTGGTCGGCAAGCGCTCTCTCTCTCTCTCTCTCTCTCTCTCTCTCTCTCTCTCTCTCTCTCGTAATAGGCCCTGGTGTTCACAAGTAATGCTTTGGGCTCAGGAGCTAAGGTGCTTGCTGTACTCCAGGATCCATGTTTGAATCGAGGCACCCGTGTTAAAAGCTGGACACGTGTGTTTATAATCCAGCCCTGGGGAGTCGGAGACAGAGAACCCCTGGAGCTCCTGGCCAGCCGGCTTTGCTGAGCGGGTAGAGCACTAGATTCAGCAAGATGTCGTGTCTCCACGAAATGGGGTAAGATTGAAGAAGAGATTTGGCATCTAGCTCTGGCCTGAGTGGTGCGTGTGCACACACACACACACACACACACACACACACACACACACACACACGGTAAGTAACAATTCTCAAATGACTGAAGGATAAAAGCAAAACGCCACATTCAGAGACAGGGTTAATGAGAAAGGGAACCCAAATGGCTTTCCAAGCTTATTATTATTTCTGTGTTGGTCCACGCTGAGGTTCACCCCGCCCCAACTCACTTGTAACTTGTATAGTCTAACCTCTTGCATAACGGACCACATACAAAGATTTGACTTAAAAACAAACAAACAAACAAACAAAAAAAAAAACAACAAAACCCCCACCCTTCTTCCAGTCCGGTACAATATTTACAAAGCTCCTGTTTTTTAACACACCATGAGAAAGACCCAGTAAAACAAAGGACATCATAATTTATTATTTTACGATGATCGATTCAATAAATTAACAATAATTTCCATGAAGGCTGGGAACCCTGGTGCCATCAAAATTTATTTATTCCTGACTTAACCAGCGCTCACTGGAGTATTCCGATTGTCCCAGACCACCGTAATCTCACTATTTTATAGGTGACTTGCTCGGCCACCATGCAAGAGATGGGAAAATAAATACTCCACCAGACTAGTACAATGGTGCTTTAAAAATCAGAAACCCGAGAATTGTCCTCTTTGCTTCAAAAGAGCAATACTAGCTCGGATCATGCGTCCATGTGTCTGTTGGACCCAGATCCCTGAAATGGTCTGAGGACAGAGTTTTAAGAGCCTGCTGCGTTCATTAGCACAGCAGGGATCCAAAAGGGGCTATTTGGACACCATGCTCCAAATAAACCCTTTTTCTTTGGACTTGGCTTTACCTTGTCCTTGTACATTACATCCCAGAGTGGGATGAAGGGCTTTTTAATTCGTTCTGCAGTGTCCTTTTTCACTCCCTTTATTTAAACCTGAGATGATGACTGCCCCTCCCCCCAGTGGAATAGGGTGTAAAACTGCTCATAACTTGGGTAAACATGGATCGCTTTGGCTTCCTAGCCACAGGGCAGGTGCCACGCAGCCACTGCCCGAAGCGACGGGCGCGGTTATGACTGTGGTCCTTCCTCCCTCCGTCAGCCCAGCGCTAAGGTCGCCTTGTGCTTCCCACGCATCGTCCCCTCCCCGCTGTGACTTCTGTGACTTGCTGGCCTTTCTTGCTGATTTCTGGTGTGATTTCTCTCCTTTCCTGCCCCTGAGAAACCTCTGAGTTGAACTATGATTCAGAAGCAGGCATTCGCAGTAATTAATAAAACAAAGCAAAATAAAAGACAGCCCAGCGTTTAGTTGCCAAAGGCCCACTACGCTCACAGGGTTTAAATGATCCCTGGTGTTAGGTGGTTTCTCAGAATGCAACTCAGGAATTTGAAGTTGTCAGATTAACTGCTGTATTTACGGGTCTGTTTGATTAGGTGAGCATAATTTATAGTCCCTCTTGGAGACCTAAATAGCAACCATTTCCTACCAAAACAGTGCCCAGAACAAAGGTCCTATTCATACTCCAGTGGCCTGCTCTGTGGGCCTTTGTATCTGAAACAAGGCGGTTTCCAAGCAGCGCCCCAAGCAAAAGGTGCAGCTCCTTTTTTAAGAGACTCGGACAGGGCACGAAGGACTCAGGCGTCCAGCAGCACCGGCATCAAAACTGAGGCTGGTCAGTCTCGCTCCAAGCTCAGGACAGATGACCTGGTCCTTGTGAAAGATAACAGGACAGACCAGCTGGTGGGCGTGACCCTCTCGTGGCTTTAACAACTTGTGTGCCCCCCCAAGAACCCATTCCTGCTTCTCTCAGTCACAGGGAGACTTTTCTGGAGGCGCCACAGTTACCAGAGGCGTGAAGGGTCAACACACTCCTTCCCACTCCTTAGTCTTAGAGCTTGCATTTTATTATTATTATTTTGTGTGTGTGTGTGTGTGTGTGTGTGTGTGTGTGTGCGCGCGCGCGCGCGTCCACATCTGTGTGGCTCCCAATGAGTGTGAAGTCTGGTCGGGGGGCCTCTGATTTCATTCTTTCCCCCTCTTACACTCAGACAGTCTGGCCTTGAACTCGCTGTATGGCTGACCATGATCTTGAGTTGGCGATCCGTCTCCTTTCGTCTAGAATGCAGAGACCACAGCAGTACCTTGCTTGTTTGTTCATTTGTCTGTTTATTTATTTATTTTTATTTGTTTACTTTGGGGGGAGAACAGGTCATGGGGCACGAGTGGAGGCCAGAGGACAAATCTCAGAAGTTACTTCTCTCCTCCTGCATGCGGGCTCCGTGTGGGGTTTGCCAGCAGGCGGCACCTTTCTTACTCTTGAGCACCTCGCAAACCTGCTTTTTTTGTTTTCCTAGACAAGGTCTCTCACTGATGTGGGGCTCACTGCTGAGACCCAGCCGGCTGCCCGGTGAGCCCCAGGGCTCTGCCTGCCCAAGCCCAGATTACAAGTGTATGTCTGGGGTTCTGGGGTCCCAGGCACCCGCACTCCCCAGGCTCTTTACGTCCTGAACCATCTCCCCAGGATGACGGGATGGCGGTGTTGATTCCGTGAGCACAACGGAGGAAGAGGAAGACACAGTCCTTCCGGTGACTCCTAAAGACGTGGAATTCCCACCCTAGTGAATCCGACTCCACAGCAGCGAGGCGAGCAGGCGGCCACTGGAGCATTATGCTCCAGAGTGTGGGGCAGGGTTGGGGGGACAGCAGGCAGGAAGGAGCATGGCACCCCAGAGCTGCTCCTGTGCGGGCCAAATAGGTGCTCTTGTCCCGTGGGAGTCTGCAGCTTTGCAGACATGTGAGGGGTCAGGAGGCAGACGAGGCCGGCCGACCTGCACCAATCACACTCCCTCCCTCCCCCAGCCACTGCCCAGTCAGCCATGCATGTAGACTCCCAAGGGCATCAGCCATGCATGTAGACTCCCAAGGGCATCAGCCATGCATGTAGACTCCCAAGGGCATCAGCCATGCATGTAGACTCCCAAGGGCATCAGCCATGCATGTAGACTCCCAAGGGCATCAAGGCACACTGGGAACATCTATCCTCTTTTCCTTTCCTGTCCTTATTGTCCTGTTCGGATTTGCCAGACACTCCCTACTTACTATTTGGCTTTCTTTGGAGAGCTAATCCATCATCCGTGAAGAGAAGTCATCTGTCACCCACACAGACACGCACCTGCCGGTTAGAGACGGGTCTGCAAAGGGCAAATGTGAGAACTCTGGTCTGTCAGAGTCTGCAGAGTGCTTACCTTGGGAGTTTATGGTATTTTTAAAGCATTTCATTTATGTATCTGAAAGAGAAAGTGCAAAACGGAGGACACAGGTGGGTGTGTGCCAGGGGCGTGTGCTGAAATCAGAGAACAACTTTCAGAAGCTGATTGTTCTTCCTCCATGTAGACCCTGGGCATTGAACTCCGGTCTCCAGGTTTGCCTGCAAGAGCTTTATCTGCTGAGCCATCTCCCCGATCCCTGTCTTGATAGCCGTTCAAAAGCTTTGCCAGGGTGGTAGAGCCAGGAAAAGCTATGCAGTGGAAATCCCCCCCCATCCTGGCCCTCCCCAGCTGTTTCCTCATTAAGATGAATTGATAAGGGATGTGGGACAGAGCAAATGGTCAAACGTAGTGCGTTCAGGGGAAAAGTAAAGCGTGGAACTTCGGGACACCAAGCATTCTCTGCACTAGTTGGTCTGCTGGTGGGACAGCTGCGGGGGGCATCTAGGAGCCCTAGCTACTTTTGGCTTTGCTTTATTTAGTGTGTGTGTGTGTGTGTGTGTGTGTGTGTGTATCTGAGAACAGGAGTGAGTGTGTGTGTGTGTGTGTGTGTGTGTGTGTGTGTGTGTGTGTGTATGCCCGTAGAGGTCCAAGGGTGACATTGGGAATCATCCGGGGTCGCTGTTCTGTTTTGTTCTGGGATTTCCCCGGCTCTGCCTTCTCTTTGGTTTGTTCTGAGGCAGGATCGCTATTGCCTCAAACTCACCACGCTCCTGCTGGAGTGAGGGGTATGTGGCGGAGGCTGTCTGTCAATCCTGGTTTTCATTGTTCTTCGGTGGGAGAAACCACACATCCTGGCCACGGGGGACTAGCTCGTTTCTGAGCCTGGACTTGGCTGTGCCCCACTGTCCTTGTCGCTCTGTGAGCATCAGCTTTCTCCAGACATGTGTCTCTTACCGACGCTTGACTACCAAAGTTCACTTGGGGGCTCTGGGGAGCTTTGTGCCAAATGCTCCAACTGTTTCTGGTCTTTGGGAACCCCTGGGCGACACTGAGAAATGACTGTGGATTGACTCAAAATGTATCCTTCAATTACGTGGACATTCTCCTTCAATTATGTGGACATTCTCCTTCGATTACGTGGGCATCGTCCTTTGATTACGTGGACATTCTCCTTCAATTACGTGGGCATCGTCCTTCAATTACGTGGGCATCGTCCTTCGATTATGTGGGCATTGTCTGTCAATTGTATATCATCTATCATTGTTTGGGGTCTCCCATGGCTCAGGCAGGCTTTCCACCACTGGGATTATGAGCAGGTGTCCCCTCATCCCAGCTTAGCCAGTGCCAGGGTTTGAACCCAGGACCTCTGGTGTGTGAGGCCAGCACTCTGCCAACCGAGACACTGCCCAGTTCACTGTGCTGCTGAGCACGTGGAGCAGAAAACGAGGAAGCAGTCGGCCCACGCTTGATGGTTCTGCCAGCCACTGTGGTCCAGGGCAGGTTGGTAATGTAGAGAGTGTCTGTGCCAGTTCTTCTATCTTTACTATTTTAATGTTGCCTACATGAACATAGTGACTTTATAATATTTTCAACTCTTAGTCCCAAATCCCGTTCGCTCCTTTTCCCCTTACAACCCATCATCTCCCTTGCCAGACTCCCTCTTATTTCAAATCTTTCCGCTTGTGCGGCCCGCTGTGTTTCACACAGTCTGTGATGACCTGAGCCTGAGCCGATTCATGCTCCAGCAAGTGTCCTGGATCAGTGGATACACCATGGAGGAAAGCGTCCTCCTTTACTTCCATCAGCGTTAGCCCCCTCGTTCTCTCAGAAGGCTGTGGAGCTTCTTGAAATCTTTCTGATGTTGTGGTGAGAGTTCATAGGAACTGTCTTGTGTTAGCATACATATCTGCCATTAGATCTTCTGCATCTCGACTATGTCATGTCCATGAGATAATGCATAGCCCACAACCTTTCCACTCCAGGCTCTTACAATCTTGGCACCCCCTCTTCCAGGGGGCCTTGGGGTGGGGGTGAGTGAGGCTTCCATGTCCTGTTTAGGGACAAGCAGTCTGCAGACACTTATTTTTTGCATTTGGCAAGTCATATTTTTCAGTAGCAAACACCTTGTGTTGTGGAAGACTTCTAGGTTGAGTGCTAAGGGCTCTTCCAGTCTATGGTATAATAACAAAGTCAAGCACTTTGGTGCACTGTCTTCCTCGCTAAACATTCACAGCTGCTCTTCCCTGCGACCTATGTCCTTCCCTTTCATAGGATCTCCTTCTAGTTAACAGTAGCAGGAATATGCTCCATTCTGACAAGGGGGCTTTAAATCCAATCAGAAAGCTGATGATTGTCTCCCTGATACTCGTGCCACTATTACACTGGTTACCTGTTGCCATGGTGATTTTTATTATAATTTGCAGATCACACAGTTGATGAGACTTTTGGTTATTTTTCTCCCACTGCAGTTTACAGTATTACATGCATAGGATCATTTCTTTAAAAACTGGAAAATGATCTGGGGTGTGTGTGTGTGTGTGTGTGTGTGTGTGTGTGTGTGTGTGTGCGCATGAGTGAGGGTGCTTGGGTATCACAGTGTGTGGTCTGTACATGTGTGTGTGCACACTGTGTATATGAGTGGAGCATGGGCTCGCATATGCCATAGCATGTGGGTATGTTTAGAAATATTGACACTTATGTTTAGAAATAATGTGTGCACTTATGTTTAGAAATATTGACATATGTATATGAAGTATGTGTGATATATGTGTGTGCACACTGTGTGTGGGAATATTGACACACATGTGCCATGGAGTGTGATGCACGGGTGTGTGCGCACTTACGTGTAGGAGTGTTGGCCTCATGTGCCATATGGTGTGTGCATTCGTGCATTGCAGGTCAGAGGACGACCTTCTAACCATCCACTGTGCTTGGTACAGAGTCTCCTCTTTACTGCCTCATATAAGAAGTGATGCTGGCTCACTGAGATGTGGGGTTTCCTAGAATCCCACCCTCGCATCTCCCTGCAGGATCACAGATGTGTGTTATCAGCCCAACTGCACATGGGTCTTCGTGCAGGGGTGCGGGTCCTTTCCCACCAACCTATCTCTGCCCCCATGTGAAATGTTTTATTGTGTCTCCAGACTATTTATTTATTTATTTTTTACGAAAGCCAGCACTGGTGATAAGGCTGGGGTTAGAAATCTCCTGGTCAGGCTCTAATGCTATTCTTTCAGTACAAAGTGAAATGAAGTTGCTTCATATGCTCTCTAGCCTGCAACATGTGATGATAAGGTTGGGACGCGGGCCCCCAGCGCTCAATGATGAGGTCAGGATTCAGTCCCCAGCACCCAGTCGTGAGGTCAGGACTCATCTATTCACGTACACCACTCAGAGATGAAACTCATTTCAGGAGCAAAACTGTTTCCTACCTGTTGCTGTTACTTTTCTTTTGCTCTGAGATAGTACTTTTACACAGTACTCATAAAGTACTCATGGACAGCACTCATACACAAACAACTTCAGGGAGGTTTACTTGGCTTACTGTTCCAGAAGGGACATAGTCTATGATGGTGGAAACCACAGCAGAAGCAGGAGGGTGGGTGAGGTCACCATGGTCATCAATAGACAGACTGAGCAAGAGCAAACCGAGAGGAAACAGAGCCTGGTTCCCATGCCTCAAAGCCCGCCCCTCCTGACTGGCTTTCCTCCAGCAAGGCTCCGCCTCCTGAAGGTTCATGACCTTCCCAAACATCAGCTAAGGATTCAAACGTGTGAGCCCGTGAGGGCGACTCACACACAAACCATGACACCATCCATGTATTTAAAAACTAATTTGCAGTAATGATTCACTGGGCTTACCTCAAACATCAGTGTGGAAGCAAGTTATGAGTAGTTCTCAGTAAGGGTTGGGGGTAAATCAAGAGGAGGAAGAGGAGCAGGAGAAGGAAGAAGAAGAAGAGAAGGGGAAAGAAGAGGGGGAGGAGGAAGAGGAGGAGGAAGAGAAATAAGAGGAGGAGGAGAAGGAAGAACTTGTCCAAAGGGTTTTCCCAGTAGAACCAGCGCTCCAGGCCTTGGAGACAAAGCAGCAGGTCCACAAGAACCTGTGCTCCGTAAGCTCTTCACACTACTCTTCCTACTCTGTAGGAAGAACCGAGCCTGAAAGCATTCAAGACGACCTTCTCCCAAGACAAGCGCTCACCCAGCAAGGAGCCGGCCACGCGCGATCCCAGTGGAGGCTACTGAGGTAGTCTGTTCTCCAGCCCCTCATGGGATTTGCCCTCTGTGTGATTTCACCAAGAATGATCGCCAGGGAAAAGAAGCTCGTAGACCCGTGGATGGAGATGGGACGGAGATTCCAATAGATCTGAGAGCAAGTGCCACGCTTTCAGAATGACGCCCCTCATGATGGGGTCCTCGCGGTGTCCACACAGGCACCGCTGCTTCCGTCCCCCTCTGCATGGGTTGCCTACAGATGGGCTCTCAGAGAAGCCGCCAGTCTGGGCTTCCGGAGGCGTGGCTGTGCACATCCATCACACCGTTCAATCATCCATCTCCGGGGGAGTGACCATCTGTCAACACTGGCTTCTCCTGCTGGATGGACAATTCTCAGAGACAATTGGAACCCTGCTTAGTACATGCTGTGATTTCATTTGCGGTGACGCAGGTAGCAGAGAAATATGCCACTTTTTTTCTTTAAAGCAAGCAGACTTCTTTTTTGCAGTAGAGGGAACGCGACTTCCCTTTTCATAGCAAGAGATTAAATGTCTGCAGAGGAGCGTAATTTATACCTTTCTGTGCGCCGGGCCTGAGACACAGCAGCATTTCGATTCTTACCTCAGATCATAGTTTCCAAACCATGTGACTTCCTCACTATTAAAACAGAATAAATGAAATTCCATGTTATTCTGAGAGGAAGGACGACGGGAAATTAAAAGACATGCTGTGCTCAACATGTCAAATAACGGTGGCTGTGAGCAGGGAACAGTCACTTGAGTGGCAAGTGCTTCCTGTGTGTTGTTTGTTTGAACATTCCGTGTGAGTTTCACAGGTGTGCGGAAAAGGTCAGCCGCTCGTGGGCCAGGATGCAAATTCTATCCTGTGCTTACTCCAAGCCTTTTCCCTTGGAAACATACGTGGGCATTAAGTTAGACAAAAGGCATGACTGGCTCTCCCATACCTCCCCCATTTCCTCTCCTTTCCACCCCATCCAGCCCCCTCTGTCTTGCTCTGGATCGACCTCCGTGGTTATAGAGTGTTGGTGGGGGATGCTATGGTAAGACCCAGCATAGTCAGAGGTTTGAGCTGAACACATTTTGAGAGGTTCAGATTTTTCTCCTTCTCCGGAGACTCTGAAGTTAGCCCAGAAGAGCACACCCTCTTCAAACAGACCAAGTTTTTCTAGAAATGAGGTTTTGTTCTTTGGTTGACACAGGAGCTACCTGCTAGAGATGAAGCTGTCATGGTCCAAAGTGAGAGGTGGGTAGATTGCTCTCAAAAAGGAACTTCCTTGGCTGGCTTTGACCTTCTGCAGCAAGCAAGCACCTGCATGTAAAATGGTGTGATTTGTGCCCCAAGCACATGGAGACGAGGATGTGCCTGCGGTCGCACATTACACAGAGGCGTCCTGTCGAGAGGGAGGCGAGGAAGACGGTTTCACTCTGCAGCTTTCGCTTGACACTCGTCCTCAGGGACTGCAGTGCTGCGATGCGCAGGCCTTTTAGAAAGAGCCCAGGGAGCGGTCTTCCCTCTGCGAAGATTAGTGCTGGAAAATGGAGGTTGAGAGAGAGACTGAGCACAAAGTCTTTGCAGGTGAGCCTGGGCTACGGAGCCGTATAACGCAGATGCAAATGCTTCCCTGGGCATTCATGTTTGCTCCAACTCTGCCCAGGCTGCAGGGACATGGAAATGTCCCGCGGGGATTTCTAGAGCCTCGAGCTGAGTGTGTGTCTCATTTCTGCTCACATATAATCAGCAAAAGTGGAGGTAGCAGAGTTCTGGGAAGAGAGATGTGCAGGTGGGAGTTTTCAAATCTGGACATGCTGATAAGATTTCAACAGGGCTTCAAAGCTCCCTTCTTTGAAAAGTCTAATCTGTTGCTACGACAAAGCAAACCCAGCTCTCTTTTGTGAGCTTGAGCAAATACATTCTTCCTGCCGTCAAAGATTAAGGCCAGGAGAGGCAAAGGCTCGCCCTGTGACGTGAGAGTCCTCTGTAGTTATTCTGTGCATATTTGTGGCTACTTGCAAAGACCCACCCAAGCTAAACACTTCTGGAACTCTCCAGACTACACCAACTCCTGGGGCTCAGGCGTGACAGTGGGGGCCTTTCTTGGGCGGGACAGCAGAGCAATAGCCTGGTTGCTGCTCTGGGACCCACTTAGGGAAGAAGGTGTGAGTGTGGCACGAATAGATGGTGCACTCTTGACCCGGCAAAGTCAATAAGTCCAACCACAGTGGAGTGGAGCTTGTGTGTGTCTAAATCCTGTTGGCTTTGCTCAGTGGGGGAGGGGGTCTCCTGGCTGTGGCTATGAATGGGCTCGGCCCCAGGGGACAGATTCTCCCCTTGGGAATGACAGCTCTTCTTACTCTGACAGGTCTGGTGAGGAAAGACCATGCCTCAGTGATGATAGCAGATCCCGCTCTTAAAAATGGGAATCCTGTTGGAAGTGGGTTGTGATGGAGCCTGGATTAGTCAGGGAACTCCAAGGAAGTAGAATAGGGGGGTGGATAGATGTTTCTGTAGCGATTTATTTTAAGAAATGTTGGGGGGCTTGGTGGCTCCAGAGAGAGTGTCAAGTTGGGGACCCAGGGAGAAGTCATGCCATGGTGTGAACTGAGAGGTGGTGTGAGGGGACGTCCCTTTTTGCTCAGGGGATGTTGGTCTTTGTATGTGTGTGTGTGTGTGTGTGTGTACACAAGTACAAGTCGTGTGCAGATATGCAAGCTCATGGGTGTGTATGTAAGTCGGAGGTCAACCTCAGCTGTCACTCCTCAGATACCACACAATTTGACTTTTTAGAAAGATCTTTGAAGCGTGATTTAGTTTTTTATTATATTTATTTGAGCAATATTAAGAGAGAAATTGAGAGAGAGAAAGAGAAACAGTATATCTATATAGCGACACACAGGTAGAGGTCAAAAGACAACTTTCTGAAATCGGTTCTCTCTCTCCACCATGCAGCTTCCAGGATTTGAACTCAGGTCACCAGGTTTGTGAGCAAGCTCCATGTTCGCTGGTCTTGACGTCTCTGAGACAGAGTCTCACTGAGGCCGGAGTCCTATCAGGCTTAGCTTGGCCGGTGCGCCCCACGGAGCTGCCTGTCCATGTCCCCACCAGCTCTGGTCTTACAAGCACAACCGCCACGTCTAGATTGTGTTTCTTTTTGTCTGGTTTCATAGGTTGTGGGAATTGGGCTCAGGTGGTCATGCTGGATGTTCTGGTCTGGTTCCATTTTAATTCATGTCTTCAGCTGGCTACATGCATGGTTCACATTATCCATAGTAATTCTCTTTACTCAGAATCTAGTGGATTTTAAAAAAAATGATTACTGATTGATTGTGGGTGTATCTGTGTCATGTGCGTGTGTGTGTGTGTGTGTGTGTGTGTGTGTGTGTGTGTGTTAGAGGGCACTATGTGTGCCTCTGCACTTTTCCAGGCTTCCTCCAGGATCAGAAGTACAGGCCACCTCTATTTCTACCTGGCATTTTTATGTGGGCTCTGGGATTGGAACTCAGGACCTTCTGCTTGTGAGGCAGAGGCTTAACCTCTGAATCAATTCTCCAGCCCAGAATCTAATGTTTTAAATGTGACTCTCATGTACGCAATATTTTCATGGACATCTAGAATGATGTTTGACCCAATATCTGGGCATCATGGTCCAGTCAAATGAACGCTAAAGCTAACCATAGGTAGCAACCCCAAACAGCATGAGGGTGGGGGTGACAGACTCCCAGGGGATGCTGAGCGCTAGAGACACCCGGCCTAGGTCTTGGGCCAGCACAGCATTGGTCTTTTCACTGAAAGGGATGAGGAAAGCCGCTCCCCATGTGACTGAGTGCTGAGCCAGCGGAAAGAGACACACGGAATAGCGTGTTCGCTTGGCAGAGGTCAGGATCAGAGATGTCTTCAAGCCCCCCAAAGAAACTTTAAAAAAAATGTTTTTTCTTTAGTGTTTCATACATGAATATGGTGAATTGAGATTTTTCACACTTAATCCCTAGTCCCTTGTCCCCTCCTCTTCCCCTTACACTCCTTCTTTTTCCTTGTTAGTCTCCGTCCTGTTTCCATGTCTTTTCCCATGTGTGGTCCACGGAGTTTCATCTGGGCTGCCCTTGTCGGCACGTGCTGAGCGCCTGCTGGAGCATGGATCTTAGAACACCGGGTGCACCCCTGAGGAACGCAGCCCCTTCTCCCTTCATAGTTAGCCCTCATCAGTCTCACAGGAAGCTGTGGGGTCTCTTGAGATCTTTCCCCTTCTGTGGTGAGATGTTGACAGGATAAATCTGGTACACAGCTGCAGAAGCTTTATGGATGTTGGGGCTGGAGAGGTGGCTCAGGGGTAAAGCCTCTGCCTTGTAGGCAGAAGGTCCTGAATTCGGATCCTAGACCCCACGTATAGACACCAGGTAGAAGCGGGGGAGGCCTAAGTTTCTGGTCCTGGTAAGGCGGAGCCTGTGAATCCTGGGGCAGAGTAAACAAGGAGGAGGTGGAGGCGTCCATGGTGGTTCCCGAATTCGTCCGTGGTTCTACACACACACACATATATACACACACACGCATACATGCGCAGTTGAATAAATAATAAATAATAATAATAAAAGAAACTTTATGGATGCAACAGCTCCGTCATGTCCAGAAGACACTGTTTAGCTGTGGCCCTCTTTAGACTGATAATCTTACTGCTCCACCCCCTCTTCCGTGAGGGTCCCTGATGCTCAACAGGTGAGTCTTAAGAGAGAAAAGGAGTTGGAACAGCAAGATGGTTTATGATATGACCCAGATGGAAAAACCTTTGAGACCCCTTATCACAGATGTCCCCTCCTGAGCAGATCCAGGAGGGTTAGCAGAGTGCTTCGCCCGTGGTGCGGCTGACGCCCTCACCGTGACCTTCAGTAAGGAGAGTCATTGAGGAAGAACTTCCCACCGTGGTGTCTCATAAAGAGAAGACATCCTGTTCCCTTAAGGTGCTAATTCTCCCCTTCTGAACCTGGACTATTCAGCCCACTGATCGCCGCCAGCGGTGTAGGCAGCGGCCAACGGTCTCACCCTCTGTGAAATCCAGTCCCTTGCAGCTCCTGCCATGTGAGGTCTCAGGTGACTCCTGTTCCCCGTCATGATTTGATAATCACTTCCGCAGGGAAATGCCCCTCTCCCAGCCCAGCCTCGATCATCAAGGCTTGTTTTTGTCTTGTGTAAAGCGGAATTGAAGTGGGCGCACGGGCCGAAGACAGCAGCCGACAGTACCAGCTGTCTTCGCTCGCCCTGGGGCCGGAGGAGCTCGGAGGCTGCCGGAAGACAAGCTCCTCCTCTTGGCAGTCCTGTGAGATGTCGCTCTGCTCTCGGCTCCTTTTGGTCTCCTTGTGGCTTTTCACGCTATCTCTGAGCTCCTAGGAACCAGCTCGTTGAGGCAAAGCTCTCCTTCCCAGGGTGCAGCAGACCCTGAAGGCCGCCTCCCTTGGGGGCTGCTTGGACACCTGCTGGAGTCTCTCTCCCCTTGCCCAAGGCACGTGGATGTTGAAGGCAGAGACACTGTTCACCTCTTTCAGACCTGTGCCTGACGGTCTGACTTCAACCTACGACTTTACTGGAATGTGAATTCAAATACTGTAGACTCATTCGTTTCCAGGGTGGACTCGCCAGTTGTTAGAACTCGTCATCATCAACATCACCACCGACTGTTGAATCTTTCCACAGTGGAAGCTTTGATTCTTCCGTGGCATTGGAAAGGCCAGAGGAAGGATCGGTGTGGGAGCGAAAGGAAATCCATGCGAGAAAACCTTTTCCGTGTAGGAAAATGTTAACATGCTACACGATGCAGGTAGCAGGCTGTCCGTGAGATCGCTTCATGCTACGCGCAGGAACAAGGCCCACCCGTCTCCCCTTTCCTCGTTCAGAGTTGCTTGAAGAGGGCTGACGAGATGGGTCAGTGGGTAGAGGTGCTTGGTGACAGCCAGGAGACCTGAGTTTGCTCTCTAGAGCCCACATAGTGGAAGGGGAAAACCAAGTCTCACAGGCTGTCCTCTGAGCTCTGAAAGTGTTCCACAGTGCTCTCTCTCTCTCTCTCTCTCTCTCTCTCTCTCTCTCTATATATATATATATATATATATATATATATATATATATATATATATATTTCCCCCTCCCTCCCTCCCTCACTTCCTCCCCTCTTTCTCACATATATAATAAACACATAAAATTAAGAGATAGATATCTAGAAACTCCCCATTTATAGCTTTCATTTAAATTTAGAAACTGAGGCTACCACTAGGTTTGTGATTCCAGGCTGTATGTCATCTTACTGGAGAAGTCTCTAACCACACATCAATGGATGGTAGAAGAGGATGGATAATACTAGATGGATGATAGATAATAGGATATATCTATGTGAATATATTTTAAATCCAGGTTCTCATATGAAAATTCTGCTGTTTAGTGCAGAGCATGTGCTAGAAGCAGGAAGCCCTGGGCTCAATGCCAGCAGTACTCTCTCTGTATTTCTAGTCCCAGCTTTGTATTGTCTGCCAGTGGCAAGCTAGTGCACAGCCTGGATTGACCCAGAGTGGACCCCAAAGTTCTGGCCTCCTCCCACGCCCTCGACACTGGGTTTTCTCCTCTTGTCTTTGTCTGAGTTTCTCCTTTCCTCTGCACTTCTTGGAGATACTCGACTGAAGGACCTCCACCTCACCTCAGGGTCGCCCCCCCCTCAGCCACTCGCTCATTCCTGGCAACTGACCACTGATGTGAGGCTCAGGAATCGAAAACAGAAGCAAAGGGGCAGCTGCCTTTGCAGTCGTTCTGTGGGCCTCTCTGCTGCCTTCCCGTATAGTGGGGACCCCTCATTTTTGTGTGTTTTGCTTTTGTCAAAGGCTGAGGTGGTGTGGCAGGTGAACTGGTTCTTTCTCTGCTTTGCCAGTGTTGATCCCTTGTGTCTGCCAAGCCCTTAGTGTATCTCAGGGTAAAAATTCCCTTCTGCGCGAGTGCATTAGAAACGCAATGGGGACTGTTAAATACATTTTATTTTTTTTATTTCCGCTCATACACACTTAACAGATACATCGGTCTCCACTGTCAGACCCACTGTTCTCCGTTATGGCGAGCTTGTTAATCTCCCAGTAGCCCGCCTCCAAATGCATGCTGACGTCGGAAGCAAGCCCAGATCTGAAAAATGGAGTGGGATGTGTGTGTGTGGGGGTAAAGGGTGAATGGACCATAGGACAGACCCAACACATCATAAGAAAAAACAGCATAGAAGGAAAGGAGATGTTCTGGAAGCTTCTTTTTTTGTGGTCTCTGGAGACAGGCTGTCCCATCACGCAAACTGCGTCCAACGTTCGCTCTGAACAGAGTTGTCATCGTACCTGTGGTGGCTGGAAGGTTCCACTGATGTCTGGTGGGCTGATGGGGACGGCCAGCCGGCCGTGGTGTGCCAGCTCCATGCAGTGGAAACATCCAGATGTTATGCTGAGCACTTTGCAAACACATGTGACTGACATGGGGTGCTCCTGTGCTCGTCCTGAGCCCAGGCGCCTGCCGACCCCATCGGCTCTCATTTCAGCCTTGCCGTGACCCCACGAGAGCCTGTGAGCACCCGGGGCTGCGCAGCGAGAGCAACTGCTGCTCATGCTGAAGAACTGAGAAGGAAGCGGGCAAAGGAAATAATGTTCTCCAGACGCAGAATTTTCTAGAGCAGGATGTTCTTCCAAAATTTCTGTTTGAGGCACGGGAGATGGCTCAGGGGTGAAAAGCCTTTGCCTCGCAAGTGAAAGAACCTGAGTTCGGATCTCATATCTCAGAGCTGGAATTATACGGGGAGGTCACTATACCTTCCCTGCCTTTTTACATGGGATCTGGGGATCTGAACTCAGGTCCCTTCCCATGAGACACAAAGGCTTTAATCACTGAGCCCACTAAATTATTTTAATTGCTTTTTTTTTTTTTTTTTTTGCCAATAAAGTCCCAGACTTTGGTAACTTGTGGCCTGCGAAACACCTGAATATGTCTCTGCTGATGTCATACGAACTTGGGCAGAAGTACACATGCACACATACATACACATGCACACTCTTGTCGCCTTCTGATTGCACATGCACACCACACTTGTTGCCTTCTGATTGCACATGCACACACTTGTCACCTTCTGATTGCACATGCACACACTTGTCACCTTCTGAATGCACATGCACATGCACACGCTTGTTGCCGTCTGAAAGTAATTTCTTATGCAGTCCAGCTAGCTGCTGGTCCCCAGAAATGGCAGTGTGAAGGTGTCTAGACAGACAACACAGAGCTGATTGCAAAGAGGATAGAAATGTATGTTAGTGGAAGTTCACTCTCTTGCATCCCCTCAAAGTCATGTTTTTCTAAAATTTTTATTTGAGTATGCTGTCTGTGCAAAAAAGAAAACAGTTTAAGAAACTGGAACCTTTCCACAAAGCTTCCGGAGCACTGCATGCAGGAGGTTAGAGAGAGATTACCAGGAAATTTCCATGTCCTTCTTATTGAGTTACTGTGGACCTCCAGGGGCTGGCTGTCCTCACTGCTACCCCCGGGCACACGCACCCACACACGTGCACACGCACCCCCAGGCACACGCATGCACCCACATGCTGCTTATCTGACCTTGACAGCAATCCCTACACTGTGTCTGTTTTGTGTGCTTGCTGTCTCGGCTCCATGGTATGTCTGTGCATTTGCAGGCAACTGAAGTTTGTTCCTCCTTCTTTTCACAGTAGTTTATTCTAAACAGACCTCAATTGATCCAAACCCTGCCTGTCCTTAGGGGACTCCGATGGCTTTCAGTGGAGGCTGCTGAGAACATTCCAGGACGCGGCTTTTAAGGAAGACAGGCGTATACCAGAACAGCCTTGGATAGTACAGACAGATTTCTTTTTTAAATATTTAATTTTATTTGAGAGAAAGATATGGAAAGGAAGAGAGAGAAAGAAAAGAGAGAGAGAAAAAAGACAGGAGAGAAAGGGAGAGTGAAGAGACAACACAGAGAGAGAGAGAGAGAAAGAGAGAGAGAGAGAGAGAGAGAGAGAGAGAGAGAGAACATGCAGGCCATGGTACATGGGTGGAGATCAAAGGACAGCGTTCAGAAGTCAGTTCTCTCCTTCTACCATGTGGGGTCCAGGGATTGAACTCACGTTTGTGAGCAGGCGCTCCACCTGCTGAACCATCTCGCCCAACCCCAGTCAGATCTCTTGACTCCTCCACACAATAAGTGGGTGAAGTCGTTCGACCAACACGCCTGTGCTGGTCCTTTGAACCTTTCCTCCTTAAGAACTTTCTTTTCTTTCTTCCTCAGCTTCTGTCTTCCTGAAGCAAAGCTGTCCCTCCGGCCCTGGGTGTGTCTCTCCTGACCCATTGCCTACATCAGGGGTCCTCGCTGCCTTCAGGGGACGGGCCTTCTCCCCGAGTCCCTTGTGTGCCCTGTGGGAGAAGGAGGTGCCCACGTCCGGGGAGATTCAAAACAATTCCTGCTTATCTCACAGAACCTTTTTTTAAAGATAAAAGAACTTACATCTGACTCCCCAAATGTAGCTCGTTTGAAGACAAGCTACTACTTGTGCATGCAAAGGAGTGTGCAGACATTAAATCTTACAGTACCAATTACTATGGAAACATTTATCTATAAATATAGAACCTTTAAAGCTCAGCCTTTTATCTTTATAGCAAAGGCCTGTTTATGTCGCGGCTGAGATCCTGGCTTCATGCAGACACAAGCTAGTCTAGCGCCAAACAAGACAGCAGCAGCTTCTGAGCCAGCAAAAGTTGAAGTTTGGGATTTTGCCGAAGTATTACTTTTCGATAAAATAATAATCAAGAAATGAAAACACTTAAGGATGCTCACTTATGCTTCATCGCTCTGGCCACTGACTTGCTGTTACTGAGTTTAACACTGTGACTATTTTTTCTTTCTAGTGTATTGTTTTACATTTTCAGTGAGTGTGCGTGTCATATGTCTCAAATGTCTCCTTGGTACCTTTCTGGGTTGGTTTTCCTAAAAACTTGCATGGCAAGGAAGATGGCTTAGCAGATCATGTGCTTGTCCACAGACTTGGGGACTTTAGTTTGAGTCCCAGAAAAACCACATTGGAGAGAGAGAGAATTGACTTCCAAGAGTTTTCTCCACCTGTGTGCCATGGCAGGCGTGTATTCTCTCTCTCTCTCTTCTCTTGCTCTCCCTGTCTTACACATACACTCTCTGTTTCTTGTTCTCTCTTGTAATCGAAAGTGAAAACAACTTCTATGAAATTAGATAAAATGATGTAGCATATCTCTATGACTACCATTTGTCTTATTTTTCTTTAATTAATTACAGATAGGGTCTTAAGTAGCTGAGGCTGGCTTCAAACTTGCTATGTAGCCAGGGATCACCTTGAACCTTTGATTCTCTGATCTCCACCTCTTGAGTGCTGGGGTTATGCATGGTGGGTTGTGTGGTGCTGGGGTTGAGCTCCATGCTACATGCGTGCCACACAGGTGCTCTGCACGCATGCCACATAGGTACTACTCTGCATGCCAGACAGATACCGTGCATGCCACACAAGTACTCTGCATGAATACCATAAAAGTATTCTGTATGCACGCCACACAAGTACTCCGCATGCATGCCACACAAGTACTCTGCATGCATGCCACACAAGTACTCCGCATGCATGCCACCCAAGTACTTTGCATGCATGCCACACAAGTACTCTGCATGCACGCCACACAAGTACTCTGCATGCATGCCGCACAAGTACTCTGCATGCACGCCACCCAAGTACTCTGCATGCATGCCACGCAAGTACTTTGCATGCATGCCACACAAGTACTCTGCATGCATGCCACACAAGTACTTTGCATGCATGCCACACAAGTACTCTGCATGCACGCCACACAAGTACTCTGCATGCATGCCACACAAGTACTCTGCATGCATACCATAAAAGTATTCTGTATGCATGCCACACAAGTACTCTTCATGCATGCCACACAAGTACTCTGCATGCATGCCACACAAGTACTTTGCATGCATGCCACACAAGTACTCTGCATGCACGCCACACAAGTACTCTGCATGCATGCCACACAAGTACTCTGCATGCATGCCACACAAGTACTCTGCATGCATACCATAAAAGTATTCTGTATGCATGCCACACAAGTACTCTTCATGCATGCCACACAAGTACTCTGCATGCATGCCACACAAGTACTCTGCATGCATGCCACACAAATACTCGGCATGCCAGACAGGTACTGTGCGTGACATACCAGTACTCTGTATGAATGCCATTCAAGTACTCTGTGTGCATGCCACACAAGTTTGCTGCCAACTGAGCCATGTTCCAGCCCTGAACCTGCTGACTGCCCGGGGCTGAAGTAAACTCTTTGGCTGCAGAGCGGCAGGTACATTTCAAGGGGTTGGCACTGGGTTGGCAAGCTGACACTTCTCATTCCCCATCGACCTGCAGGTTTTTCTCTCTGGAGCCTCAGCAAAGCTGTGAGTGTGAATGTCTGTGGACTGCAGCAGCTGCCCGTGATGGGTGTGTTGCCGTTACTTGGTATAGACGGGGCATTGCTGTTAAGCAGGTATGGATGGGCCGGCTGTGAGAGGCCATGACGTTTGATTGACAGACTCGTTTCCTGCCTGTCCCCTTTCACTCATCACCCTTGTCGGCCCCAAGCTCCATCCCTCACCCTGACTTCTAACCAGGCTAGTTTTCCCTCTCCCCAGCGCCCCTCTGCCACACTCCACGGTGACCTAGAAGCAATAACTCGGTACACGGCACAGAGGTAAGGAAAAGATGGAAAATGGTTGCTTCAGTATCATCAATGTCATGTCCAGCACCACGGCCTCAGTCAGTGAGGGCACAACTTCTGCTAGTGTGTGTGTGTGTGTGTGTGTGTGTGTGTGTGTGTGTGTGAACAAAGGAGCACTTGAGTGAGTGCACCTGCAGAGGCCCAACAGTGGCTTTAGGAACCATCCTGGATGGCTCGACCTCCTCATAGCTTTGCTCTGGGGTTTTCCAGTCTCCGCCTTCCAGGGCTAGAATTGCAGGCCACTGCCATTACCACTTGCCATTTTTACATGGGTTTTGGGGATCCAAACTCACGTCTTTTGCTTGTGATCAAAGGCTTTAATCCCCCGAGCCATCTCCCCAGCCCTTTTTCTGCTGACATCTAACCATGGAGCCATCCAAGGGTAGACAGACTGAACTCAAGATGGAAAATCAATTCATCAATGGTATTGATACTTTCGAGGAGAGAGCTGTGTGGGCCACAATTATCCAATGATGGTCTGCGTAACCTGCGCCCCCCGCTTGGGGCTGGAGCTGGCTGTCCTATCACACTCACTAGGCTTGGCTCTAGGGAGGGGTCAGTCCGGTGAAGGGAAGTCGTGAATACGGTCTGTCCACCTAGATTAACTTGGGGTGTAATCCTCAAGGTCTCGAATTAATGTGAAGGCAGAACAGTCGTGTTCTGACAGCAGTGCTTTAGAGGCCGGCCTGTCAGAATGTGCCTTCCATGATGGAGTTCTGGGGTCTTCTGTGACACGCCTGCGCCTATGGGATGTGTGCAGGAGCACAGGGGGCTTGCTTCCCTAGCCTGGCTGTGCCCTTCAATTTCCATCTTTAAGGCTATATGTTAAGTAAACCACAGTTTCCTTCTTAAAGCTTGTCTGTGTTCATCATGTTGTTTTAGTCGTGGGGGCACAGCTAACGCGCCAGCCTCAGTCACTGACTGCACATACGTCCGCCACTGCGATTAGTGTAAAGGACATCACAAGGTGCCATGAATACACACAGCGTGTGGCTGTCACTTCATGTGAGTGCGAGGACTGTCCGAGAAGCGACATAGAGGACGCGACTAAGGAGGAGACAGCCTGTCCTGCTGGTGGGGGGCCTCCCGGAAGGCTGGTCCTGGGAAGGGTGATGCATGAAGTAAAGTCGCCTGCTGGGGAGGCCGGAACCCCTCACCATGACCTCTGGTCGTGGAACTTGGTTGGCCTCAGTGTCAGGAAAGCCACACTAGACTGACTTCTCAGGTGACGTTCAGTGCCCTTCACGCAGGCCGTGTCCTTCCTCAGCCCTTGCTTAGAAGGGCACTGCCAGACCCAGCCAGGGACCCATATGTGCCTCCCATGCTGCCCGCCCTGGTCTCCGAGATGCCCAAAACGTGCCTGTCACTCCACGCATGTGCTCGGCCCTTGCTCTGCCACCATCCTGAGCTCGCTGCGGCTCTCGGCCAGCCGTGCTCACCCACACTCTTTCCAAGGAAACGGGAAAAGTGGTTTGAGCCATAACTGTGGGCTTTTCTTTTTTTGAAAAAAAAAATCAGAGGTAGATTAAACATTGGAATCATTTTCACACCTTGGCTCACACTGGTCATGTTAGCACATGTGTGACTGGGGCAAGAGGATCATGAGTCTGAGGAAGCTGGGACTGCAGTGTGAGCCCAGGATCACCTGATGCAAGGCTTCAAGAGAGGGAAGGGAAGGGGAAGAAGGGGAGGCACACACACAGGTGCAGACACAGACACACACACAGAGACACACACAGACACAGACACATAGACACACACAGGTGCGCATACACAGACACACACACAGAGACATACACATAGACACACACACATAGAGGCACACACAGACACACACACGTAGACACACACAGATGCACATACACAGACACACACACAGATACACACAGAGACATACACATAGACACACACACACAGACACAGATACACAGACATACACACACATAGACACATACACAGACACACACACAGATACACACAGACATACAGCTACACACAGACATACACACAGACATACATAGACACACAGAGACACACACAAACACAGAGACACACAGAGACATTCATAGACACACAGAGACACACACACAGGCACATACAAACACAGAGACACACACAGACACAAAAGACACACACAGACACACAGATACACCCACACAGACAGACAGACAGACAGACACAGACAGACACACACACACACACACACACACACACACACACACACACTGAATCAAACTTGGCTGCAGTCACTGGAGTGAGACACAGCCGCACTGACCAGGATTAAGTTGTTCCCTCCTCCGTGGGTCCTTTCTGTTGTTGATTTTGGACTCACTTCACAGAACTGAAGCCCTTTCAGGAGCACGTCTCCAGCATCCAGTGGGGTCCCCTTTGGACAAGGGTCTGAACTGAGAAAACCCAGAGGAATGACAGCTCACCTGATAAAATTGTCAGAAGCCCCCGTCTCCTCTGCATCCTACAACTATCTTTTCTAGTTTCAACGCGAGAGACCCCCCCCATGCTTTGGAGACTGCGTGGCGGGATCCACGCCTGCAGGGAGCGAGCTAGGCCCTGGGCTAGGTTGCCCGTGTGAAGGACAAGCGTCTAGCCGCTGTGTGCAGTGCGGTCAGTTTAAGATCATCAAACCCAACGGCTGAGGTTCCAAGGCTTCTCTAGGGATAGATCAGAGGAGGAGGGGAGATCATCCGAGCCCGGCGCGGCACCCCTGAGAAGGGATTTATTGGGGGCGAAGTTCCTTACCAGACAAAGATTGAGCAGCTAAAGATGCCCAAGCCAGAAGCTCACATCCACAAACAAGGTCTTCAGAACTTGTTCCGCTCACTAGGTTGTTTGTTTGTTTGTGGCTGTTAATGGGCTTCGTTTATTCTCTTCACGCTGCTGTTTGTCATGAAGCAGCCAATCCACAGTTCAGCTGAAGTCTTTGCTTCCAACCTTACGACGTCTAGACACAACCTTGCGCCTGCCTAACTTGAGTTTGCTTTGTGCAGATTCCCCGACCTTTCCTTTCTGTTTTCTTCCACAAGAATCTTAAGACCGTGGGAATCTGGATGTATCATAGAGATTTACGCCTTTGTTTTCTAGAAACTGTCAAGAAAGAAAAATGGACTTAGATTTGCCGTCCTGCCAGTTTTCTACTTGATTTTGCAGATGATTCTGGCAACAAGCCTGGATTTATGGGGATGAAATGGGCCATTCCTATGTCCTCCAGATGTCTGCGTGTTCAAGGGAACTTTGCACAGTGTGGTATGGGGGGGGCACTCACCTGCAACCCTACAATCAGGAGGAGGCAGGAGGGTTGGGAGTTCAAGACCAGCTTCTTCTACTTAGCGAGTTGGAGGTCAGGCAGGCTACATGAGGCCCATCTCAAAAACACAAACAAACAAATAACATTCTTGCCTTGGAAAAAGAATAAGATGTTGTTGAAACTTTCCAACTTTGAATGATCAGAGCTGTCTTGATATTCTATCTACCTAGCATCTCTATGATCAATCATCTACTTTTGTATGTATATAAGTATCATGTATATACCTAAATATTTATCATTGATCTATCATATATGTATATATGCATATGAATCTATATCGTCTACTATCTATCATGCATTCATGTATAATTATTATTTATCTATCCATCTGTTCTATCATCTATCTGTCTATCTATCTATCTATCTATCTATCTATCTAATCAATGTTTCTCTTAATTTATCACCTGCCTGTGACGTGAAGGATCAACAGGATCACAGATCCACAGTGTCAGGTTAGCAAATGTTCACACACATAAAACACTTCAGTCTCCTGTCTCAGGAAGACAAGCCATGCTCAAAGCCAAACAAAGATTAGGGTAGACCTTTACATGCATCTGTCCCACAGCCACTCTGACTGCGAGACTGGGTATACATTCCTCTCCACTTGAGGAAGCTCTGATCTTGTTCTCACCATCATATTGACAGTGACAGAAAATATCATGAGGTCTCACCACGGAGGTGGAGGATGTGAGCTGTGTAGTGATCCTATTTCTCCGAAATCCCAGAACTTCACTTATTTTATCTTTGGTTGATGCATGATGACAGTGATTTGAACAAGACCTAGTATAGATACATATGTGCATGATATTATATTACATACCTGCAACTTTTGAACTGTGGGAAACATGATAATTAATAATGAAAACATCAGAGTTTTATTGAC